>OX424573.1:79181361-79781361 GCA_949152435.1 Gastracanthus pulcherrimus | reverse complement strand
ACCTCAACCCATGAACCCTTAACCCATGAACCCTGAACCCATGAACCCTGAACCTATGAACCCTGAAACCATGAACCTAGAACCCATGAACCCTGAACCCATGAACCCCGAACCCATGAAACCTGAACCCATGAACTCTGAACCCATGAACCCTGAACCCATGAACCCTGAACCCATGAACCCTTAGCCCATGAACCCATAAACCCTGAACCCATAAACCCTGAACCCATGGACCCTGAACCTTGAACCCATGAACCCTGAACCCATGAACCCTGAACCCATGAACTCTGAACCCATGAACCCATGAACCCTGAACCCATGAACCCTGAACCCATGAACCCTGAACCCATAAACGCTGAACCCATGAACCCTGAACCCATGAACCATGAGCCCATGAACCCTGAACCCGTGAACCCTTAACCCCCGAACCCATGAACCCATGGACCCTGAACCCATGAACCCTGTACCCATGAACCCTGAACCCATGAACCCTGAACCCATGAACCCTGAACCCATGAACCCTGAACCCATGAACCCTGAACCCATGAACCCTGAACCCATGAACCCTGAACCCATGAACCCTGAACCCATGAACCCTGAACCCATGAACCCTGAACCCATGAACCCTGAACCCATGAACCCTGAACCCATGAACCCTGAACCCATGAACCCTGAACCCATGAACCCATAACCCATAACCCATGAACCCTGAACCCATGAACCCTGAACCCATGAACCCTGAACCCATGAACCCTGAACCCATGAACCCTGAACCCATGAACCCTGAACCCATGAACCCTGAACCCATGAACCCTGAACCCATGAACCCTGAACCCGTGAACCCTTAACCCTGAACCCATGAACCCATGAACCCTGAACCCATGAACCCTGAACCCATGAACCCTGAACCTATGATCCCTGAACCCATGAACCCTGAACCCATGAACTCTGGACCCATGAACCATGAACCCATTAATCCTGAACCCATGAACCCTGAACCCATGAACCCTGAACCCATGAACCATGAACCCATTAATCCTGAACCCATGAACCCGGAACCCATGAAGCCTCACCCCATGAACCCTGAACCCATGAACCCTGAACCCATGAACCCTGAACCCATGAACCCTGAACCCATGAACCCTGAACCCGTGAACCCTGAACCCATGAACCCTGAACTCATGAACCCTTACCCATGAACCCTGAACCCCTCAACCCATGAACCCATGAACCCTGAACCCATAAACGCTGAACCCATGAAACCATGAACCCTGAACCCATGAACCCTGAACCTATGATCCCTGAACCCATGAACCCTGAACCCATGAACTCTGGACCCATGAACCATGAACCCATTAATCCTGAACCCATGAACCCTGAACCCATGAACCCTGAACCCATGAACCATGAACCCATTAATCCTGAACCCATGAACCGGAACCCAAGAACCCTGAACCCATGAACCCTGAACCCATGAACCCTGAACCCATGAACCGTGAACCGTCAACCCATTAACCCTCAACCCATTAACCCTCAACCCATGAACCCTGAACCCATGAACCCTGAACCCATGAACCGTTAACCCATGAACCCTGAACCCTGAAACCATGAACCCTGAACCCATGAACCGGGAACCCATGAACCCTCAACCCATCAACCCTTAAGCCATGAACCCTGAAACCATGAACCTAGAACCCATGAACCCTGAACCCATGAACCCCGAACCCATGAACCCTGAACCCATGAACCCTGAACCCATGAACCCTGAACCCATGAACCCTGAAACCATAAACCCTCAACCCATGAACCCTGAACCCATGAACCCTGAACCCATGAACCCTCAACCCATGAACCCTCAACCCATGACCCCTGAACCCATGAACCCGGAACCCATGAACCCTGAACCCATGAACCCTCAACCCATGAACTCTGAACCCATGAACCCTGAACCCATGAACCCTGAACCCATGAACCCTGAACCCATGAACCCTTAGCCCATGAACCCATAAACCCTGAACCCATAAACCCTGAACCCATGGACCCATGAACCCGGAAACCATGAACCCTGAACCCATGAACTCTCAACCCATGAACCCTGAACCCTGAAACCATGAACTCTGGACCCATGAACCCGGAACCCATGAACCCTAAACCCATGAACCCTTAACCCATGAACCCTCAACCCATGAACCCTGAACCCATGAACCCTGAAACCATGAACCTAGGACCCATGAACCCTGAACCCATGAACCCCGAACCCATGAACCCTGAACCCACGAACCCTGAACCCATGAACCCTGAACCCATGAACCCTGAACCCATGAACCCTGAACCCATGAACCCTGAACCCATGAAACCTGAACCCTCAACCCATGAACCCTCAACCCATGAACCCTGAACCCATGAACCCATGAACCGTGAACCCATGAACCCGGAACCCATGAACCCAGGACCCATGAATCCTGAACCCTGAACCCATGAACCCTCAACCCATGAACCCTGAACCCATGAACCCTGAACCCATGATCCCTGAATCCATTAACCCTGAACCCATGAACCCTGAACCCATGAAACCTGAACCCTCAACCCATGAACCCTGAGCCAATGAACCCATGAACCCTGAACCCATGAACCCTGAACCCATGAACCCTGAACCCATTAACCCTGAACCCATTAACCCTGAACCCATGAACCCTGAACCCTGAACCCATGAACCCTGAACCCGTGAACCCTGAGCCCCTGAACCCATGAACCCATGAACCCTGAACCCGTGAACCCTGAGCCCCTGAACCCATGAACCCTGAACCCATGAACCAGGATCCATGAATCCTGAACCCTGAACCCATGAACCCTGAACCCATGAACCCTGAACCCATGAACCCTGAACCCATTAACCCTGAACCCATTAACCCTGAACCCATGAACCCTGAACCCTGAACCCATGAACCCTGAACCCGTGAACCCTGAGCCCCTGAACCCATGAACCCTGAACCCATGAACCAGGATCCATGAATCCTGAACCCTGAACCCATGAACCCTGAACCCATGAACCCTGAACCCATGAACCCGGAACCCATGAACCCTGAACCCATGAACCCTGAACCCATGAACCCTTAACCCATGAACCCTGAGCCAATAAACCCATGAACCCTGAACCCATTAACCCTGAACCCATGAACCCTGTACCCATTAACACTAAACCCATTAACCCTGAACCCATGACACCTGAACCCATGAACCCTGAATCCATGAACCCTGAACCCTCAACCCATGAACCCTCAACCCATGAACCCAGGACCCATGAATCCTGAACCCTGAAGCCTGAACCCATGAACCCTGAACCCATCAACCCTGAACCCATGAACCCTGAACCCATGAACCCTGAACCGACAACCCATTAACCCTCAACCCATGAACCCTGAACCCATGAACCCTGAACCCATGAACCCTGATCCCATGAACCCATGAACCCTGAACCCATAAACGCTGAACCCATGAAACGATGAACCCTTAACCCATGAACCCTGAGCCAATGAACCCATGAACCCTGAACCCATGAACCCTGAACGCATGAACCCTGAACCCATTAACCCTGAACCCATGAACCCTGAACCCGTGAACCCTGAGCCCCTGAACCCATGAACCCTGAACCCATGAACCCTGAACCCATGAACCCTGAAACCATGAACCCTGAACCCATGAACCCGGAACCCATGAAACCTCAACCCATGAACCCTTAACCCATGAACCCTGAACCCATGAACCCTGAACCTATGAACCCTGAAACCATGAACCTAGAACCCATGAACCCTGAACCCATGAACCCCGAACCCATGAAACCTGAACCCATGAACTCTGAACCCATGAACCCTGAACCCATGAACCCTGAACCCATGAACCCTTAGCCCATGAACCCATAAACCCTGAACCCATAAACCCTGAACCCATGGACCCTGAACCTTGAACCCATGAACCCTGAACCCATGAACCCTGAACCCATGAACTCTGAACCCATGAACCCATGAACCCTGAACCCATGAACCCTGAACCCATGAACCCTGAACCCATAAACGCTGAACCCATGAACCCTGAACCCATGAACCATGAGCCCATGAACCCTGAACCCGTGAACCCTTAACCCCCGAACCCATGAACCCATGGACCCTGAACCCATGAACCCTGTACCCATGAACCCTGAACCCATGAACCCTGAACCCATGAACCCTGAACCCATGAACCCTGAACCCATGAACCCTGAACCCATGAACCCTGAACCCATGAACCCTGAACCCATGAACCCTGAACCCATGAACCCTGAACCCATGAACCCTGAACCCATGAACCCTGAACCCATGAACCCTGAACCCATGAACCCTGAACCCATGAACCCTGAACCCATGAACCCATGAACCCTGAACCCATGAACCCTGAACCCATGAACCCTGAACCCATGAACCCTGAACCCATGAACCCTGAACCCATGAACCCTGAACCCATGAACCCTGAACCCATGAACCCTGAACCCGTGAACCCTTAACCCTGAACCCATGAACCCATGAACCCTGAACCCATGAACCCTGAACCCATGAACCCTGAACCTATGATCCCTGAACCCATGAACCCTGAACCCATGAACTCTGGACCCATGAACCATGAACCCATTAATCCTGAACCCATGAACCCTGAACCCATGAACCCTGAACCCATGAACCATGAACCCATTAATCCTGAACCCATGAACCCGGAACCCATGAAGCCTCACCCCATGAACCCTGAACCCATGAACCCTGAACCCATGAACCCTGAACCCATGAACCCTGAACCCATGAACCCTGAACCCGTGAACCCTGAACCCATGAACCCTGAACTCATGAACCCTTACCCATGAACCCTGAACCCCTCAACCCATGAACCCATGAACCCTGAACCCATAAACGCTGAACCCATGAAACCATGAACCCTGAACCCATGAACCCTGAACCTATGATCCCTGAACCCATGAACCCTGAACCCATGAACTCTGGACCCATGAACCATGAACCCATTAATCCTGAACCCATGAACCCTGAACCCATGAACCCTGAACCCATGAACCATGAACCCATTAATCCTGAACCCATGAACCGGAACCCAAGAACCCTGAACCCATGAACCCTGAACCCATGAACCCTGAACCCATGAACCGTGAACCGTCAACCCATTAACCCTCAACCCATTAACCCTCAACCCATGAACCCTGAACCCATGAACCCTGAACCCATGAACCGTTAACCCATGAACCCTGAACCCTGAAACCATGAACCCTGAACCCATGAACCGGGAACCCATGAACCCTCAACCCATCAACCCTTAAGCCATGAACCCTGAAACCATGAACCTAGAACCCATGAACCCTGAACCCATGAACCCCGAACCCATGAACCCTGAACCCATGAACCCTGAACCCATGAACCCTGAACCCATGAACCCTGAAACCATAAACCCTCAACCCATGAACCCTGAACCCATGAACCCTGAACCCATGAACCCTCAACCCATGAACCCTCAACCCATGACCCCTGAACCCATGAACCCGGAACCCATGAACCCTGAACCCATGAACCCTCAACCCATGAACTCTGAACCCATGAACCCTGAACCCATGAACCCTGAACCCATGAACCCTGAACCCATGAACCCTTAGCCCATGAACCCATAAACCCTGAACCCATAAACCCTGAACCCATGGACCCATGAACCCGGAAACCATGAACCCTGAACCCATGAACTCTCAACCCATGAACCCTGAACCCTGAAACCATGAACTCTGGACCCATGAACCCGGAACCCATGAACCCTAAACCCATGAACCCTTAACCCATGAACCCTCAACCCATGAACCCTGAACCCATGAACCCTGAAACCATGAACCTAGGACCCATGAACCCTGAACCCATGAACCCCGAACCCATGAACCCTGAACCCACGAACCCTGAACCCATGAACCCTGAACCCATGAACCCTGAACCCATGAACCCTGAACCCATGAACCCTGAACCCATGAAACCTGAACCCTCAACCCATGAACCCTCAACCCATGAACCCTGAACCCATGAACCCATGAACCGTGAACCCATGAACCCGGAACCCATGAACCCAGGACCCATGAATCCTGAACCCTGAACCCATGAACCCTCAACCCATGAACCCTGAACCCATGAACCCTGAACCCATGATCCCTGAATCCATTAACCCTGAACCCATGAACCCTGAACCCATGAAACCTGAACCCTCAACCCATGAACCCTGAGCCAATGAACCCATGAACCCTGAACCCATGAACCCTGAACCCATGAACCCTGAACCCATTAACCCTGAACCCATTAACCCTGAACCCATGAACCCTGAACCCTGAACCCATGAACCCTGAACCCGTGAACCCTGAGCCCCTGAACCCATGAACCCATGAACCCTGAACCCGTGAACCCTGAGCCCCTGAACCCATGAACCCTGAACCCATGAACCAGGATCCATGAATCCTGAACCCTGAACCCATGAACCCTGAACCCATGAACCCTGAACCCATGAACCCTGAACCCATTAACCCTGAACCCATTAACCCTGAACCCATGAACCCTGAACCCTGAACCCATGAACCCTGAACCCGTGAACCCTGAGCCCCTGAACCCATGAACCCTGAACCCATGAACCAGGATCCATGAATCCTGAACCCTGAACCCATGAACCCTGAACCCATGAACCCTGAACCCATGAACCCGGAACCCATGAACCCTGAACCCATGAACCCTGAACCCATGAACCCTTAACCCATGAACCCTGAGCCAATAAACCCATGAACCCTGAACCCATTAACCCTGAACCCATGAACCCTGTACCCATTAACACTAAACCCATTAACCCTGAACCCATGACACCTGAACCCATGAACCCTGAATCCATGAACCCTGAACCCTCAACCCATGAACCCTCAACCCATGAACCCAGGACCCATGAATCCTGAACCCTGAAGCCTGAACCCATGAACCCTGAACCCATCAACCCTGAACCCATGAACCCTGAACCCATGAACCCTGAACCGACAACCCATTAACCCTCAACCCATGAACCCTGAACCCATGAACCCTGAACCCATGAACCCTGATCCCATGAACCCATGAACCCTGAACCCATAAACGCTGAACCCATGAAACGATGAACCCTTAACCCATGAACCCTGAGCCAATGAACCCATGAACCCTGAACCCATGAACCCTGAACGCATGAACCCTGAACCCATTAACCCTGAACCCATGAACCCTGAACCCGTGAACCCTGAGCCCCTGAACCCATGAACCCTGAACCCATGAACCCTGAACCCATGAACCCTGAAACCATGAACCCTGAACCCATGAACCCGGAACCCATGAAACCTCAACCCATGAACCCTTAACCCATGAACCCTGAACCCATGAACCCTGAACCTATGAACCCTGAAACCATGAACCTAGAACCCATGAACCCTGAACCCATGAACCCCGAACCCATGAAACCTGAACCCATGAACTCTGAACCCATGAACCCTGAACCCATGAACCCTGAACCCATGAACCCTTAGCCCATGAACCCATAAACCCTGAACCCATAAACCCTGAACCCATAAACCCTGAACCCATGGACCCTGAACCTTGAACCCATGAACCCTGAACCCATGAACCCTGAACCCATGAACTCTGAACCCATGAACCCATGAACCCTGAACCCATGAACCCTGAACCCATGAACCCTGAACCCATAAACGCTGAACCCATGAACCCTGAACCCATGAACCATGAGCCCATGAACCCTGAACCCGTGAACCCTTAACCCCCGAACCCATGAACCCATGGACCCTGAACCCATGAACCCTGTACCCATGAACCCTGAACCCATGAACCCTGAACCCATGAACCCTGAACCCATGAACCCTGAACCCATGAACCCTGAACCCATGAACCCTGAACCCATGAACCCTGAACCCATGAACCCTGAACCCATGAACCCTGAACCCATGAACCCTGAACCCATGAACCCTGAACCCATGAACCCTGAACCCATGAACCCTGAACCCATGAACCCTGAACCCATGAACCCTGAACCCATGAACCCTGAACCCATGAACCCTGAACCCATGAACCCTGAACCCATGAACCCTGAACCCATGAACCCTGAACCCATGAACCCATAACCCATAACCCATGAACCCTGAACCCATGAACCCTGAACCCATGAACCCTGAACCCATGAACCCTGAACCCATGAACCCTGAACCCATGAACCCTGAACCCATGAACCCTGAACCCATGAACCCTGAACCCGTGAACCCTTAACCCTGAACCCATGAACCCATGAACCCTGAACCCATGAACCCTGAACCCATGAACCCTGAACCTATGATCCCTGAACCCATGAACCCTGAACCCATGAACTCTGGACCCATGAACCATGAACCCATTAATCCTGAACCCATGAACCCTGAACCCATGAACCCTGAACCCATGAACCATGAACCCATTAATCCTGAACCCATGAACCCGGAACCCATGAAGCCTCACCCCATGAACCCTGAACCCATGAACCCTGAACCCATGAACCCTGAACCCATGAACCCTGAACCCATGAACCCTGAACCCGTGAACCCTGAACCCATGAACCCTGAACTCATGCACCCTTACCCATGAACCCTGAACCCCTCAACCCATGAACCCATGAACCCTGAACCCATAAACGCTGAACCCATGAAACCATGAACCCTGAACCCATGAACCCTGAACGCATGAACCCTGAACCCATTAACCCTGAACCCATGAACCCTGAACCCTGAACCCATGAACCCTGAACCCGTGAACCCTGAACCCATGAACCCATGAACCCTGAACCCATGAACCCGGAACCCATGTAACCTGAACCCATGAACCCTGAACCCATGAACCCTGAACCCATGAAACCTGAACCCATGAACCCTGAACCCATGAACCCTGAACCCATGAACCATGAACCCACGAACCCTGAACCCATGAACCCTGAACCCATGTACCATGAATCCATGAACCCTGAACCCATGAACCCTGAACCCATAAACCCTGAACCCATGAACCCTGAACCCATGAACCCTGAACCCATGAACCCTGAACCCATGAACCCTGAACCTATGAACCCTGAACCCATGATCCCATGAATCCTGAACCCATGAACCCATGAACCCTGAACCCATGAACCCGGAACCCATGAAGCCTGAACCCATGAACCCTGAACCCATGAACCCTGAACCCATGAACCCTGAACCCATGAACCCTGAACCCATGAACCCGGGACCCATGAATCCTGAACCCTGAACCCATGAACCCGGAACCCATGAACCCGGAACCCATGAACCCTGAACCCATGAACCCTGAACCCATGAACCCTGAACCCATGAACCCTTAACCCATGAACCCTGAACCCTCAACCCATGTACCCTCAACCCATGAACCCAGGACCCATGAATCCTGAACCCTGAACCCATGAACCCTGAACCCATGAACCCGGAACCCATGAACCCTGAACCCTGAAACCATGAACCCTGAACCCATGAACCCGGAACCCATGAACCCTCAACCCATGAACCCTTAACCCATGAACCCTGAACCCATGAACCCTGAACCCATGAACCCTGAAACCATGAACCTAGAACCCATGAACCCTGAACCCATGAACCCCGAACCCATGAAACCTGAACCCATATACCCTGAACCCATGAACCTAGAAACCATGAACCCTTAACCCATGAACCCTGAGCCAATGAACCCATGAACCCTGAACCCATGAACCCTGAACCCATGAACCCTGAACCCATTAACCTTGAACCCATTAACCCTGAACCCATGAACCCTGAACCCTGAACCCATGAACCCTGAACCCATCAACCCTGAACCCATGAACCCTAAACCCATGAACCCTGAACCGTCAACCCATTAACCCTCAACCCAAGAACCCTGAACCCATGAAACCTGAACCCATGAACCCTGAACCCATGAACCCATGAACCCTGAACCCATAAACGCTGAACCCATGAAACCATGAACCCTTAACCCATGAACCCTGAGCCAATGAACCCATGAACCCTGAACCCATGAACCCTGAACCCATGAACCCTGAACCCATTAACCCTGAACCCATTAACCCTGAACCCATGAACCCTGAACCCTGAACCCTGAACCCATGAACCCTGAACCCGTGAACCCTGAGCCCCTGAACCCATGAACCCTGAACCCATGAACCAGGATCCATGAATCCTGAACCCTGAACCCATGAACCCTGAACCCATGAACCCGGAACCCATGAACCCTGAACCCATGAACCCTGAACCCATGAACCCTTAACCCATGAACCCTGAGCCAATAAACCCATGAACCCTGAACCCATTAACCCTGAACCCATGAACCCTGTACCCATTAACCCTAAACCCATTAACCCTGAACCCATGACACCTGAACCCATGAACCCTGAATCCATGAACCCTGAACCCTGAACCCATGAACCCTCAACCCATGAACCCAGGACCCATGAATCCTGAACCCTGAACCCTGAACCCATGAACCCTGAACCCATCAACCCTGAACCCATGAACCCTGAACCCATGAACCCTGAACCGTCAACCCATTAACCCTCAACCCATGAACCCTGAACCCATGAACCCTGAACCCATGAACCCTGAACCCATGAACCCATGAACCCTGAACCCATAAACGCTGAACCCATGAAACCATGAACCCTTAACCCATGAACCCTGAGCCAATGAACCCATGAACCCTGAACCCATGAACCCTGAACGCATGAACCCTGAACCCATTAACCCTGAACCCATGAACCCTGAACCCTGAACCCATGAACCCTGAACCCGTGAACCCTGAGCCCCTGAACCCATGAACCCTGAACCCATGAACCCTTAACCCATGAACCCTGAAACCATGAACCCTGAACCCATGAACCCGGAACCCATGAACCCTGAACCCATGAACCCTGAACCCATGAACCCTGAACCCATGAACCCTTAACCCATGAACCCTGAACCCTCAACCCATGTACCCTCAACCCATGAACCCAGGACCCATGAATCCTGAACCCTGAACCCATGAACCCTGAACCCATGAACCCGGAACCCATGAACCCTGAACCCTGAAACCATGAACCCTGAACCCATGAACCCGGAACCCATGAACCCTCAACCCATGAACCCTTAACCCATGAACCCTGAACCCATGAACCCTGAACCCATGAACCCTGAAACCATGAACCTAGAACCCATGAACCCTGAACCCATGAACCCCGAACCCATGAAACCTGAACCCATATACCCTGAACCCATGAACCTAGAAACCATGAACCCTTAACCCATGAACCCTGAGCCAATGAACCCATGAACCCTGAACCCATGAACCCTGAACCCATGAACCCTGAACCCATTAACCTTGAACCCATTAACCCTGAACCCATGAACCCTGAACCCTGAACCCATGAACCCTGAACCCATCAACCCTGAACCCATGAACCCTAAACCCATGAACCCTGAACCGTCAACCCATTAACCCTCAACCCAAGAACCCTGAACCCATGAAACCTGAACCCATGAACCCTGAACCCATGAACCCTGAACCCATGAACCCTTAACCC
This sequence comes from Gastracanthus pulcherrimus, assembly GCA_949152435.1. Lineage (NCBI taxonomy): Eukaryota > Metazoa > Arthropoda > Insecta > Hymenoptera > Pteromalidae > Gastracanthus > Gastracanthus pulcherrimus. The sequence continues at coordinate 79,769,694 of OX424573.1, read as the reverse complement.
ATGAACCCTGAGCCAATAAACCCATGAACCCTGAACCTATTAACCCTAAACCCATGAACCCTGTACCCATTAACACTAAACCCATTAACCCTGAACCCATGACACCTGAACCCATGAACCCTGAATCCATGAACCCTCAACCCATGAACCCAGGACCCATGAATCCTGAACCCTGAAGCCTGAACCCATGAACCCTGAACCCATCAACCCTGAACCCATGAACCCTGAACCCATGAACCCTGAACCGACAACCCATTAACCCTCAACCCATGAACCCTGAACCCATGAACCCTGAACCCATTAACCCTGATCCCATGAACCCATGAACCCTGAACCCATAAACGCTGAACCCATGAAACCATGAACTCTTAACCCATGAACCCTGAGCCAATGAACCCATGAACCCTGAACCCATGAACCCTGAACGCATGAACCCTGAACCCATTAACCCTGAACCCATGAACCCTGAACCCGTGAACCCTGAGCCCCTGAACCCATGAACCCTGAACCCATGAACCCTTAACCCATGAACCCTGAAACCATGAACCCTGAACCCATGAACCCGGAACCAATGAAACCTCAACCCATGAACCCTTAACCCATGACCCCTGAACCCATGAACCCTGAACCTATGAACCCTGAAACCATGAACCTAGAACCCATGAACCCTGAACCCACGAACCCCGAACCCATGAAACCTGAACCCATGAACTCTGAACCCATGAACCCTGAACCCATGAACCCTGAACCCATGAACCCTTAGCCCATGAACCCATAAACCCTGAACCCATAAACCCTGAACCCATGGACCCTGAACCTTGAACCCATGAACCCTGAACCCATGAACCCTGAACCCATGAACTCTGAACCCATGAACCCATGAACCCTGAACCCATGAACCCTGAACCCATGAACCCTGAACCCATAAACGCTGAACCCATGAACCCTGAACCCATGAACCATGAGCCCATGAACCCTGAACCCGTGAACCCTTAACCCACGAACCCATGAACCCATGGACCCTGAACCCATGAACCCTGTACCCATGAACCCTGAACCCATGAACCCTGAACCCATGAACCCTGAACCCATGAACCCTGAACCCATGAACCCTGAACCCATGAACCCTGAACCCATGAACCCTGAACCCGTGAACCCTTAACCCTGAACCCATGAACCCATGAACCCTGAACCCATGAATCCTGAACCCATGAACCCTGAACCTATGATCCCTGAACCCATGAACCCTGAACCCATGAACCCTGAACCCATGAACCCTGAATCCATGAACCCTGAACCCTGAACCCATGCACCCTGAACCCATGAACCCTGAACCCATGAACCCTGAACCCATGAACTCTGGACCCATGAACCATGAACCCATTAATCCTGAACCCATGAACCCTGAACCCATGAACCCTGAACCCATGAACCATGAACCCATTAATCCTGAACCCATGAACCCGGAACCCATGAAGCCTCACCCCATGAACCCTGAACCCATGAACCCTGAACCCATGAACCCTGAACCCATGAACCCTGAACCCATGAACCCTGAACCCGTGAACCCTGAACCCATGAACCCTGAACTCATGAACCCTTACCCATGAACCCTGAACCCCTCAACCCATGAACCCATGAACCCTGAACCCATAAACGCTGAACCCATGAAACCATGAACCCTGAACCCATGAACCCTGAACGCATGAACCCTGAACCCATTAACCCTGAACCCATGAACCCTGAACCCTGAACCCATGAACCCTGAACCCGTGAACCCTGAACCCATGAACCCATGAACCCTGAACCCATGAACCCGGAACCCATGTAACCTGAACCCATGAACCCTGAACCCATGAACCCTGAACCCATGAAACCTGAACCCATGAACCCTGAACCCATGAACCCTGAACCCATGAACCATGAACCCACGAACCCTGAACCCATGAACCCTGAACCCATGTACCATGAATCCATGAACCCTGAACCCATGAACCCTGAACCCATAAACCCTGAACCCATGAACCCTGAACCCATGAACCCTGAACCCATGAACCCTGAACCCATGAACCCTGAACCTATGAACCCTGAACCCATGATCCCATGAACCCTGAACCCATGAACCCATGAACCCTGAACCCATGAACCCGGAACCCATGAAGCCTGAACCCATGAACCCTGAACCCATGAACCCTGAACCCATGAACCCTGAACCCATGAACCCTGAACCCATGAACCCGGGACCCATGAATCCTGAACCCTGAACCCATGAACCCTGAACCCATGAACCCGGAACCCATGAACCCTGAACCCATGAACCCTGAACCCATGAACCCTGAACCCATGAACCCTTAACCCATGAACCCTGAACCCTCAACCCATGTACCCTCAACCCATGAACCCAGGACCCATGAATCCTGAACCCTGAACCCATGAACCCTGAACCCATGAACCCGGAACCCATGAACCCTGAACCCTGAAACCATGAACCCTGAACCCATGAACCCGGAACCCATGAACCCTCAACCCATGAACCCTTAACCCATGAACCCTGAACCCATGAACCCTGAACCCATGAACCCTGAACCCATGAACCCTGAAACCATGAACCTAGAACCCATGAACCCTGAACCCATGAACCCCGAACCCATGAAACCTGAACCCATATACCCTGAACCCGTGAACCTAGAAACCATGAACCCTTAACCCATGAACCCTGAGCCAATGAACCCATGAACCCTGAACCCATGAACCCTGAACCCATGAACCCTGAACCCATTAACCTTGAACCCATTAACCCTGAACCCATGAACCCTGAACCCTGAACCCATGAACCCTGAACCCATCAACCCTGAACCCATGAACCCTAAACCCATGAACCCTGAACCGTCAACCCATTAACCCTCAACCCAAGAACCCTGAACCCATGAAACCTGAACCCATGAACCCTGAACCCATGAACCCATGAACCCTGAACCCATAAACGCTGAACCCATGAAACCATGAACCCTTAACCCATGAACCCTGAGCCAATGAACCCATGAACCCTGAACTCATGAACCCTGAACCCATGAACCCTGAACCCATTAACCCTGAACCCATTAACCCTGAACCCATGAACCCTGAACCCTGAACCCTGAACCCTGAACCCATGAACCCTGAACCCGTGAACCCGTGAACCCTGAGCCCCTGAACCCATGAACCCTGAACCCATGAACCAGGATCCATGAATCCTGAACCCTGAACCCATGAACCCTGAACCCATGAACCCGGAACCCATGAACCCTGAACCCATGAACCCTGAACCCATGAACCCTTAACCCATGAACCCTGAGCCAATAAACCCATGAACCCTGAACCCATTAACCCTGAACCCATGAACCCTGTACCCATTAACCCTAAACCCATTAACCCTGAACCCATGACACCTGAACCCATGAACCCTGAATCCATGAACCCTGAACCCTGAACCCATGAACCCTCAACCCATGAACCCAGGACCCATGAATCCTGAACCCTGAACCCTGAACCCATGAACCCTGAACCCATCAACCCTGAACCCATGAACCCTGAACCCATGAACCCTGAACCGCCAACCCATTAACCCTCAACCCATGAACCCTGAACCCATGAACCCTGAACCCATGAACCCATGAACCCTGAACCCATAAACGCTGAACCCATGAAACCATGAACCCTTAACCCATGAACCCTGAGCCAATGAACCCATGAACCCTGAACCCATGAACTCTGAACGCATGAACCCTGAACCCATTAACCCTGAACCCATGAACCCTGAACCCTGAACCCATGAACCCTGAACCCGTGAACCCTGAGCCCCTGAACCCATGAACCCTGAACCCATGAACCCTTAACCCATGAACCCTAAAACCATGAACCCTGAACCCATGAACCCGGAACCCATGAAACCTCAACCCATGAACCCTTAACCCATGAACCCTGAACCCATGAACCCTGAACCCATGAACCCTGAAACCATGAACCTAGAACCCATGAACCCTGAACCCATGAACCCCGAACCCATGAAACCTGAACCCATGAACCCATGAACCCATGAACCCTGAACCCATGAACCCTGAACCCATGAACCCTCAACCCATGAACCCTGAACCCCTGAACCCATGAACCCTGAACCCATGAACCCTGAACCCATGAACCCTGAACCCATTAACCCTGAACCCATTAACCCTGAACCCATGAACCCTGAACCCTGAACCCATGAACCCTGAACCCGTGAACCCTGAGCCCCTGAACCCATGAACCCTGAACCCATGAACCCTTAACCCATGAACCCTAAAACCATGAACCCTGAACCCATGAACCCGGAACCCATGAAACCTCAACCCATGAACCCTTAACCCATGAACCCTGAACCCATGAACCCTGAACCCATGAACCCTGAAACCATGAACCTAGAACCCATGAACCCTGAACCCATGAACCCCGAACCCATGAAACCTGAACCCATGAACCCATGAACCCATGAACCCATGAACCCTGAACCCATGAACCCTGAACCCGTGAACCCTGAACCCATGAACCCTGAACCCATAAACCCTGAACCCATGAACCCTGAACCCATGAACCCTGAACCCATGAACCCTGAACCCATGAACCCTGAACCTATGAACCCTGAACCCATGATCCCATGAACCCTGAACCCATGAACCCATGAACCCTGAACCCATGAACCCGGAACCCATGAAGCCTGAACCCATGAACCCTAAACCTATGAACCCTGAACCCATGAACCCTCATCCCATGAACCCTGAAGCCATTAACCCTGAACCCATGAACCCTGAACCCATGAACCCTGAACCCATGAACCCTGAACCCATGAACCCTGAATCCATTAACCCTGAACCCATGAACCCTGAACCCTGAAACCATGAAGCCTGAACCCATGAACCCTAAACCTATGAACCCTGAACCCATGAACCCTCATCCCATGAACCCTGAAGCCATTAACCCTGAACCCATGAACCCTGAACCCATGAACCCTGAACCCATGAACCCTGAACCCATTAACCCTGAACCCATGAACCCTGAACCCATGAACCCTGAACCCATGAACCCTGAACCCATGAACCCTGAATCCATTAACCCTGAACCCATGAACCCTGAACCCTGAAACCATGAACCCTGAACCCATGAACCCGGAACCCATGAACGCTCAACCCATGAACCCTCAACCCATGAACCCTCAACCCATGAACCCTGAACCCATGAACCCTGAAACAATGAACCCTGAACCCATGAACCCTGAACCCCTGATCCCATGAACACATTAACCCTGAACCCATTAACCCTGAACCCATTAACCCTGAACCCATGAACCCTGAACCCATGAACCCTGAACCCATGAACCCTGAACCCATGAACCCTGAATCCATTAACCCTGAACCCATGAACCCTGAACCCTGAAACCATGAACCGTGAACCCATGAACCCGGAACCCATGAACGCTCAACCCATGAACCCTCAACCCATGAACCCTCAACCCATGAACCCTGAACCCATGAACCCTGAAACCATGAACCTAGAACCCATGAACCCTGAACCCATGAACCCCGAACCCATGAACCCTGAAACAATGAACCCTGAACCCATGAACCCTGAACCCCTGATCCCATGAACACATTAACCCTGAACCCATTAACCCTGAACCCATTAACCCTGAACCCATTAACCCTGAACCCATGAACCCTGAACCCTGAAACCATGAACCCTGAACCCATGAACCCTCAACCGATGAACCCTCAACCCTTGAACCCTGAACCCATTAACCCTGAAACAATGAACCTAGAACCCTGAACCCATGAACCCTGAACCCATAAACCCTGAACCCATGAACCCTGAAACCATGAACCCTGAACCCATAAACCCTGAACCCATGAACCCTGAAACTATGAACCCTGAACCCATGAACCCTGAACCCATGAACCCTGAAACCATAAACCCTCAACCCATGAACCCTGAACCCATGAACCCTGAACCCATGAACCCTCAACCCATGAACCCTCAACCCATGACCCCTGAACCCATGAACCCGGAACCCATGAACCCTGAACCCATGAACCCTCAACCCATGAACTCTGAACCCATGAACCCTGAACCCATGAACCCTGAACCCATGAACCCTGAACCCATGAACCCTGAAACCATGAACCCTGAACCCATAAACCCTGAACCCATGAACCCTGAAACTATGAACCCTGAACCCACGAACCCTGAATCCACGAAACCTGAACCCATGAACCCATGAACCCTGAACCCATGAACCGGAACCCAAGAACCCTGAACCCATGAACCCTGAACCCATGAACCCTGAACCCATGAACCGTGAACCGTCAACCCATTAACCCTCAACCCATTAACCCTCAACCCATGAACCCTGAACCCATGAACCCTGAACCCATGAACCGTTAACCCATGAACCCTGAACCCTGAAACCATGAACCCTGAACCCATGAACCCGGAACCCATGAACCCTCAACCCATCAACCCTTAAGCCATGAACCCTGAAACCATGAACCTAGAACCCATGAACCCTGAACCCATGAACCCCGAACCCATGAACCCTGAACCCATGAACCCTGAACCCATGAACCCTGAACCCATGAACCCTGAAACCATAAACCCTCAACCCATGAACCCTGAACCCATGAACCCTGAACCCATGAACCCTCAACCCATGAACCCTCAACCCATGACCCCTGAACCCATGAACCCGGAACCCATGAACCCTGAACCCATGAACCCTCAACCCATGAACTCTGAACCCATGAACCCTGAACCCATGAACCCTGAACCCATGAACCCTGAACCCATGAACCCTTAGCCCATGAACCCATAAACCCTGAACCCATAAACCCTGAACCCATGGACCCATGAACCCGGAAACCATGAACCCTGAACCCATGAACTCTCAACCCATGAACCCTGAACCCTGAAACCATGAACTCTGGACCCATGAACCCGGAACCCATGAACCCTAAACCCATGAACCCTTAACCCATGAACCCTCAACCCATGAACCCTGAACCCATGAACCCTGAAACCATGAACCTAGGACCGATGAACCCTGAACCCATGAACCCCGAACCCATGAACCCTGAACCCACGAACCCTGAACCCATGAACCCTGAACCCATGAACCCTGAACCCATGAACCCTGAACCCATGAACCCTGAACCCATGAAACCTGAACCCTCAACCCATGAACCCTCAACCCATGAACCCTGAACCCATGAACCCATGAACCGTGAACCCATGAACCCGGAACCCATGAACCCAGGACCCATGAATCCTGAACCCTGAACCCATGAACCCTCAACCCATGAACCCTGAACCCATGAACCCTGAACCCATGATCCCTGAATCCATTAACCCTGAACCCATGAACCCTGAACCCATGAAACCTGAACCCTCAACCCATGAACCCTGAGCCAATGAACCCATGAACCCTGAACCCATGAACCCTGAACCCATGAACCCTGAACCCATTAACCCTGAACCCATTAACCCTGAACCCATGAACCCTGAACCCTGAACCCATGAACCCTGAACCCGTGAACCCTGAGCCCCTGAACCCATGAACCCTGAACCCATGAACCAGGATCCATGAATCCTGAACCCTGAACCCATGAACCCTGAACCCATGAACCCTGAACCCATGAACCCTGAACCCATTAACCCTGAACCCATTAACCCTGAACCCATGAACCCTGAACCCTGAACCCATGAACCCTGAACCCGTGAACCCTGAGCCCCTGAACCCATGAACCCTGAACCCATGAACCAGGATCCATGAATCCTGAACCCTGAACCCATGAACCCTGAACCCATGAACCCTGAACCCATGAACCCGGAACCCATGAACCCTGAACCCATGAACCCTGAACCCATGAACCCTTAACCCATGAACCCTGAGCCAATAAACCCATGAACCCTGAACCCATTAACCCTGAACCCATGAACCCTGTACCCATTAACACTAAACCCATTAACCCTGAACCCATGACACCTGAACCCATGAACCCTGAATCCATGAACCCTGAACCCTCAACCCATGAACCCTCAACCCATGAACCCAGGACCCATGAATCCTGAACCCTGAAGCCTGAACCCATGAACCCTGAACCCATCAACCCTGAACCCATGAACCCTGAACCCATGAACCCTGAACCGACAACCCATTAACCCTCAACCCATGAACCCTGAACCCATGAACCCTGAACCCATGAACCCTGATCCCATGAACCCATGAACCCTGAACCCATAAACGCTGAACCCATGAAACGATGAACCCTTAACCCATGAACCCTGAGCCAATGAACCCATGAACCCTGAACCCATGAACCCTGAACGCATGAACCCTGAACCCATTAACCCTGAACCCATGAACCCTGAACCCGTGAACCCTGAGCCCCTGAACCCATGAACCCTGAACCCATGAACCCTGAACCCATGAACCCTGAAACCATGAACCCTGAACCCATGAACCCGGAACCCATGAAACCTCAACCCATGAACCCTTAACCCATGAACCCTGAACCCATGAACCCTGAACCTATGAACCCTGAAACCATGAACCTAGAACCCATGAACCCTGAACCCATGAACCCCGAACCCATGAAACCTGAACCCATGAACTCTGAACCCATGAACCCTGAACCCATGAACCCTGAACCCATGAACCCTTAGCCCATGAACCCATAAACCCTGAACCCATAAACCCTGAACCCATGGACCCTGAACCTTGAACCCATGAACCCTGAACCCATGAACCCTGAACCCATGAACTCTGAACCCATGAACCCATGAACCCTGAACCCATGAACCCTGAACCCATGAACCCTGAACCCATAAACGCTGAACCCATGAACCCTGAACCCATGAACCATGAGCCCATGAACCCTGAACCCGTGAACCCTTAACCCCCGAACCCATGAACCCATGGACCCTGAACCCATGAACCCTGTACCCATGAACCCTGAACCCATGAACCCTGAACCCATGAACCCTGAACCCATGAACCCTGAACCCATGAACCCTGAACCCATGAACCCTGAACCCATGAACCCTGAACCCATGAACCCTGAACCCATGAACCCTGAACCCATGAACCCTGAACCCATGAACCCTGAACCCATGAACCCTGAACCCATGAACCCTGAACCCATGAACCCTGAACCCATGAACCCTGAACCCATGAACCCATAACCCATAACCCATGAACCCTGAACCCATGAACCCTGAACCCATGAACCCTGAACCCATGAACCCTGAACCCATGAACCCTGAACCCATGAACCCTGAACCCATGAACCCTGAACCCATGAACCCTGAACCCATGAACCCTGAACCCATGAACCCTGAACCCGTGAACCCTTAACCCTGAACCCATGAACCCATGAACCCTGAACCCATGAACCCTGAACCCATGAACCCTGAACCTATGATCCCTGAACCCATGAACCCTGAACCCATGAACTCTGGACCCATGAACCATGAACCCATTAATCCTGAACCCATGAACCCTGAACCCATGAACCCTGAACCCATGAACCATGAACCCATTAATCCTGAACCCATGAACCCGGAACCCATGAAGCCTCACCCCATGAACCCTGAACCCATGAACCCTGAACCCATGAACCCTGAACCCATGAACCCTGAACCCATGAACCCTGAACCCGTGAACCCTGAACCCATGAACCCTGAACTCATGAACCCTTACCCATGAACCCTGAACCCCTCAACCCATGAACCCATGAACCCTGAACCCATAAACGCTGAACCCATGAAACCATGAACCCTGAACCCATGAACCCTGAACCTATGATCCCTGAACCCATGAACCCTGAACCCATGAACTCTGGACCCATGAACCATGAACCCATTAATCCTGAACCCATGAACCCTGAACCCATGAACCCTGAACCCATGAACCATGAACCCATTAATCCTGAACCCATGAACCGGAACCCAAGAACCCTGAACCCATGAACCCTGAACCCATGAACCCTGAACCCATGAACCGTGAACCGTCAACCCATTAACCCTCAACCCATTAACCCTCAACCCATGAACCCTGAACCCATGAACCCTGAACCCATGAACCGTTAACCCATGAACCCTGAACCCTGAAACCATGAACCCTGAACCCATGAACCGGGAACCCATGAACCCTCAACCCATCAACCCTTAAGCCATGAACCCTGAAACCATGAACCTAGAACCCATGAACCCTGAACCCATGAACCCCGAACCCATGAACCCTGAACCCATGAACCCTGAACCCATGAACCCTGAACCCATGAACCCTGAAACCATAAACCCTCAACCCATGAACCCTGAACCCATGAACCCTGAACCCATGAACCCTCAACCCATGAACCCTCAACCCATGACCCCTGAACCCATGAACCCGGAACCCATGAACCCTGAACCCATGAACCCTCAACCCATGAACTCTGAACCCATGAACCCTGAACCCATGAACCCTGAACCCATGAACCCTGAACCCATGAACCCTTAGCCCATGAACCCATAAACCCTGAACCCATAAACCCTGAACCCATGGACCCATGAACCCGGAAACCATGAACCCTGAACCCATGAACTCTCAACCCATGAACCCTGAACCCTGAAACCATGAACTCTGGACCCATGAACCCGGAACCCATGAACCCTAAACCCATGAACCCTTAACCCATGAACCCTCAACCCATGAACCCTGAACCCATGAACCCTGAAACCATGAACCTAGGACCCATGAACCCTGAACCCATGAACCCCGAACCCATGAACCCTGAACCCACGAACCCTGAACCCATGAACCCTGAACCCATGAACCCTGAACCCATGAACCCTGAACCCATGAACCCTGAACCCATGAAACCTGAACCCTCAACCCATGAACCCTCAACCCATGAACCCTGAACCCATGAACCCATGAACCGTGAACCCATGAACCCGGAACCCATGAACCCAGGACCCATGAATCCTGAACCCTGAACCCATGAACCCTCAACCCATGAACCCTGAACCCATGAACCCTGAACCCATGATCCCTGAATCCATTAACCCTGAACCCATGAACCCTGAACCCATGAAACCTGAACCCTCAACCCATGAACCCTGAGCCAATGAACCCATGAACCCTGAACCCATGAACCCTGAACCCATGAACCCTGAACCCATTAACCCTGAACCCATTAACCCTGAACCCATGAACCCTGAACCCTGAACCCATGAACCCTGAACCCGTGAACCCTGAGCCCCTGAACCCATGAACCCATGAACCCTGAACCCGTGAACCCTGAGCCCCTGAACCCATGAACCCTGAACCCATGAACCAGGATCCATGAATCCTGAACCCTGAACCCATGAACCCTGAACCCATGAACCCTGAACCCATGAACCCTGAACCCATTAACCCTGAACCCATTAACCCTGAACCCATGAACCCTGAACCCTGAACCCATGAACCCTGAACCCGTGAACCCTGAGCCCCTGAACCCATGAACCCTGAACCCATGAACCAGGATCCATGAATCCTGAACCCTGAACCCATGAACCCTGAACCCATGAACCCTGAACCCATGAACCCGGAACCCATGAACCCTGAACCCATGAACCCTGAACCCATGAACCCTTAACCCATGAACCCTGAGCCAATAAACCCATGAACCCTGAACCCATTAACCCTGAACCCATGAACCCTGTACCCATTAACACTAAACCCATTAACCCTGAACCCATGACACCTGAACCCATGAACCCTGAATCCATGAACCCTGAACCCTCAACCCATGAACCCTCAACCCATGAACCCAGGACCCATGAATCCTGAACCCTGAAGCCTGAACCCATGAACCCTGAACCCATCAACCCTGAACCCATGAACCCTGAACCCATGAACCCTGAACCGACAACCCATTAACCCTCAACCCATGAACCCTGAACCCATGAACCCTGAACCCATGAACCCTGATCCCATGAACCCATGAACCCTGAACCCATAAACGCTGAACCCATGAAACGATGAACCCTTAACCCATGAACCCTGAGCCAATGAACCCATGAACCCTGAACCCATGAACCCTGAACGCATGAACCCTGAACCCATTAACCCTGAACCCATGAACCCTGAACCCGTGAACCCTGAGCCCCTGAACCCATGAACCCTGAACCCATGAACCCTGAACCCATGAACCCTGAAACCATGAACCCTGAACCCATGAACCCGGAACCCATGAAACCTCAACCCATGAACCCTTAACCCATGAACCCTGAACCCATGAACCCTGAACCTATGAACCCTGAAACCATGAACCTAGAACCCATGAACCCTGAACCCATGAACCCCGAACCCATGAAACCTGAACCCATGAACTCTGAACCCATGAACCCTGAACCCATGAACCCTGAACCCATGAACCCTTAGCCCATGAACCCATAAACCCTGAACCCATAAACCCTGAACCCATGGACCCTGAACCTTGAACCCATGAACCCTGAACCCATGAACCCTGAACCCATGAACTCTGAACCCATGAACCCATGAACCCTGAACCCATGAACCCTGAACCCATGAACCCTGAACCCATAAACGCTGAACCCATGAACCCTGAACCCATGAACCATGAGCCCATGAACCCTGAACCCGTGAACCCTTAACCCCCGAACCCATGAACCCATGGACCCTGAACCCATGAACCCTGTACCCATGAACCCTGAACCCATGAACCCTGAACCCATGAACCCTGAACCCATGAACCCTGAACCCATGAACCCTGAACCCATGAACCCTGAACCCATGAACCCTGAACCCATGAACCCTGAACCCATGAACCCTGAACCCATGAACCCTGAACCCATGAACCCTGAACCCATGAACCCTGAACCCATGAACCCTGAACCCATGAACCCTGAACCCATGAACCCTGAACCCATGAACCCTGAACCCATGAACCCTGAACCCATGAACCCTGAACCCTGAACGCATGAACCCTGAACCCATTAACCCTGAACCCATGAACCCTGAACCCTGAACCCATGAACCCTGAACCCGTGAACCCTGAACCCATGAACCCATGAACGCTGAACCCATGAACCCTGAACCCATGAACCATGAGCCCATGAACCCTGAACCCGTGAACCCTTAACCCCCGAACCCATGAACCCATGGACCCTGAACCCATGAACCCTGTACCCATGAACCCTGAACCCATGAACCCTGAACCCATGAACCCTGAACCCATGAACCCTGAACCCATGAACCCTGAACCCATGAACCCTGAACCCATGAACCCTGAACCCATGAACCCTGAACCCATAAACGCTGAACCCATGAACCCTGAACCCATGAACCATGAGCCCATGAACCCTGAACCCGTGAACCCTTAACCCCCGAACCCATGAACCCATGGACCCTGAACCCATGAACCCTGAACCCATGAACCCTGAACCCATGAAACCTGAACCCATGAACCCTGAACCCATGAACCCTGAACCCATGAACCATGAACCCACGAACCCTGAACCCATGAACCCTGAACCCATGTACCATGAATCCATGAACCCTGAACCCATGAACCCTGAACCCATAAACCCTGAACCCATGAACCCTGAACCCATGAACCCTGAACCCATGAACCCTGAACCCATGAACCCTGAACCTATGAACCCTGAACCCATGATCCCATGAACCCTGAACCCATGAACCCATGAACCCTGAACCCATGAACCCGGAACCCATGAAGCCTGAACCCATGAACCCTGAACCCATGAACCCTGAACCCATGAACTCTGAACCCATGAACCCTGAACCCATGAACCCGGGACCCATGAATCCTGAACCCTGAACCCATGAACCCGGAACCCATGAACCCGGAACCCATGAACCCTGAACCCATGAACCCTGAACCCATGAACCCTGAACCCATGAACCCTTAACCCATGAACCCTGAACCCTCAACCCATGTACCCTCAACCCATGAACCCAGGACCCATGAATCCTGAACCCTGAACCCATGAACCCTGAACCCATGAACTCTCAACCCATGAACCCTGAACCCTGAAACCATGAACTCTGGACCCATGAACCCGGAACCCATGAACCCTAAACCCATGAACCCTTAACCCATGAACCCTCAACCCATGAACCCTGAACCCATGAACCCTGAAACCATGAACCTAGGACCCATGAACCCTGAACCCATGAACCCCGAACCCATGAACCCTGAACCCACGAACCCTGAACCCATGAACCCTGAACCCATGAACCCTGAACCCATGAACCCTGAACCCATGAACCCTGAACCCATGAAACCTGAACCCTCAACCCATGAACCCTCAACCCATGAACCCTGAACCCATGAACCCATGAACCGTGAACCCATGAACCCGGAACCCATGAACCCAGGACCCATGAATCCTGAACCCTGAACCCATGAACCCTCAACCCATGAACCCTGAACCCATGAACCCTGAACCCATGATCCCTGAATCCATTAACCCTGAACCCATGAACCCTGAACCCATGAAACCTGAACCCTCAACCCATGAACCCTGAGCCAATGAACCCATGAACCCTGAACCCATGAACCCTGAACCCATGAACCCTGAACCCATTAACCCTGAACCCATTAACCCTGAACCCATGAACCCTGAACCCTGAACCCATGAACCCTGAACCCGTGAACCCTGAGCCCCTGAACCCATGAACCCTGAACCCATGAACCAGGATCCATGAATCCTGAACCCTGAACCCATGAACCCTGAACCCATGAACCCTGAACCCATGAACCCTGAACCCATTAACCCTGAACCCATTAACCCTGAACCCATGAACCCTGAACCCTGAACCCATGAACCCTGAACCCGTGAACCCTGAGCCCCTGAACCCATGAACCCTGAACCCATGAACCAGGATCCATGAATCCTGAACCCTGAACCCATGAACCCTGAACCCATGAACCCTGAACCCATGAACCCGGAACCCATGAACCCTGAACCCATGAACCCTGAACCCATGAACCCTTAACCCATGAACCCTGAGCCAATAAACCCATGAACCCTGAACCCATTAACCCTGAACCCATGAACCCTGTACCCATTAACACTAAACCCATTAACCCTGAACCCATGACACCTGAACCCATGAACCCTGAATCCATGAACCCTGAACCCTCAACCCATGAACCCTCAACCCATGAACCCAGGACCCATGAATCCTGAACCCTGAAGCCTGAACCCATGAACCCTGAACCCATCAACCCTGAACCCATGAACCCTGAACCCATGAACCCTGAACCGACAACCCATTAACCCTCAACCCATGAACCCTGAACCCATGAACCCTGAACCCATGAACCCTGATCCCATGAACCCATGAACCCTGAACCCATAAACGCTGAACCCATGAAACGATGAACCCTTAACCCATGAACCCTGAGCCAATGAACCCATGAACCCTGAACCCATGAACCCTGAACGCATGAACCCTGAACCCATTAACCCTGAACCCATGAACCCGTGAACCCTGAGCCCCTGAACCCATGAACCCTGAACCCATGAACCCTGAACCCATGAACCCTGAAACCATGAACCCTGAACCCATGAACCCGGAACCCATGAAACCTCAACCCATGAACCCTTAACCCATGAACCCTGAACCCATGAACCCTGAACCTATGAACCCTGAAACCATGAACCTAGAACCCATGAACCCTGAACCCATGAACCCCGAACCCATGAAACCTGAACCCATGAACTCTGAACCCATGAACCCTGAACCCATGAACCCTGAACCCATGAACCCTTAGCCCATGAACCCATAAACCCTGAACCCATAAACCCTGAACCCATGGACCCTGAACCTTGAACCCATGAACCCTGAACCCATGAACCCTGAACCCATGAACTCTGAACCCATGAACCCATGAACCCTGAACCCATGAACCCTGAACCCATGAACCCTGAACCCATAAACGCTGAACCCATGAACCCTGAACCCATGAACCATGAGCCCATGAACCCTGAACCCGTGAACCCTTAACCCCCGAACCCATGAACCCATGGACCCTGAACCCATGAACCCTGTACCCATGAACCCTGAACCCATGAACCCTGAACCCATGAACCCTGAACCCATGAACCCTGAACCCATGAACCCTGAACCCATGAACCCTGAACCCATGAACCCTGAACCCATGAACCCTGAACCCATGAACCCTGAACCCATGAACCCTGAACCCATGAACCCTGAACCCATGAACCCTGAACCCATGAACCCTGAACCCATGAACCCTGAACCCATGAACCCATAACCCATAACCCATGAACCCTGAACCCATGAACCCTGAACCCATGAACCCTGAACCCATGAACCCTGAACCCATGAACCCTGAACCCATGAACCCTGAACCCATGAACCCTGAACCCATGAACCCTGAACCCATGAACCCTGAACCCGTGAACCCTTAACCCTGAACCCATGAACCCATGAACCCTGAACCCATGAACCCTGAACCCATGAACCCTGAACCTATGATCCCTGAACCCATGAACCCTGAACCCATGAACTCTGGACCCATGAACCATGAACCCATTAATCCTGAACCCATGAACCCTGAACCCATGAACCCTGAACCCATGAACCATGAACCCATTAATCCTGAACCCATGAACCCGGAACCCATGAAGCCTCACCCCATGAACCCTGAACCCATGAACCCTGAACCCATGAACCCTGAACCCATGAACCCTGAACCCATGAACCCTGAACCCGTGAACCCTGAACCCATGAACCCTGAACTCATGAACCCTTACCCATGAACCCTGAACCCCTCAACCCATGAACCCATGAACCCTGAACCCATAAACGCTGAACCCATGAAACCATGAACCCTGAACCCATGAACCCTGAACCTATGATCCCTGAACCCATGAACCCTGAACCCATGAACTCTGGACCCATGAACCATGAACCCATTAATCCTGAACCCATGAACCCTGAACCCATGAACCCTGAACCCATGAACCATGAACCCATTAATCCTGAACCCATGAACCGGAACCCAAGAACCCTGAACCCATGAACCCTGAACCCATGAACCCTGAACCCATGAACCGTGAACCGTCAACCCATTAACCCTCAACCCATTAACCCTCAACCCATGAACCCTGAACCCATGAACCCTGAACCCATGAACCGTTAACCCATGAACCCTGAACCCTGAACCCATGAACCCTGAACGCATGAACCCTGAACCCATTAACCCTGAACCCATGAACCCTGAACCCTGAACCCATGAACCCTGAATCCGTGAACCCTGAGCCCCTGAACCCATGAACCCTGAACCCATGAACCCTTAACCCATGAACCCTGAAACCATGAACCCTGAACCCATGAACCCGGAACCCATGAACCCTGAACCCATGAACCCTGAACCCATGAACCCTGAACCCATGAACCCTTAACCCATGAACCCTGAACCCTCAACCCATGTACCCTCAACCCATGAACCCAGGACCCATGAATCCTGAACCCTGAACCCATGAACCCTGAACCCATGAACCCGGAACCCATGAACCCTGAACCCTGAAACCATGAACCCTGAACCCATGAACCCGGAACCCATGAACCCTCAACCCATGAACCCTTAACCCATGAACCCTGAACCCATGAACCCTGAACCCATGAACCCTGAAACCATGAACCTAGAACCCATGAACCCTGAACCCATGAACCCCGAACCCATGAAACCTGAACCCATATACCCTGAACCCATGAACCTAGAAACCATGAACCCTTAACCCATGAACCCTGAGCCAATGAACCCATGAACCCTGAACCCATGAACCCTGAACCCATGAACCCTGAACCCATTAACCTTGAACCCATTAACCCTGAACCCATGAACCCTGAACCCTGAACCCATGAACCCTGAACCCATCAACCCTGAACCCATGAACCCTAAACCCATGAACCCTGAACCGTCAACCCATTAACCCTCAACCCAAGAACCCTGAACCCATGAAACCTGAACCCATGAACCCTGAACCCATGAACCCATGAACCCTGAACCCATAAACGCTGAACCCATGAAACCATGAACCCTTAACCCATGAACCCTGAGCCAATGAACCCATGAACCCTGAACCCATGAACCCTGAACCCATGAACCCTGAACCCATTAACCCTGAACCCATTAACCCTGAACCCATGAACCCTGAACCCTGAACCCTGAACCCATGAACCCTGAACCCGTGAACCCTGAGCCCCTGAACCCATGAACCCTGAACCCATGAACCAGGATCCATGAATCCTGAACCCTGAACCCATGAACCCTGAACCCATGAACCCGGAACCCATGAACCCTGAACCCATGAACCCTGAACCCATGAACCCTTAACCCATGAACCCTGAGCCAATAAACCCATGAACCCTGAACCCATTAACCCTGAACCCATGAACCCTGTACCCATTAACCCTAAACCCATTAACCCTGAACCCATGACACCTGAACCCATGAACCCTGAATCCATGAACCCTGAACCCTGAACCCATGAACCCTCAACCCATGAACCCAGGACCCATGAATCCTGAACCCTGAACCCTGAACCCATGAACCCTGAACCCATCAACCCTGAACCCATGAACCCTGAACCCATGAACCCTGAACCGTCAACCCATTAACCCTCAACCCATGAACCCTGAACCCATGAACCCTGAACCCATGAACCCTGAACCCATGAACCCATGAACCCTGAACCCATAAACGCTGAACCCATGAAACCATGAACCCTTAACCCATGAACCCTGAGCCAATGAACCCATGAACCCTGAACCCATGAACCCTGAACGCATGAACCCTGAACCCATTAACCCTGAACCCATGAACCCTGAACCCTGAACCCATGAACCCTGAACCCGTGAACCCTGAGCCCCTGAACCCATGAACCCTGAACCCATGAACCCTTAACCCATGAACCCTGAAACCATGAACCCTGAACCCATGAACCCGGAACCCATGAAACCTCAACCCATGAACCCTTAACCCATGAACCCTGAACCCATGAACCCTGAACCCATGAACCCTGAAACCATGAACCTAGAACCCATGAACCCTGAACCCATGAACCCCGAACCCATGAAACCTGAACCCATGAACCCATGAACCCATGAACCCTGAACCCATGAACCCTGAACCCATGAACCCTCAACCCATGAACCCTGAACCCCTGAACCCATGAACCCTGAACCCATGAACCCTGAACCCATGAACCCTAAACCCATGAACCCTGAACCCATGAACCCGGAACCCATGTACCCTGAACCCATGAACCCTCAACCCATGAACTCTGAACCCATGAACCCTGAACCCATGAACCCATGAACCCTGAACCCATGAACCCTTAGCCCATGAACCCATAAACCCTGAACCCATAAACCCTGAACCCATGGACCCTGAACCTTGAACCCATGAACCCTGAACCCATGAACCCTGAACCCATGAACACTGAACCCATGAACCCATGAACCCTGAACCCATGAACCCTGAACCCATGAACCCATGAACCCTGAACATATAAACGCGGAACCCATGAACCCTGAACCCATGAACCATGAGCCCATGAACCCTGAACCCGTGAACCCTTAACCCACTAACCCATGAACCCATGGACCCTGAACCCATGAACCCTGTACCCATGAACCCTGAACCCATGAACCCTGAACCCATGAACCCTGAACCCATGAACCCTGAACCCATGAACCCTGAACCCATGAACCCTGAAACCATGAACCCTGAACCTATGAACCCTGAACCCATGAACCATGAACCCATGAACCCTGAACCCATGAATAATGAACCGATGAACCCTGAACCCATGAACCCTGAACCCATGAACCCTGAACCCATGAAACCTGAACCCTCAACCCATGAACCCTGAACCCATGAACCTTGAACCCATGAACCCTGAACCCATGAACCCTGAACCCATGAACCCTGAACCCATGAACCATGAACCCATGAACCCTGAACCCATGAACCCGGGACCCATGAATCCTGAACCCTGAACCCATGAACCCTGAACCCATGAACCCGGAACCCATGAACCCTGAACCCATGAACCCTGAACCCATGAACCCTGAACCCATGAACCCTTAACCCATGAACCCTGAACCCTCAACCCATGTACCCTCAACCCATGAACCCAGGACCCATGAATCCTGAACCCTGAACCCATGAACCCTGAACCCATGAACCCGGAACCCATGAACCCTGAACCCTGAAACCATGAACCCTGAACCCATGAACCCGGAACCCATGAACCCTCAACCCATGAACCCTTAACCCATGAACCCTGAACCCATGAACCCTGAACCCATGAACCCTGAAACCATGAACCTAGAACCCATGAACCCTGAACCCATGAACCCCGAACCCATGAAACCTGAACCCATATACCCTGAACCCATGAACCTAGAAACCATGAACCCTTAACCCATGAACCCTGAGCCAATGAACCCATGAACCCTGAACCCATGAACCCTGAACCCATGAACCCTGAACCCATTAACCTTGAACCCATTAACCCTGAACCCATGAACCCTGAACCCTGAACCCATGAACCCTGAACCCATCAACCCTGAACCCATGAACCCTAAACCCATGAACCCTGAACCGTCAACCCATTAACCCTCAACCCAAGAACCCTGAACCCATGAAACCTGAACCCATGAACCCTGAACCCATGAACCCATGAACCCTGAACCCATAAACGCTGAACCCATGAAACCATGAACCCTTAACCCATGAACCCTGAGCCAATGAACCCATGAACCCTGAACCCATGAACCCTGAACCCATGAACCCTGAACCCATTAACCCTGAACCCATTAACCCTGAACCCATGAACCCTGAACCCTGAACCCTGAACCCATGAACCCTGAACCCGTGAACCCTGAGCCCCTGAACCCATGAACCCTGAACCCATGAACCAGGATCCATGAATCCTGAACCCTGAACCCATGAACCCTGAACCCATGAACCCGGAACCCATGAACCCTGAACCCATGAACCCTGAACCCATGAACCCTTAACCCATGAACCCTGAGCCAATAAACCCATGAACCCTGAACCCATTAACCCTGAACCCATGAACCCTGTACCCATTAACCCTAAACCCATTAACCCTGAACCCATGACACCTGAACCCATGAACCCTGAATCCATGAACCCTGAACCCTGAACCCATGAACCCTCAACCCATGAACCCAGGACCCATGAATCCTGAACCCTGAACCCTGAACCCATGAACCCTGAACCCATCAACCCTGAACCCATGAACCCTGAACCCATGAACCCTGAACCGTCAACCCATTAACCCTCAACCCATGAACCCTGAACCCATGAACCCTGAACCCATGAACCCTGAACCCATGAACCCATGAACCCTGAACCCATAAACGCTGAACCCATGAAACCATGAACCCTTAACCCATGAACCCTGAGCCAATGAACCCATGAACCCTGAACCCATGAACCCTGAACGCATGAACCCTGAACCCATTAACCCTGAACCCATGAACCCTGAACCCTGAACCCATGAACCCTGAACCCGTGAACCCTGAGCCCCTGAACCCATGAACCCTGAACCCATGAACCCTTAACCCATGAACCCTGAAACCATGAACCCTGAACCCATGAACCCGGAACCCATGAAACCTCAACCCATGAACCCTTAACCCATGAACCCTGAACCCATGAACCCTGAACCCATGAACCCTGAAACCATGAACCTAGAACCCATGAACCCTGAACCCATGAACCCCGAACCCATGAAACCTGAACCCATGAACCCATGAACCCATGAACCCTGAACCCATGAACCCTGAACCCATGAACCCTCAACCCATGAACCCTGAACCCCTGAACCCATGAACCCTGAACCCATGAACCCTGAACCCATGAACCCTAAACCCATGAACCCTGAACCCATGAACCCGGAACCCATGTACCCTGAACCCATGAACCCTCAACCCATGAACTCTGAACCCATGAACCCTGAACCCATGAACCCATGAACCCTGAACCCATGAACCCTTAGCCCATGAACCCATAAACCCTGAACCCATAAACCCTGAACCCATGGACCCTGAACCTTGAACCCATGAACCCTGAACCCATGAACCCTGAACCCATGAACTCTGAACCCATGAACCCATGAACCCTGAACCCATGAACCCTGAACCCATGAACCCTGAACCCATGAACCCATGAACCCTGAACATATAAACGCGGAACCCATGAACCCTGAACCCATGAACCATGAGCCCATGAACCCTGAACCCGTGAACCCTTAACCCACTAACCCATGAACCCATGGACCCTGAACCCATGAACCCTGTACCCATGAACCCTGAACCCATGAACCCTGAACCCATGAACCCTGAACCCATGAACCCTGAACCCATGAACCCTGAACCCATGAACCCTGAAACCATGAACCCTGAACCTATGAACCCTGAACCCATGAACCATGAACCCATGAACCCTGAACCCATGAATAATGAACCGATGAACCCTGAACCCATGAACCCTGAACCCATGAACCCTGAACCCATGAAACCTGAACCCTCAACCCATGAACCCTGAACCCATGAACCTTGAACCCATGAACCCTGAACCCATGAACCCTGAACCCATGAACCCTGAACCCATGAACCATGAACCCATGAACCCTGAACCCATGAACCCTGAACCCGTGAACCCTGAACCCATGAACCCTGAACCCATAAACCCTGAACCCATGAACCCTGAACCCATGAACCCTGAACCCATGAACCCTGAACCCATGAACCCTGAACCTATGAACCCTGAACCCATGATCCCATGAACCCTGAACCCATGAACCCATGAACCCATGAACCCTGAACCCATGAACCCGGAACCCATGAAGCCTGAACCCATGAACCCTAAACCTATGAACCCTGAACCCATGAACCCTGAACCCATGAACCCTGAACCCATGAACCCTGAACCCATGAACCCTGAACCCATGAACCCTGAACCCATGAACCCTAAACCCATGAACCCTGAACCCATGAACCCTGAACCCATGAACCCTGAACCCATGAACCCTGAACCCATGAACCCTGAACCCATGAACCCTGAACCCATGAACCCTGAACCCATGAACCCTGAACCCATGAACCCTGAACCCATGAACCCTGAACCCATGAATCCTGAACCCATGAACCCATGAACCCATGGACCCTGAACCCATGAACCCTGTACCCATGAACCCTGAACCCATGAACCCTGAACCCATGAACCCTGAACCCATGAACCCTGAACCCATGAACCCTGAACCCATGAACCCTGAACCTATGAACCCTGAACCCATGATCCCATGAACCCTGAACCCATGAACCCATGAACCCATGAACCCTGAACCCATGAACCCGGAACCCATGAAGCCTGAACCCATGAACCCTAAACCTCTGAACCCATGAACCCATGAACCCTGAACCCATGAACCCTGAACCCATGAACCCATGAACCCTGAACATATAAACGCGGAACCCATGAACCCTGAACCCATGAACCATGAGCCCATGAACCCTGAACCCGTGAACCCTTAACCCACTAACCCATGAACCCATGGACCCTGAACCCATGAACCCTGTACCCATGAACCCTGAACCCATGAACCCTGAACCCATGAACCCTGAACCCATGAACCCTGAACCCATGAACCCTGAACCCATGAACCCTGAAACCATGAACCCTGAACCTATGAACCCTGAACCCATGAACCATGAACCCATGAACCCTGAACCCATGAATAATGAACCCATGAACCATGAACCCATGAACCCTGAACCCATGAACCCTGAACCCATGAACCCTGAACCCATGAACCCTGAAACCATGAACCCTGAACCTATGAACCCTGAACCCATGAACCATGAACCCATGAACCCTGAACCCATGAATAATGAACCGATGAACCCTGAACCCATGAACCCTGAACCCATGAACCCTGAACCCATGAAACCTGAACCCTCAACCCATGAACCCTGAACCCATGAACCTTGAACCCATGAACCCTGAACCCATGAACCCAGAACCCATGAACCCTGAACCCATGAACCATGAACCCATGAACCCTGAACCCATGAACCCTGAACCCGTGAACCCTGAACCCATGAACCCTGAACCCATAAACCCTGAACCCATGAACCCTGAACCCATGAACCCTGAACCCATGAACCCTGAACCCATGAACCCTGAACCTATGAACCCTGAACCCATGATCCCATGAACCCTGAACCCATGAACCCATGAACCCATGAACCCTGAACCCATGAACCCGGAACCCATGAAGCCTGAACCCATGAACCCTAAACCTATGAACCCTGAACCCATGAACCCTGAACCCATGAACCCTGAACCCATGAACCCTGAACCCATGAACCCTGAACCCATGAACCCTGAACCCATGAACCCTAAACCCATGAACCCTGAACCCATGAACCCTGAACCCATGAACCCTGAACCCATGAACCCTGAACCCATGAACCCTGAACCCATGAACCCTGAACCCATGAACCCTGAACCCATGAACCCTGAACCCATGAACCCTGAACCCATGAACCCTGAACCCATGAATCCTGAACCCATGAACCCATGAACCCATGGACCCTGAACCCATGAACCCTGTACCCATGAACCCTGAACCCATGAACCCTGAACCCATGAACCCTGAACCCATGAACCCTGAACCCATGAACCCTGAACCCATGAACCCTGAACCTATGAACCCTGAACCCATGATCCCATGAACCCTGAACCCATGAACCCATGAACCCATGAACCCTGAACCCATGAACCCGGAACCCATGAAGCCTGAACCCATGAACCCTAAACCTCTGAACCCATGAACCCATGAACCCTGAACCCATGAACCCTGAACCCATGAACCCATGAACCCTGAACATATAAACGCGGAACCCATGAACCCTGAACCCATGAACCATGAGCCCATGAACCCTGAACCCGTGAACCCTTAACCCACTAACCCATGAACCCATGGACCCTGAACCCATGAACCCTGTACCCATGAACCCTGAACCCATGAACCCTGAACCCATGAACCCTGAACCCATGAACCCTGAACCCATGAACCCTGAACCCATGAACCCTGAAACCATGAACCCTGAACCTATGAACCCTGAACCCATGAACCATGAACCCATGAACCCTGAACCCATGAATAATGAACCCATGAACCATGAACCCATGAACCCTGAACCCATGAACCCTGAACCCATGAAACCTGAACCCTCAACCCATGAACCCTGAACCCATGAACCTTGAACCCATGAACCCTGAACCCATGAACCCTGAACCCATGAACCCTGAACCCATGAACCATGAACCCATGAACCCTGAACCCATGAACCCTGAACCCGTGAACCCTGAACCCATGAACCCTGAACCCATAAACCCTGAACCCATGAACCCTGAACCCATGAACCCTGAACCCATGAACCCTGAACCCATGAACCCTGAACCTATGAACCCTGAACCCATGATCCCATGAACCCTGAACCCATGAACCCATGAACCCATGAACCCTGAACCCATGAACCCGGAACCCATGAAGCCTGAACCCATGAACCCTAAACCTATGAACCCTGAACCCATGAACCCTGAACCCATGAACCCTGAACCCATGAACCCTGAACCCATGAACCCTGAACCCATGAACCCTGAACCCATGAACCCTAAACCCATGAACCCTGAACCCATGAACCCTGAACCCATGAACCCTGAACCCATGAACCCTGAACCCATGAACCCTGAACCCATGAACCCTGAACCCATGAACCCTGAACCCATGAACCCTGAGCCCATGAACCCTGAACCCGTGAACCCTTAACCCACTAACCCATGAACCCATGGACCCTGAACCCATGAACCCTGTACCCATGAACCCTGAACCCATGAACCCTGAACCCATGAACCCTGAACCCATGAACCCTGAACCCATGAACCCTGAACCCATGAACCCTGAAACCATGAACCCTGAACCTATGAACCCTGAACCCATGAACCATGAACCCATGAACCCTGAACCCATGAATAATGAACCGATGAACCCTGAACCCATGAACCCTGAACCCATGAACCCTGAACCCATGAAACCTGAACCCTCAACCCATGAACCCTGAACCCATGAACCTTGAACCCATGAACCCTGAACCCATGAACCCTGAACCCATGAACCCTGAACCCGTGAACCCTGAACCCGTGAACCCTTAACCCTGAACCCATGAACCCTGAACCCATGAACCCTGAACCCATGAACCCTGAACCGATGATCCCTGAACCCATGAACCCTGAACCCATGAACCCTGAACCCATGAACCCATGAACCCTGAACCCATGAACCATGAATCCATGAACCCTGAACCCATGAACCCTGAACCCATAAACCCTGAACCCATGAACCCTGAACCCATGAACCCTGAACCCATGAACCCTGAACCCATGAACCCTGAACCTATGAACCCTGAACCCATGATCCCATGAACCCTGAACCCATGAACCCATGAACCCTGAACCCATGAACCCGGAACCCATGAACCCTGAAACCATGAACGCTGAACCCATGAACCCTGAACCCATGAACCCTGAACCCATGAACCCTGAACCCATGAACCCTGAACCTATGAACCCTGAACCCATGAACCCTGAACCCATGAACCCTGAACCCATGAACCCTGAACCCATGAACCCGGAACCCATGAAGCCTGAACCCATGAACCCTGAACCCATGAACCCTGAACCCATGAACCCTGAACCCATGAACCCGGGACCCATGAATCCTGAACCCTGAACCCATGAACCCTCAACCCATGAACCCAGGACCCATGAATCCTGAACCCTGAACCCTGAACCCATGAACCCATGAACCCTGAACCCATAAACGCTGAACCTATGAACCCTGAACCCATGATCCCATGAACCCTGAACCCATGAACCCATGAACCCTGAACCCATGAACCCGGAACCCATGAAGCCTGAACCCATGAACCCTGAAACCATGAACCCTGAACCCATGAACCCTGAACCCATGAACCCTGAACCCATGAACCCTGAACCCATGAACCCTAAACCCATGAACCCTGAACCCATGAACCCTGAACCCATGAACCCTGAACCCATGAACCCTGAACCCATGAACCCTGAACCCATGAACCCTGAACCCATGAACCCTGAACCCATGAACCCTGAACCCATGAACCCTGAACCCATGAACCCTGAACCCATGAACCCTGAACCCATAACCCATGAACCCTGAACCCATGAACCCTGAACCCATGAACCCTGAACCCATGAACCCTGAACCCATGAACCCTGAACCCATGAACCCTGAACCCGTGAACCCTTAACCCTGAACCCATGAACCCTGAACCCATGAACCCTGAACCCATGAACCCTGAACCTATGATCCCTGAACCCATGAACCCTGAACCCATGAACCCTGAACCCGTGAACCCTGAACCCGTGAACCCTGAACCCATGAACACTGAACCCATGAACCCTGAACCCATGAACCCTGAATCCATGAACCCTGAACCCTGAACCCATGCACCCTGAACCCATGAACCCTGAACCCATGAACCCTGAACCCATGAACTCTGGACCCATGAACCATGAACCCATTAATCCTGAACCCATGAACCCTGAACCCATGAACCCTGAACCCATGAACCATGAACCCATTAATCCTGAACCCATGAACCCGGAACCCATGAAGCCTCACCCCATGAACCCTGAACCCATGAACCCTGAACCCATGAACCCTGAAACCATGAACCCTGAACCCATGAACCCTGAACCCATGAACCCTGAACCCATGAACCCTGAACCCATGAACCCTGAACCCATGAACCCGGGACCCATGAATCCTGAACCCTGAACCCTGAACCCATGAACCCTGAACCCATGAACCATGAACCCATGAACCCTGAACCCATGAACCCTGAACCCGTGAACCCTGAACCCATGAACCCTGAACCCATGAACCCTGAAACCATGAACCCTGAACCCATGAACCCTGAACCCATGAACCCGGAACCCATGAAGCCTGAACCCATGAACCCTGAAACCATGAACCCTGAACCCATGAACCCTGAACCCATGAACCCTGAACCCATGAACCCTGAACCCATGAACCCTAAACCCATGAACCCTGAACCCATGAACCCTGAACCCATGAACCCTGAACCCATGAACCCTGAACCCATGAACCCTGAACCCATGAACCCTGAACCCATGAACCCTGAACCCATGAACCCTGAACCCATGAACCCTGAACCCATGAACCCTGAACCCATGAACCCTGAACCCATGAACCCTGAACCCATGAACCCTGAACCCATGAACCCTGAACCCATGAACCCTGAACCCATGAACCCTGAACCCATGAACCCTGAACCCATGAACCCTGAACCCATGAACCCTGAACCCATGAACCCTGAACCCATGAACCCTGAACCCATGAACCCTGAACCCATGAACCCTGAACCCATGAACCCTGAACCCATGAACCCTGAACCCATGAACCCTGAACCCATGAACCCTGAACCCATGAACCCTGAACCCATGAACCCTGAACCCATGAACCCTGAACCCATGAACCCTGAACCCATGAACCCTGAACCCATGAACCCTGAACCCATGAACCATGAACCCATGAACCCTGAACCCATGAACCCTGAACCCGTGAACCCTGAACCCATGAACCCTGAACCCATGAACCCTGAAACCATGAACCCTGAACCCATGAACCCTGAACCCATGAACCATGAACCCATGAACCCTGAACCCATGAACCCTGAACCCGTGAACCCTGAACCCATGAACCCTGAACCCATGAACCCTGAACCCATGAACCCTGAACCCATGAACCCTGAACCCATGAACCCTGAACCCATGAACCCTGAACCTATGAACCCTGAACCCATGATCCCATGAACCCTGAACCCATGAACCCATGAACCCTGAACCCATGAACCCGGAACCCATGAAGCCTGAACCCATGAACCCTAAACCTATGAACCCTGAACCCATGAACCCTCATCCCATGAACCCTGAAGCCATTAACCCTGAACCCATGAACCCTGAACCCATGAACCCTGAACCCATGAACCCTGAACCCATGAACCCTGAATCCATTAATCCTGAACCCATGAACCCTGAACCCTGAAACCATGAACCCTGAACCCATGAACCCGGAACCCATGAACGCTGAACCCATGAACCCTGAACCCATCAACCCTGAACCCATGAACCCTAAACCCATGAACCCTGAACCGTCAACCCATTAACCCTCAACCCAAGAACCCTGAACCCATGAACCCATGAACCCTGAACCCATGAACCCTTAGCCCATGAACCCATAAACCCTGAACCCATAAACCCTGAACCCATGGACCCTGAACCTTGAACCCATGAACCCTGAACCCATGAACCCTGAACCCATGAACTCTGAACCCATGAACCCATGAACCCTGAACCCATGAACCCTGAACCCATGAACCCATGAACCCTGAACATATAAACGCGGAACCCATGAACCCTGAACCCATGAACCATGAGCCCATGAACCCTGAACCCGTGAACCCTTAACCCACTAACCCATGAACCCATGGACCCTGAACCCATGAACCCTGTACCCATGAACCCTGAACCCATGAACCCTGAACCCATGAACCCTGAACCCATGAACCCTGAACCCATGAACCCTGAACCCATGAACCCTGAAACCATGAACCCTGAACCTATGAACCCTGAACCCATGAACCATGAACCCATGAACCCTGAACCCATGAATAATGAACCGATGAACCCTGAACCCATGAACCCTGAACCCATGAACCCTGAACCCATGAAACCTGAACCCTCAACCCATGAACCCTGAACCCATGAACCTTGAACCCATGAACCCTGAACCCATGAACCCTGAACCCATGAACCCTGAACCCATGAACCATGAACCCATGAACCCTGAACCCA
Source organism: Gastracanthus pulcherrimus (assembly GCA_949152435.1). Classification (NCBI taxonomy): domain Eukaryota; kingdom Metazoa; phylum Arthropoda; class Insecta; order Hymenoptera; family Pteromalidae; genus Gastracanthus; species Gastracanthus pulcherrimus. The sequence continues at coordinate 79,739,560 of OX424573.1, read as the reverse complement.
TGAACCCTGAACCCGTGAACCCTGAACCCATGAACCCTGAACCCATAAACCCTGAACCCATGAACCCTGAACCCATGAACCCTGAACCCATGAACCCTGAACCCATGAACCCTGAACCTATGAACCCTGAACCCATGATCCCATGAACCCTGAACCCATGAACCCATGAACCCTGAACCCATGAACCCGGAACCCATGAAGCCTGAACCCATGAACCCTAAACCTATGAACCCTGAACCCATGAACCCTGAACCCATGAACCCTGAACCCATGAACCCTGAACCCATGAACCCTGAACCCATGAACCCTGAACCCATGAACCCTAAACCCATGAACCCTGAACCCATGAACCCTGAACCCATGAACCCTGAACCCATGAACCCTGAACCCATGAACCCTGAACCCATGAACCCTGAACCCATGAACCCTGAACCCATGAACCCTGAACCCATGAACCCTGAACCCATGAACCCTGAACCCATGAATCCTGAACCCATGAACCCTGAACCCATGAACCCTGAACCAATGAACCCTGAACCCATGAACCCTGAACCCATGAACCCTGAACCCATGAACCCTGAACCCGTGAACCCTGAACCCGTGAACCCTTAACCCTGAACCCATGAACCCTGAACCCATGAACCCTGAACCCATGAACCCTGAACCGATGATCCCTGAACCCATGAACCCTGAACCCATGAACCCTGAACCCATGAACCCATGAACCCTGAACCCATGAACCATGAATCCATGAACCCTGAACCCATGAACCCTGAACCCATAAACCCTGAACCCATGAACCCTGAACCCATGAACCCTGAACCCATGAACCCTGAACCCATGAACCCTGAACCTATGAACCCTGAACCCATGATCCCATGAACCCTGAACCCATGAACCCATGAACCCTGAACCCATGAACCCGGAACCCATGAACCCTGAAACCATGAACCCTGAACCCATGAACCCTGAACCCATGAACCCTGAACCCATGAACCCTGAACCCATGAACCCTGAACCTATGAACCCTGAACCCATGAACCCTGAACCCATGAACCCTGAACCCATGAACCCTGAACCCATGAACCCGGAACCCATGAAGCCTGAACCCATGAACCCTGAACCCATGAACCCTGAACCCATGAACCCTGAACCCATGAACCCGGGACCCATGAATCCTGAACCCTGAACCCATGAACCCTCAACCCATGAACCCAGGACCCATGAATCCTGAACCCTGAACCCTGAACCCATGAACCCATGAACCCTGAACCCATAAACGCTGAACCTATGAACCCTGAACCCATGATCCCATGAACCCTGAACCCATGAACCCATGAACCCTGAACCCATGAACCCGGAACCCATGAAGCCTGAACCCATGAACCCTGAAACCATGAACCCTGAACCCATGAACCCTGAACCCATGAACCCTGAACCCATGAACCCTGAACCCATGAACCCTAAACCCATGAACCCTGAACCCATGAACCCTGAACCCATGAACCCTGAACCCATGAACCCTGAACCCATGAACCCTGAACCCATGAACCCTGAACCCATGAACCCTGAACCCATGAACCCTGAACCCATGAACCCTGAACCCATGAACCCTGAACCCATAACCCATGAACCCTGAACCCATGAACCCTGAACCCATGAACCCTGAACCCATGAACCCTGAACCCATGAACCCTGAACCCATGAACCCTGAACCCGTGAACCCTTAACCCTGAACCCATGAACCCTGAACCCATGAACCCTGAACCCATGAACCCTGAACCTATGATCCCTGAACCCATGAACCCTGAACCCATGAACCCTGAACCCGTGAACCCTGAACCCGTGAACCCTGAACCCATGAACACTGAACCCATGAACCCTGAACCCATGAACCCTGAATCCATGAACCCTGAACCCTGAACCCATGCACCCTGAACCCATGAACCCTGAACCCATGAACCCTGAACCCATGAACTCTGGACCCATGAACCATGAACCCATTAATCCTGAACCCATGAACCCTGAACCCATGAACCCTGAACCCATGAACCCTGAACCCATGAACCATGAACCCATTAATCCTGAACCCATGAACCCGGAACCCATGAAGCCTCACCCCATGAACCCTGAACCCATGAACCCTGAACCCATGAACCCTGAACCCATGAACCCTGAACCCATGAACCCTGAACCCATGAACCCTGAACCCATGAACCCTGAACCCATGAACCCTGAACCCATGAACCCTGAACCCATGAACCCTGAACCCATGAACCCTGAACCCATGAACCCTGAACCCATGAACCCTGAACCCATGAACCCTGAACCCATGAACCCTGAACCCATGAACCCATGAACCCTGAACCCATGAACCCTGAACCCATGAACCCTGAACCCATGAACCCTGAACCCATGAACCCTGAACCCATGAACCCTGAACCCATGAACCCTGAACCCATGAACCCTGAACCCATGAACCATGAACCCATGAACCCTGAACCCATGAACCCTGAACCCGTGAACCCTGAACCCATGAACCCTGAACCCATAAACCCTGAACCCATGAACCCTGAACCCATGAACCCTGAACCCATGAACCCTGAACCCATGAACCCTGAACCTATGAACCCTGAACCCATGATCCCATGAACCCTGAACCCATGAACCCATGAACCCTGAACCCATGAACCCGGAACCCATGAAGCCTGAACCCATGAACCCTAAACCTATGAACCCTGAACCCATGAACCCTCATCCCATGAACCCTGAAGCCATTAACCCTGAACCCATGAACCCTGAACCCATGAACCCTGAACCCATGAACCCTGAACCCATGAACCCTGAATCCATTAACCCTGAACCCATGAACCCTGAACCCTGAAACCATGAACCCTGAACCCATGAACCCGGAACCCATGAACGCTCAACCCATGAACCCTCAACCCATGAACCCTCAACCCATGAACCCTGAACCCATGAACCCTGAAACCATGAACCTAGAACCCATGAACCCTGAACCCATGAACCCCGAACCCATGAACCCTGAAACAATGAACCCTGAACCCATGAACCCTGAACCCCTGATCCCATGAACACATTAACCCTGAACCCATTAACCCTGAACCCATTAACCCTGAACCCATGAACCCTGAACCCATGAACCCTGAACCCATGAACCCTGAACCCATGAACCCTGAATCCATTAACCCTGAACCCATGAACCCTGAACCCTGAAACCATGAACCGTGAACCCATGAACCCGGAACCCATGAACGCTCAACCCATGAACCCTCAACCCATGAACCCTCAACCCATGAACCCTGAACCCATGAACCCTGAAACCATGAACCTAGAACCCATGAACCCTGAACCCATGAACCCCGAACCCATGAACCCTGAAACAATGAACCCTGAACCCATGAACCCTGAACCCCTGATCCCATGAACACATTAACCCTGAACCCATGAACCCGGAACCCATGAAGCCTGAACCCATGAACCCTAAACCTATGAACCCTGAACCCATGAACCCTCATCCCATGAACCCTGAACCCATGAACCCCGAACCCATGAACCCTGAACCCATGAACCCTGAACCCATGAACCCTCAACCCATGAACCCTCATCCCATGAACCCTGAAGCCATTAACCCTGAACCCATGAACCCTGAACCCATGAACCCTGAACCCATGAACCCTGAACCCATGAACCCTGAATCCATTAACCCTGAACCCATGAACCCTGAACCCTGAAACCATGAACCCTGAACCCATGAACCCGGAACCCATGAACGCTCAACCCATAAACCCTCAACCCATGAACCCTCAACCCATGAACCCTGAACCCATGAACCCTGAAACCATGAACCTAGAACCCATGAACCCTGAACCCATGAACCCCGAACCCATGAACCCTGAAACAATGAACCCTGAACCCATGAACCCTGAACCCCTGATCCCATGAACACATTAACCCTGAACCCATTAACCCTGAACCCATTAACCCTGAACCCATGAACCCTGAACCCATGAACCCTGAACCCATGAACCCTGAACCCATGAACCCTGAATCCATTAACCCTGAACCCATGAACCCTGAACCCTGAAACCATGAACCCTGAACCCATGAACCCGGAACCCATGAACGCTCAACCCATGAACCCTCAACCCATGAACCCTCAACCCATGAACCCGGAACCCATGAACGCTCAACCCATAAACCCTCAACCCATGAACCCTCAACCCATGAACCCTGAACCCATGAACCCTGAAACCATGAACCTAGAACCCATGAACCCTGAACCCATGAACCCCGAACCCATGAACCCTGAAACAATGAACCCTGAACCCATGAACCCTGAAACTATGAACCCTGAACCCATGAACCCTGAACCCATGAACCCTGAAACCATAAACCCTCAACCCATGAACCCTGAACCCATGAACCCTGAACCCATGAACCCTCAACCCATGAACCCTCAACCCATGACCCCTGAACCCATGAACCCGGAACCCATGAACCCTGAACCCATGAACCCTCAACCCATGAACTCTGAACCCATGAACCCTGAACCCATGAACCCTGAACCCATGAACCCTGAACCCATGAACCCTGAAACCATGAACCCTGAACCCATAAACCCTGAACCCATGAACCCTGAAACTATGAACCCTGAACCCACGAACCCTGAATCCACGAAACCTGAACCCATGAACCCATGAACCCTGAACCCATGAACCCTGAACCCATGAACCCTGAACCCATGAACCCTGAACCCATGAACCCTGAACCCATGAACCCATTAACCCTCAACCCATTAACCCTCAACCCATGAACCCTGAACCCATGAACCCTGAACCCATGAACCGTTAACCCATGAACCCTGAACCCTGAAACCATGAACCCTGAACCCATGAACCCGGAACCCATGAACCCTCAACCCATGACCCCTGAACCCATGAACCCGGAACCCATGAACCCTGAACCCATGAACCCTCAACCCATGAACTCTGAACCCATGAACCCTGAACCCATGAACCCTGAACCCATGAACCCTGAACCCATGAACCCTTAGCCCATGAACCCATAAACCCTGAACCCATAAACCCTGAACCCATGGACCCATGAACCCGGAAACCATGAACCCTGAACCCATGAACTCTCAACCCATGAACCCTGAACCCTGAAACCATGAACTCTGGACCCATGAACCCGGAACCCATGAACCCTAAACCCATGAACCCTTAACCCATGAACCCTCAACCCATGAACCCTGAACCCATGAACCCTGAAACCATGAACCTAGGACCCATGAACCCTGAACCCATGAACCCCGAACCCATGAACCCTGAACCCACGAACCCTGAACCCATGAACCCTGAACCCATGAACCCTGAACCCATGAACCCTGAACCCATGAACCCTGAACCCATGAAACCTGAACCCTCAACCCATGAACCCTGAACCCATGAACCCTGAACCCATGAACCCTGAACCCATGATCCCTGAATCCATTAACCCTGAACCCATGAACCCTGAACCCATGAAACCTGAACCCTCAACCCATGAACCCTGAGCCAATGAACCCATGAACCCTGAACCCATGAACCCTGAACCCATGAACCCTGAACCCATTAACCCTGAACCCATGAACCCTGAACCCTGAACCCATGAACCCTGAACCCGTGAACCCTGAGCCCCTGAACCCATGAACCCTGAACCCATGAACCAGGATCCATGAATCCTGAACCCTGAACCCATGAACCCTGAACCCATGAACCCTGAACCCATGAACCCGGAACCCATGAACCCTGAACCCATGAACCCTGAACCCATGAACCCTTAACCCATGAACCCTGAGCCAATAAACCCATGAACCCTGAACCCATTAACCCTGAACCCATGAACCCTGTACCCATTAACACTAAACCCATTAACCCTGAACCCATGACACCTGAACCCATGAACCCTGAATCCATGAACCCTGAACCCTCAACCCATGAACCCTCAACCCATGAACCCAGGACCCATGAATCCTGAACCCTGAAGCCTGAACCCATGAACCCTGAACCCATCAACCCTGAACCCATGAACCCTGAACCCATGAACCCTGAACCGACAACCCATTAACCCTCAACCCATGAACCCTGAACCCATGAACCCTGAACCCATGAACCCTGATCCCATGAACCCATGAACCCTGAACCCATAAACGCTGAACCCATGAAACCATGAACCCTTAACCCATGAACCCTGAGCCAATGAACCCATGAACCCTGAACCCATGAACCCTGAACGCATGAACCCTGAACCCATTAACCCTGAACCCATGAACCCTGAACCCGTGAACCCTGAGCCCCTGAACCCATGAACCCTGAACCCATGAACCCTTAACCCATGAACCCTGAAACCATGAACCCTGAACCCATGAACCCGGAACCCATGAAACCTCAACCCATGAACCCTTAACCCATGAACCCTGAACCCATGAACCCTGAACCTATGAACCCTGAAACCATGAACCTAGAACCCATGAACCCTGAACCCATGAACCCCGAACCCATGAAACCTGAACCCATGAACTCTGAACCCATGAACCCTGAACCCATGAACCCTGAACCCATGAACCCTTAGCCCATGAACCCATAAACCCTGAACCCATAAACCCTGAACCCATGGACCCTGAACCTTGAACCCATGAACCCTGAACCCATGAACCCTGAACCCATGAACTCTGAACCCATGAACCCATGAACCCTGAACCCATGAACCCTGAACCCATGAACCCTGAACCCATAAACGCTGAACCCATGAACCCTGAACCCATGAACCATGAGCCCATGAACCCTGAACCCGTGAACCCTTAACCCACGAACCCATGAACCCATGGACCCTGAACCCATGAACCCTGTACCCATGAACCCTGAACCCATGAACCCTGAACCCATGAACCCTGAACGCATGAACCCTGAACCCATGAACCCTGAACCCATGAACCCTGAACCCATGAACCCTGAACCCATGAACCCTGAACCCATGAACCCTGAACCCATGAACCCTGAACCCATGAACCCTGAACCCATGAACCCTGAACCCATGAACCCTGAACCCATGAACCCTGAACCCATGAACCCTGAACCCTCAACCCATGAACCCTGAACCCATGAACCCTGAAACCATGAACCTAGAACCCATGAACCCTGAACCCATGAACCCCGAACCCATGAACCCTGAACCCATGAACCCTGAACCCATGAACCCTCAACCCATGAACCCTCATCCCATGAACCCTGAAGCCATTAACCCTGAACCCATGAACCCTGAACCCATGAACCCATGAACCCTGAACCCATGAACCCTGAACCCATGAACCCATGAACCCATGAACCCTGAACCCATGAACCCTGAACCCATGAACCCTGAATCCATTAACCCTGAACCCATGAACCCTGAACCCATGAACCCTGAACCCCTGATCCCATGAACCCATGAACCCGGAACCCATGAACGCTCAACCCATGAACCCTCAACCCATGAACCCTCAACCCATGAACCCTGAACCCATGAACCCTGAAACCATGAACCTAGAACCCATGAACCCTGAACCCATGAACCCCGAACCCATGAAACCTGAAACAATGAACCCTGAACCCATGAACCCTGAACCCCTGATCCCATGAACCCATTAACCCTGAACCCATTAACCCTGAACCCATTAACCCTGAACCCATGAACCCTGAACCCTGAAACCATGAACCCTGAACCCATGATCCCGGAACCCATGAACCCTCAACCGATGAACCCTCAACCCTTGAACCCTGAACCCATTAACCCTGAAACAATGAACCTAGAACCCTGAACCCATGAACCCTGAACCCATAAACCCTGAACCCATGAACCCTGAAACCATGAACCCTGAACCCATAAACCCTGAACCCTTGAACCCTGAAACTATGAACCCTGAACCCACGAACCCTGAATCCACGAAACCTGAACCCATGAACCCATGAACCCTGAACCCATGAACCGGAACCCAAGAACCCTGAACCCATGAACCCTGAACCCATGAACCCTGAACCGTCAACCCATTAACCCTCAACCCATGAACCCTGAACCCATGAACCCTGAACCCATGAACCCTTAACCCATGAACCCTGAACCCTGAAACCATGAACCCTGAACCCATGAACCCGGAACCCATGAACCCTCAACCCATGAACCCTTAAGCCATGAACCCTGAAACCATGAACCTAGAACCCATGAACCCTGAACCCATGAACCCTGAACCCATGAAGCCTGAACCCATGAACCCTGAACCCATGAACCCTGAAACCATAAACCCTCAACCCATGAACTCTGAACCCATGAACCCTGAACCCATGAACCCTCAACCCATGAACCCTCAACCCATGACCCCTGAACCCATGAACCCGGAACCCATGAACCCTGAACCCATGAACCCTCAACCCATGAACTCTGAACCCATGAACCCTGAACCCATGAACCCTGAACCCATGAACCCTGAACCCATGAACCCTTAGCCCATGAACCCATAAACCCTGAACCCATAAACCCTGAACCCTGAACCCATGAACCCTGAACCCATGAACCCTGAACCCATGAACCCTTAGCCCATGAACCCATAAACCCTGAACCCATAAACCCTGAACCCATGGACCCATGAACCCGGAAACCATGAACCCTGAACCCATGAACTCTCAACCCATGAACCCTGAACCCATGAACCCTGAACCCATGAACCCTGAACCCATGAACCCTTAACCCATGAACACTGAACCCTGAAACCATGAACTCTGAACCCATGAACCCGGAACCCATGAACCCTAAACCCATGAACCCTTAACCCATGAACCCTCAACCCATGAACCCTGAACCCATGAACCCTGAAACCATGAACCTAGAACCCATGAACCCTGAACCCATGAACCCCGAACCCATGAACCCTGAACCCATGAACCCTGAACCCATGAACCCTCAACCCATGAACCCTCATCCCATGAACCCTGAAGCCATTAACCCTGAACCCATGAACCCTGAACCCATGAACCCTGAACCCATGAACCCTGAACCCATGAACCCTGAATCCATTAACCCTGAACCCATGAACCCTGAACCCTGAAACCATGAACCCTGAACCCATGAACCCGGAACCCATGAACGCTCAACCCATGAACCCTCAACCCATGAACCCTCAACCCATGAACCCTGAACCCATGAACCCTGAAACCATGAACCTAGAACCCATGAACCCTGAACCCATGAACCCCGAACCCATGAACCCTGAAACAATGAACCCTGAACCCATGAACCCTGAACCCCTGATCCCATGAACACATTAACCCTGAACCCATTAACCCTGAACCCATTAACCCTGAACCCATGAACCCTGAACCCATGAACCCTGAACCCATGAACCCTGAACCCATGAACCCTGAATCCATTAACCCTGAACCCATGAACCCTGAACCCTGAAACCATGAACCCTGAACCCATGAACCCGGAACCCATGAACGCTCAACCCATGAACCCTCAACCCATGAACCCTCAACCCATGAACCCTGAACCCATGAACCCTGAAACCATGAACCTAGAACCCATGAACCCTGAACCCATGAACCCCGAACCCATGAACCCTGAAACTATGAACCCTGAACCCATGAACCCTGAACCCATGAACCCTGAAACCATAAACCCTCAACCCATGAACCCTGAACCCATGAACCCTGAACCCATGAACCCTCAACCCATGAACCCTCAACCCATGACCCCTGAACCCATGAACCCGGAACCCATGAACCCTGAACCCCTGATCCCATGAACACATTAACCCTGAACCCATTAACCCTGAACCCATTAACCCTCAACCCATGAACCCTGAACCCTGAAACCATGAACCCTGAACCCATGAACCCTCAACCGATGAACCCTCAACCCATGACCCCTGAACCCATGAACCCGGAACCCATGAACCCTGAACCCATGAACCCTCAACCCATGAACTCTGAACCCATGAACCCTGAACCCATGAACCCTGAACCCATGAACCCTGAACCCATGAACCCTGAAACCATGAACCCTGAACCCATAAACCCTGAACCCATGAACCCTGAAACTATGAACCCTGAACCCACGAACCCTGAATCCACGAAACCTGAACCCATGAACCCATGAACCCTGAACCCATGAACCGGAACCCAAGAACCCTGAACCCATGAACCCTGAACCCATGAACCCTGAACCCATGAACCCTGAACCGTCAACCCATTAACCCTCAACCCATTAACCCTCAACCCATGAACCCTGAACCCATGAACCCTGAACCCATGAACCGTTAACCCATGAACCCTGAACCCTGAAACCATGAACCCTGAACCCATGAACCCGGAACCCATGAACCCTCAACCCATGACCCCTGAACCCATGAACCCGGAACCCATGAACCCTGAACCCATGAACCCTCAACCCATGAACTCTGAACCCATGAACCCTGAACCCATGAACCCTGAACCCATGAACCCTGAACCCATGAACCCTTAGCCCATGAACCCATAAACCCTGAACCCATAAACCCTGAACCCATGGACCCATGAACCCGGAAACCATGAACCCTGAACCCATGAACTCTCAACCCATGAACCCTGAACCCTGAAACCATGAACTCTGGACCCATGAACCCGGAACCCATGAACCCTAAACCCATGAACCCTTAACCCATGAACCCTCAACCCATGAACCCTGAACCCATGAACCCTGAAACCATGAACCTAGGACCCATGAACCCTGAACCCATGAACCCCGAACCCATGAACCCTGAACCCACGAACCCTGAACCCATGAACCCTGAACCCATGAACCCTGAACCCATGAACCCTGAACCCATGAAACCTGAACCCTCAACCCATGAACCCTCAACCCATGAACCCTGAACCCATGAACCCATGAACCGTGAACCCATGAACCCGGAACCCATGAACCCAGGACCCATGAATCCTGAACCCTGAACCCATGAACCCTCAACCCATGAACCCTGAACCCATGAACCCTGAACCCATGATCCCTGAATCCATTAACCCTGAACCCATGAACCCTGAACCCATGAAACCTGAACCCTCAACCCATGAACCCTGAGCCAATGAACCCATGAACGCTGAACCCATGAACCCTGAACCCATGAACCCTGAACCCATTAACCCTGAACCCATTAACCCTGAACCCATGAACCCTGAACCCTGAACCCATGAACCCTGAACCCGTGAACCCTGAGCCCCTGAACCCATGAACCCTGAACCCATGAACCAGGATCCATGAATCCTGAACCCTGAACCCATGAACCCTGAACCCATGAACCCTGAACCCATGAACCCGGAACCCATGAACCCTGAACCCATGAACCCTGAACCCATGAACCCTTAACCCATGAACCCTGAGCCAATAAACCCATGAACCCTGAACCCATTAACCCTGAACCCATGAACCCTGTACCCATTAACACTAAACCCATTAACCCTGAACCCATGACACCTGAACCCATGAACCCTGAATCCATGAACCCTGAACCCTCAACCCATGAACCCTCAACCCATGAACCCAGGACCCATGAATCCTGAACCCTGAAGCCTGAACCCATGAACCCTGAACCCATCAACCCTGAACCCATGAACCCTGAACCCATGAACCCTGAACCGACAACCCATTAACCCTCAACCCATGAACCCTGAACCCATGAACCCTGAACCCATGAACCCTGATCCCATGAACCCATGAACCCTGAACCCATAAACGCTGAACCCATGAAACCATGAACCCTTAACCCATGAACCCTGAGCCAATGAACCCATGAACCCTGAACCCATGAACCCTGAACGCATGAACCCTGAACCCATTAACCCTGAACCCATGAACCCTGAACCCGTGAACCCTGAGCCCCTGAACCCATGAACCCTGAACCCATGAACCCTTAACCCATGAACCCTGAAACCATGAACCCTGAACCCATGAACCCGGAACCCATGAAACCTCAACCCATGAACCCTTAACCCATGAACCCTGAACCCATGAACCCTGAACCTATGAACCCTGAAACCATGAACCTAGAACCCATGAACCCTGAACCCATGAACCCCGAACCCATGAAACCTGAACCCATGAACTCTGAACCCATGAACCCTGAACCCATGAACCCTGAACCCATGAACCCTTAGCCCATGAACCCATAAACCCTGAACCCATAAACCCTGAACCCATGGACCCTGAACCTTGAACCCATGAACCCTGAACCCATGAACCCTGAACCCATGAACTCTGAACCCATGAACCCATGAACCCTGAACCCATGAACCCTGAACCCATGAATCCTGAACCCATAAACGCTGAACCCATGAACCCTGAACCCATGAACCATGAGCCCATGAACCCTGAACCCGTGAACCCTTAACCCACGAACCCATGAACCCATGGACCCTGAACCCATGAACCCTGTACCCATGAACCCTGAACCCATGAACCCTGAACCCATGAACCCTGAACCCATGAACCCTGAACCCATGAACCCTGAACCCATGAACCCTGAACCCATGAACCCTGAACCCATGAACCCTGAACCCATGAACCCTGAACCCATGAACCCTGAACCCATGAACCCTGAACCCATGAACCCTGAACCCATGAACCCATAACCCATGAACCCTGAACCCATGAACCCTGAACCCATGAACCCTGAACCCATGAACCCTGAACCCATGAACCCTGAACCCATGAACCCTGAACCCATGAACCCTGAACCCATGAACCCTGAACCCATGAACCCTGAACCCGTGAACCCTTAACCCTGAACCCATGAACCCATGAACCCTGAACCCATGAACCCTGAACCCATGAACCCTGAACCTATGATCCCTGAACCCATGAACCCTGAACCCATGAACCCTGAACCCATGAACCCTGAATCCATGAACCCTGAACCCTGAACCCATGCACCCTGAACCCATGAACCCTGAACCCATGAACCCTGAACCCATGAACTCTGGACCCATGAACCATGAACCCATTAATCCTGAACCCATGAACCCTGAACCCATGAACCCTGAACCCATGAACCATGAACCCATTAATCCTGAACCCATGAACCCGGAACCCATGAAGCCTCACCCCATGAACCCTGAACCCATGAACCCTGAACCCATGAACCCTGAACCCATGAACCCTGAACCCATGAACCCTGAACCCGTGAACCCTGAACCCATGAACCCTGAACTCATGAACCCTTACCCATAAACGCTGAACCCATGAAACCATGAACCCTGAACCCATGAACCCTGAACGCATGAACCCTGAACCCATTAACCCTGAACCCATGAACCCTGAACCCTGAACCCATGAACCCTGAACCCGTGAACCCTGAACCCATGAACCCATGAACCCTGAACCCATGAACCCGGAACCCATGTAACCTGAACCCATGAACCCTGAACCCATGGACCCTGAACCCATGAAACCTGAACCCATGAACCCTGAACCCATGAACCCTGAACCCATGAACCATGAACCCACGAACCCTGAACCCATGAACCCTGAACCCATGTACCATGAATCCATGAACCCTGAACCCATGAACCCTGAACCCATAAACCCTGAACCCATGAACCCTGAACCCATGAACCCTGAACCCATGAACCCTGAACCCATGAACCCTGAACCCATGAACCCTGAACCCATGAACCCTGAACCCATGAACCCGGAACCCATGTAACCTGAACCCATGAACCCTGAACCCATGAACCCTGAACCCATGAAACCTGAACCCATGAACCCTGAACCCATGAACCCTGAACCCATGAACCATGAACCCACGAACCCTGAACCCATGAACCCTGAACGCATGAACCCTGAACCCATTAACCCTGAACCCATGAACCCTGAACCCTGAACCCATGAACCCTGAACCCGTGAACCCTGAACCCATGAACCCATGAAGCCTTAACCCATGAACCCTGAACCCATGAACCCTGAACCCATGAACCCTGAACCCATGAAACCTGAACCCATGAACCCTGAACCCATGAACCCTGAACCCATGAACCCTGAACCCATGAACCATGAACCCACGACCCCTGAACCCATGAACCCTGAACGCATGAACCCTGAACCCATTAACCCTGAACCCATGAACCCTGAACCCTGAACCTATGAACCCTGAACCCGTGAACCCTGAACCCATGAACCCATGAAGCCTTAACCCATGAACCCTGAACCCATGAACCCTGAACCCATGAACCCTGAACCCATGAACCCTGAACCCATGAACCCTGAACCCATGAACCCGGGACCCATGAATCCTGAACCCTGAACCCATGAACCCTGAACCCATGAACCCGGAACCCATGAACCCTGAACCCATGAACCCTGAACCCATGAACCCTGAACCCATGAACCCTTAACCCATGAACCCTGAACCCTCAACCCATGTACCCTCAACCCATGAACCCAGGACCCATGAATCCTGAACCCTGAACCCATGAACCCTGAACCCATGAACCCGGAACCCATGAACCCTGAACCCTGAAACCATGAACCCTGAACCCATCAACCCGGAACCCATGAACCCTCAACCCATGAACCCTTAATCCATGAACCCTGAACCCATGAACCCTGAACCCATGAACCCTGAACCCATGAAACCTGAACCCTCAACCCATGAACCCTGAGCCAATGAACCCATGAACCCTGAACCCATGAACCCTGAACCCATGAACCCTGAACCCATTAACCCTGAACCCATTAACCCTGAACCCATGAACCCTGAACCCTGAACCCATGAACCCTGAACCCGTGAACCCTGAGCCCCTGAACCCATGAACCCTGAACCCATGAACCAGGATCCATGAATCCTGAACCCTGAACCCATGAACCCTGAACCCATGAACCCTGAACCCATGAACCCGGAACCCATGAACCTTGAACCCATGAACCCTGAACCCATGAACCCTTAACCCATGAACCCTGAGCCAATAAACCCATGAACCCTGAACCCATTAACCCTGAACCCATGAACCCTGTACCCATTAACACTAAACCCATTAACCCTGAACCCATGACACCTGAACCCATGAACCCTGAATCCATGAACCCTGAACCCTCAACCCATGAACCCTCAACCCATGAACCCAGGACCCATGAATCCTGAACCCTGAAGCCTGAACCCATGAACCCTGAACCCATCAACCCTGAACCCATGAACCCTGAACCCATGAACCCTGAACCGACAACCCATTAACCCTCAACCCATGAACCCTGAACCCATGAACCCTGAACCCATGAACCCTGATCCCATGAACCCATGAACCCTGAACCCATAAACGCTGAACCCCTGAAACCATGAACCCTTAACCCATGAACCCTGAGCCAATGAACCCATGAACCCTGAACCCATGAACCCTGAACGCATGAACCCTGAACCCATTAACCCTGAACCCATGAACCCTGAACCCGTGAACCCTGAGCCCCTGAACCCATGAACCCTGAACCCATGAACCCGTGAACCCATGAACCCTGAACCCATGAACCCTGAACCCATGAACCCTCAACCCATGAACCCTCAACCCATGAACCCTGAACCCATGAACCCTGAACCCATGAACCATGAACCCACGAACCCTGAACCCATGAACCCTGAACCCATGAACCCCGAACCCATTAACCTGAACCCATGAACCCATGAACCCATGAACCCTGAACCCATGAAACCTGAACCCATGAACCCTGAACCCATGAACCCTGAACCCATGAACCATGAACCCACGAACCCTGAACCCATGAACCCTGAACGCATGAACCCTGAACCCATTAACCCTGAACCCATGAACCCTGAACCCTGAACCCATGAACCCTGAACCCGTGAACCCTGAACCCATGAACCCATGAAGCCTTAACCCATGAACCCTGAACCCATGAACCCTGAACCCATGAACCCTGAACCCATGAACCCTGAACCCATGAACCCGGGACCCATGAATCCTGAACCCTGAACCCATGAACCCTGAACCCATGAACCCGGAACCCATGAACCCTGAACCCATGAACCCTGAACCCATGAACCCTGAACCCATGAACCCTTAACCCATGAACCCTGAACCCTCAACCCATGTACCCTCAACCCATCAACCCTGAACCCATGAACCCTGAACCCATGAACCCTGAACCGACAACCCATTAACCCTCAACCCATGAACCCTGAACCCATGAACCCTGAACCCATGAACCCTGATCCCATGAACCCATGAACCCTGAACCCATGAACCCTGAACCCATGAACCCTGAACCGACAACCCATTAACCCTCAACCCATGAACCCTGAACCCATGAACCCTGAACCCATGAACCCTGAGCCAATGAACCCATGAACCCTGAACCCATGAACCCTGAACCCATGAACCCTGAACCCATTAACCCTGAACCCATTAACCCTGAACCCATGAACCCTGAACCCTGAACCCATGAACCCTGAACCCGTGAACCCTGAGCCCCTGAACCCATGAACCCTGAACCCATGAACCAGGATCCATGAATCCTGAACCCTGAACCCATGAACCCTGAACCCATGAACCCTGAACCCATGAACCCGGAACCCATGAACCTTGAACCCATGAACCCTGAACCCATGAACCCTTAACCCATGAACCCTGAGCCAATAAACCCATGAACCCTGAACCCATTAACCCTGAACCCATGAACCCTGTACCCATTAACACTAAACCCATTAACCCTGAACCCATGACACCTGAACCCATGAACCCTGAATCCATGAACCCTGAACCCTCAACCCATGAACCCTCAACCCATGAACCCAGGACCCATGAATCCTGAACCCTGAAGCCTGAACCCATGAACCCTGAACCCATCAACCCTGAACCCATGAACCCTGAACCCATGAACCCTGAACCGACAACCCATTAACCCTCAACCCATGAACCCTGAACCCATGAACCCTGAACCCATGAACCCTGATCCCATGAACCCATGAACCCTGAACCCATAAACGCTGAACCCATGAAACCATGAACCCTTAACCCATGAACCCTGAGCCAATGAACCCATGAACCCTGAACCCATGAACCCTGAACGCATGAACCCTGAACCCATTAACCCTGAACCCATGAACCCTGAACCCGTGAACCCTGAGCCCCTGAACCCATGAACCCTGAACCCATGAACCCGTGAACCCATGAACCCTGAACCCATGAACCCTGAACCCATGAACCCTCAACCCATGAACCCTCAACCCATGAACCCTGAACCCATGAACCCTGAACCCATGAACCATGAACCCACGAACCCTGAACCCATGAACCCTGAACCCATGAACCCCGAACCCATTAACCTGAACCCATGAACCCATGAACCCATGAACCCTGAACCCATGAAACCTGAACCCATGAACCCTGAACCCATGAACCCTGAACCCATGAACCATGAACCCACGAACCCTGAACCCATGAACCCTGAACGCATGAACCCTGAACCCATTAACCCTGAACCCATGAACCCTGAACCCTGAACCCATGAACCCTGAACCCGTGAACCCTGAACCCATGAACCCATGAAGCCTTAACCCATGAACCCTGAACCCATGAACCCTGAACCCATGAACCCTGAACCCATGAACCCTGAACCCATGAACCCGGGACCCATGAATCCTGAACCCTGAACCCATGAACCCTGAACCCATGAACCCTGAACCCATGAACCCTGAACCCATGAACCCTGAACCCATGAACCCTTAACCCATGAACCCTGAACCCTCAACCCATGTACCCTCAACCCATGAACCCAGGACCCATGAATCCTGAACCCTGAACCCATGAACCCTGAACCCATGAACCCGGAACCCATGAACCCTGAACCCTGAAACCATGAACCCTGAACCCATCAACCCGGAACCCATGAACCCTCAACCCATGAACCCTTAATCCATGAACCCTGAACCCATGAACCCTGAACCCATGAACCCTGAACCCATGAAACCTGAACCCTCAACCCATGAACCCTGAGCCAATGAACCCATGAACCCTGAACCCATGAACCCTGAACCCATGAACCCTGAACCCATTAACCCTGAACCCATTAACCCTGAACCCATGAACCCTGAACCCTGAACCCATGAACCCTGAACCCGTGAACCCTGAGCCCCTGAACCCATGAACCCTGAACCCATGAACCAGGATCCATGAATCCTGAACCCTGAACCCATGAACCCTGAACCCATGAACCCTGAACCCATGAACCCGGAACCCATGAACCTTGAACCCATGAACCCTGAACCCATGAACCCTTAACCCATGAACCCTGAGCCAATAAACCCATGAACCCTGAACCCATTAACCCTGAACCCATGAACCCTGTACCCATTAACACTAAACCCATTAACCCTGAACCCATGACACCTGAACCCATGAACCCTGAATCCATGAACCCTGAACCCTCAACCCATGAACCCTCAACCCATGAACCCAGGACCCATGAATCCTGAACCCTGAAGCCTGAACCCATGAACCCTGAACCCATCAACCCTGAACCCATGAACCCTGAACCCATGAACCCTGAACCGACAACCCATTAACCCTCAACCCATGAACCCTGAACCCATGAACCCTGAACCCATGAACCCTGATCCCATGAACCCATGAACCCTGAACCCATAAACGCTGAACCCATGAAACCATGAACCCTTAACCCATGAACCCTGAGCCAATGAACCCATGAACCCTGAACCCATGAACCCTGAACGCATGAACCCTGAACCCATTAACCCTGAACCCATGAACCCTGAACCCGTGAACCCTGAGCCCCTGAACCCATGAACCCTGAACCCATGAACCCGTAACCCATGAACCCTGAAACCATGAACCCTGAACCCATGAACCCGGAACACATGAAACCTCAACCCATGAACCCTTAACCCATGAAACCTGAACCCTCAACCCATGAACCCTGAGCCAATGAACCCATGAACCCTGAACCCATGAACCCTGAACCCATGAACCCTGAACCCATTAACCCTGAACCCATTAACCCTGAACCCATGAACCCTGAACCCTGAACCCATGAACCCTGAACCCGTGAACCCTGAGCCCCTGAACCCATGAACCCTGAACCCATGAACCAGGATCCATGAATCCTGAACCCTGAACCCATGAACCCTGAACCCATGAACCCTGAACCCATGAACCCGGAACCCATGAACCTTGAACCCATGAACCCTGAACCCATGAACCCTTAACCCATGAACCCTGAGCCAATAAACCCATGAACCCTGAACCCATTAACCCTGAACCCATGAACCCTGTACCCATTAACACTAAACCCATTAACCCTGAACCCATGACACCTGAACCCATGAACCCTGAATCCATGAACCCTGAACCCTCAACCCATGAACCCTCAACCCATGAACCCAGGACCCATGAATCCTGAACCCTGAAGCCTGAACCCATGAACCCTGAACCCATCAACCCTGAACCCATGAACCCTGAACCCATGAACCCTGAACCGACAACCCATTAACCCTCAACCCATGAACCCTGAACCCATGAACCCTGAACCCATGAACCCTGATCCCATGAACCCATGAACCCTGAACCCATAAACGCTGAACCCATGAAACCATGAACCCTTAACCCATGAACCCTGAGCCAATGAACCCATGAACCCTGAACCCATGAACCCTGAACGCATGAACCCTGAACCCATTAACCCTGAACCCATGAACCCTGAACCCGTGAACCCTGAGCCCCTGAACCCATGAACCCTGAACCCATGAACCCGTGAACCCATGAACCCTGAACCCATGAACCCTGAACCCATGAACCCTCAACCCATGAACCCTCAACCCATGAACCCTGAACCCATGACCCCTGAACCCATGAACCATGAACCCACGAACCCTGAACCCATGAACCCTGAACCCATGAACCCCGAACCCATTAACCTGAACCCATGAACCCATGAACCCATGAACCCTGAACCCATGAAACCTGAACCCATGAACCCTGAACCCATGAACCCTGAACCCATGAACCATGAACCCACGAACCCTGAACCCATGAACCCTGAACGCATGAACCCTGAACCCATTAACCCTGAACCCATGAACCCTGAACCCTGAACCCATGAACCCTGAACCCGTGAACCCTGAACCCATGAACCCATGAAGCCTTAACCCATGAACCCTGAACCCATGAACCCTGAACCCATGAACCCTGAACCCATGAACCCTGAACCCATGAACCCGGGACCCATGAATCCTGAACCCTGAACCCATGAACCCTGAACCCATGAACCCGGAACCCATGAACCCTGAACCCATGAACCCTGAACCCATGAACCCTGAACCCATGAACCCTTAACCCATGAACCCTGAACCCTCAACCCATGTACCCTCAACCCATGAACCCAGGACCCATGAATCCTGAACCCTGAACCCATGAACCCTGAACCCATGAACCCGGAACCCATGAACCCTGAACCCTGAAACCATGAACCCTGAACCCATCAACCCGGAACCCATGAACCCTCAACCCATGAACCCTTAATCCATGAACCCTGAACCCATGAACCCTGAACCCATGAACCCTGAACCCATGAAACCTGAACCCTCAACCCATGAACCCTGAGCCAATGAACCCATGAACCCTGAACCCATGAACCCTGAACCCATGAACCCTGAACCCATTAACCCTGAACCCATTAACCCTGAACCCATGAACCCTGAACCCTGAACCCATGAACCCTGAACCCGTGAACCCTGAGCCCCTGAACCCATGAACCCTGAACCCATGAACCAGGATCCATGAATCCTGAACCCTGAACCCATGAACCCTGAACCCATGAACCCTGAACCCATGAACCCGGAACCCATGAACCTTGAACCCATGAACCCTGAACCCATGAACCCTTAACCCATGAACCCTGAGCCAATAAACCCATGAACCCTGAACCCATTAACCCTGAACCCATGAACCCTGTACCCATTAACACTAAACCCATTAACCCTGAACCCATGACACCTGAACCCATGAACCCTGAATCCATGAACCCTGAACCCTCAACCCATGAACCCTCAACCCATGAACCCAGGACCCATGAATCCTGAACCCTGAAGCCTGAACCCATGAACCCTGAACCCATCAACCCTGAACCCATGAACCCTGAACCCATGAACCCTGAACCGACAACCCATTAACCCTCAACCCATGAACCCTGAACCCATGAACCCTGAACCCATGAACCCTGATCCCATGAACCCATGAACCCTGAACCCATAAACGCTGAACCCATGAAACCATGAACCCTTAACCCATGAACCCTGAGCCAATGAACCCATGAATCCTGAACCCATGAACCCTGAACGCATGAACCCTGAACCCATTAACCCTGAACCCATGAACCCTGAACCCGTGAACCCTGAGCCCCTGAACCCATGAACCCTGAACCCATGAACCCGTAACCCATGAACCCTGAAACCATGAACCCTGAACCCATGAACCCGGAACACATGAAACCTCAACCCATGAACCCTTAACCCATGAACCCTGAACCCATGAACCCTGAACCTATGAACCCTGAAACCATGAACCTAGAACCCATGAACCCTGAACCCATGAACCCCGAACCCATGAAACCTGAACCCATGAACTCTGAACCCATGAACCCTGAACCCATGAACCCTGAACCCATGAACCCTTAGCCCATGAACCCATAAACCCTGAACCCATAAACCCTGAACCCATGGACCCTGAACCTTGAACCCATGAACCCTGAACCCATGAACCCTGAACCCATGAACTCTGAACCCATGAACCCATGAACCCTGAACCCATGAACCCTGAACACATGAACCCTGAACCCATAAACGCTGAACCCATGAACCCTGAACCCATGAACCATGAGCCCATGAACCCTGAACCCGTGAACCCTTAACCCACGAACCCATGAACCCATGGACCCTGAACCCATGAACCCTGTACCCATGAACCCTGAACCCATGAACCCTGAACCCATGAACCCTGAACCCATGAACCCTGAACCCATGAACCCTGAACCCATGAACCCTGAACCCATGAACCCTGAACCCATGAACCCTGAACCCATTAACCTTGAACCCATTAACCCTGAACCCATGAACCCTGAACCCTGAACCCATGAACCCTGAACCCATCAACCCTGAACCCATGAACCCTAAACCCATGAACCCTGAACCGTCAACCCATTAACCCTCAACCCAAGAACCCTGAACCCATGAACCCTGAACCCATGAACCCTGAACCCATGAACCCATGAACCCTGAACCTATAAACGCTGAACCCATGAAACCATGAACCCTTAACCCATGAACCCTGAGCCAATGAACCCATGAACCCTGAACCCATGAACCCTGAACCCATGAACCCTGAACCCATTAACCCTGAACCCATTAACCCTGAACCCATGAACCCTGAACCCTGAACCCATGAACCCTGAACCCGTGAACCCTGAGCCCCTGAACCCATGAACCCTGAACCCATGAACCAGGATCCATGAATCCTGAACCCTGAACCCATGAACCCTGAACCCATGAACCCGGAACCCATGAACCCTGAACCCATGAACCCTGAACCCATGAACCCTTAACCCATGAACCCTGAGCCAATAAACCCATGAACCCTGAACCCATTAACCCTGAACCCATGAACCCTGTACCCATTAACCCTAAACCCATTAACCCTGAACCCATGAAACCATGAACCCTTAACCCATGAACCCTGAGCCAATGAACCCATGAACCCTGAACCCATGAACCCTGAACGCATGAACCCTGAACCCATGAACCCTGAACCCATGAACCCTGAACCCTGAACCCATGAACCCTGAACCCGTGAACCCTGAGCCCCTGAACCCATGAACCCTGAACCCATGAACCCTTAACCCATGAACCCTGAAACCATGAACCCTGAACCCATGAACCCGGAACCCATGAAACCTCAACCCATGAACCCTTAACCCATGAACCCTGAACCCATGAACCCTGAACCCATGAACCCTGAAACCATGAACCTAGAACCCATGAACCCTGAACCCATGAACCCCGAACCCATGAAACCTGAACCCATGAACCCATGAACCCATGAACCCTGAACCCATGAACCCTGAACCCATGAACCCTCAACCCATGAACCCTCAACCCATGAACCCTGAACCCATGAACCCTGAACCCATGAACCCTGAACCCATGAACCCTCAACCCATGAACCCTGAACCCATGAACCCGGAACCCATGTACCCTGAACCCATGAACCCTCAACCCATGAACTCTGAACCCATGAACCCTGAACCCATGAACCCTGAACCCATGAACCCTTAGCCCATGAACCCATAAACCCTGAACCCTTAAACCCTGAACCCATGGACCCTGAACCTTGAACCCATGAACCCTGAACCCATGAACCCTGAACCCATGAACTCTGAACCCATGAACCCATGAACCCTGAACCCATGAACCCTGAAACCATGAACCCTGAACCCATGAACCCTGAACCCATGAACCATGAGCCCATGAACCCTGAACCCGTGAACCCTTAACCCGCGAACCCATGAACCCATGGACCCTGAACCCATGAACCCTGTACCCATGAACCCTGAACCCATGAACCCTGAACCCATGAACCCTGAACCCATGAACCCTGAACCCATGAACCCTGAACCCATGAACCCTGAACCCATGAACCCTGAACCCATGAACCATGAACCCATGAACCCATGAACCTTGAACCCATAAACCCTGAACCCATGAACCCATAACCCCATAACCCATGAACCCTGAACCCATGAACCCTGAACCCATGAACCCTGTACCCATGAACCCTGAACCCTAAACCCATGAACCCTGAACCCATGAACCCTGAACTTATGAACCCTGAACCCATGAACCCTGAACCCATGAACCCTGAACCCATGAATCGGAACCCAAGAACCCTCAACCCATGAACACTGAATCCATGAACCCGGAACTCATGAACACTTACCCATGAACCCGTGAACCCTGAACCCGGAACTCATGAACCCTTACCCATCAACCCATCAACCCTGAACCCATGAACCCTGAACCCATGAACCCTGAACCTATGAACCCAGGACCCATGAATCCTGAACCCTGAACCCATGAACCCTGAACCCATGAACCCGGAACCCATGAACCCTGAACCCTGAAACCATGAACCCTGAACCCATGAACCCGGAACCCATGAACCCTCAACCCATGAACCCTGAACCCATGAACCCTTAACCCATGAACCCTGAAACCATGAACCCTGAACCCATGAACCCGGAACCCATGAAACCTCAACCCATGAACCCTTAACCCATGAACCCTGAACCCATGAACCCTGAACCCATGAACCCTGAAACCATGAACCCTGAACCCATGAACCCTGAACCCATGAACCCTGAACCCATGAACCCTGAACCCATGAACCCTGAACCTATGAACCCTGAACCCATGAACCCTGAACCCATGAACCCTGAACCCATGAACCCTGAACCCATGAACCCGGAACCCATGAAGCCTGAACCCATGAACCCTGAACCCATGAACCCTGAACCCATGAACCCTGAACCCATGAACCCTGAACCCATGAACCCTGAACCCATGAACCCGGGACCCATGAATCCTGAACCCTGAACCCATGAACCCTGAACCCATGAACCCGGAACCCATGAACCCTGAACCCATGAACCCTGAACCCATGAACCCTGAACCCATGAACCCTTAACCCATGAACCCTGAACCCTCAACCCATGTACCCTCAACCCATGAACCCAGGACCCATGAATCCTGAACCCATGAACCCTGAACCCATGAACCCATGAACCCTGAACCCATAAACGCTGAACCCATGAAACCATGAACCCTTAACCCATGAAACCTGAACCCATGAACCCTGAACCCATGAACCCTGAACCCATGAACCATGAACCCACGAACCCTGAACCCATGAACCCTGAACCCATGAACCATGAATCCATGAACCCTGAACCCATGAACCCTGAACCCATAAACCCTGAACCCATGAACCCTGAACCCATGAACCCTGAACCCGTGAACCCTGAACCCATGAACCCTGAACCTATGAACCCTGAACCCATGATCCCATGAACCCTGAACCCATGAACCCATGAACCCTGAACCCATGAACCCGGAACCCATGAAGCCTGAAACCATGAACCCTGAAACCATGAACCCTGAACCCATGAACCCTGAACCCATGAACCCTGAACCCATGAACCCTGAACCCATGAACCCTGAACCCATGAACCCTAAACCCATGAACCCTGAACCCATGAACCCTGAACCCATGAACCCTGAACCCATGAACCCTGAACCCATGAACCCTGAACCCATGAACCCTGAACCCATGAACCCTGAACCCATGAACCCTGAACCCATGAACCCTGAACCCATGAACCCTGAACCCATGAACCCTGAACCCATGAACCCTGAACCCATGAACCCTGAACCCATGAACCCTGAACCCATGAACCCTGAACCCATGAACCCTGAACCCATGAACCCTGAACCCATGAACCCTGAACCCATGAACCCTGAACCCATGAACCCTGAACCCATGAACCCTGAACCCATGAACCCATGAACCCGGAACCCATGAAGCCTGAACCCATGAACCCTAAACCCATGAACCCTGAACCCATGAACCCTGAACCCTTGAACCCTGAACCCATGAACCCTGAACCCATGAACCCTGAACCCATAACCCATGAACCCTGAACCCATGAACCCTGAACCCATGAACCCTGAACCCATGAACCCTGAACCCATGAACCCTGAACCCATGAACCCTGAACCCGTGAACCCTTAACCCTGAACCCATGAACCCTGATCCCATGAACCCTGAACCCATGAACCCTGAACCTATGATCCCTGAACCCATGAACCCTGAACCCATGAACCCTGAACCCGTGAACCCTGAACCCGTGAACCCTGAACCCATGAACCCTGAACCCATGAACCCTGAACCGTCAACCCATTAACCCTCAACCCATGAACCCTGAACCCATGAACCCTGAACCCATGAACCCATGAACCCTGAACCCATAAACGCTGAACCCATGAAACCATGAACCCTTAACCCATGAACCCTGAGCCAATGAACCCATGAACCCTGAACCCATGAACCCTGAACGCATGAACCCTGAACCCATTAACCCTGAACCCATGAACCCTGAACCCTGAACCCATGAACCCTGAACCCGTGAACCCTGAGCCCCTGAACCCATGAACCCTGAACCCATGAACCCTTAACCCATGAACCCTGAAACCATGAACCCTGAACCCATGAACCCGGAACCCATGAAACCTCAACCCATGAACCCTTAACCCATGAACCCTGAACCCATGAACCCTGAAACCATGAACCTAGAACCCATGAAACCTGAACCCATGAACCCCGAACCCATGAAACCTGAACCCATGAACCCATGAACCCATGAACCCTGAACCCATGAACCCTGAACCCATGAACCCTCAACCCATGAACCCTGAACCCTTGAACCCGGAACCCATGAACCCTCAACCCATGAACCCTTAACCCATGAACCCTGAACCCATGAACCCTGAACCCATGAACCCTGAAACCATGAACCTAGAACCCATGAACCCTGAACCCTGAACCCATGCACCCTGAACCCATGAACCCTGAACCCATGAACCCTGAACCCATGAACTCTGGACCCATGAACCCTGAACCCATGAACCCTGAACCCATGAACCCTGAACCCATGAACCCGGGACCCATGAATCCTGAACCCTGAACCCATGAACCCTGAACCCATGAACCCGGAACCCATGAACCCTGAACCCATGAACCCTGAACCCATGAACCCTGAACCCATGAACCCTTAACCCATGAACCCTGAACCCTCAACCCATGTACCCTCAACCCATGAACCCAGGACCCATGAATCCTGAACCCATGAACCCTGAACCCATGAACCCATGAACCCGGAACCCATGAACCCTGAACCCATGAACCCTGAACCCATGAACCCTGAACCCATGAACCCTTAACCCATGAACCCTGAACCCTCAACCCATGTACCCTCAACCCATGAACCCAGGACCCATGAATCCTGAACCCATGAACCCTGAACCCATGAACCCATGAACCCTGAACCCATAAACGCTGAACCCATGAAACCATGAACCCTTAACCCATGAAACCTGAACCCATGAACCCTGAACCCATGAACCCTGAACCCATGAACCATGAACCCACGAACCCTGAACCCATGAACCCTGAACCCATGAACCATGAATCCATGAACCCTGAACCCATGAACCCTGAACCCATAAACCCTGAACCCATGAACCCTGAACCCATGAACCCTGAACCCGTGAACCCTGAACCCATGAACCCTGAACCTATGAACCCTGAACCCATGATCCCATGAACCCTGAACCCATGAACCCATGAACCCTGAACCCATGAACCCGGAACCCATGAAGCCTGAAACCATGAACCCTGAAACCATGAACCCTGAACCCATGAACCCTGAACCCATGAACCCTGAACCCATGAACCCTGAACCCATGAACCCTGAACCCATGAACCCTAAACCCATGAACCCTGAACCCATGAACCCTGAACCCATGAACCCTGAACCCATGAACCCTGAACCCATGAACCCTGAACCCATGAACCCTGAACCCATGAACCCTGAACCCATGAACCCTGAACCCATGAACCCTGAACCCATGAACCCTGAACCCATGAACCCTGAACCCATGAACCCTGAACCCATGAACCCTGAACCCATGAACCCTGAACCCATGAACCCTGAACCCATGAACCCTGAACCCATGAACCCTGAACCCATGAACCCTGAACCCATGAACCCTGAACCCATGAACCCTGAACCCATGAACCCTGAACCCATGAACCCATGAACCCGGAACCCATGAAGCCTGAACCCATGAACCCTAAACCCATGAACCCTGAACCCATGAACCCTGAACCCTTGAACCCTGAACCCATGAACCCTGAACCCATGAACCCTGAACCCATAACCCATGAACCCTGAACCCATGAACCCTGAACCCATGAACCCTGAACCCATGAACCCTGAACCCATGAACCCTGAACCCATGAACCCTGAACCCGTGAACCCTTAACCCTGAACCCATGAACCCTGAACCCATGAACCCTGAACCCATGAACCCTGAACCTATGATCCCTGAACCCATGAACCCTGAACCCATGAACCCTGAACCCGTGAACCCTGAACCCGTGAACCCTGAACCCATGAACCCTGAACCCATGAACCCTGAACCGTCAACCCATTAACCCTCAACCCATGAACCCTGAACCCATGAACCCTGAACCCATGAACCCATGAACCCTGAACCCATAAACGCTGAACCCATGAAACCATGAACCCTTAACCCATGAACCCTGAGCCAATGAACCCATGAACCCTGAACCCATGAACCCTGAACGCATGAACCCTGAACCCATTAACCCTGAACCCATGAACCCTGAACCCTGAACCCATGAACCCTGAACCCGTGAACCCTGAGCCCCTGAACCCATGAACCCTGAACCCATGAACCCTTAACCCATGAACCCTGAAACCATGAACCCTGAACCCATGAACCCGGAACCCATGAAACCTCAACCCATGAACCCTTAACCCATGAACCCTGAACCCATGAACCCCGAACCCATGAACCCTGAAACAATGAACCCTGAACCCATGAACCCTGAACCCCTGATCCCATGAACACATTAACCCTGAACCCATTAACCCTGAACCCATTAACCCTGAACCCATGAACCCTGAACCCATGAACCCTGAACCCATGAACCCTGAACCCATGAACCCTGAATCCATTAACCCTGAACCCATGAACCCTGAACCCTGAAACCATGAACCCTGAACCCATGAACCCGGAACCCATGAACGCTCAACCCATGAACCCTCAACCCATGAACCCTCAACCCATGAACCCTGAACCCATGAACCCTGAAACCATGAACCTAGAACCCATGAACCCTGAACCCATGAACCCCGAACCCATGAACCCTGAAACAATGAACCCTGAACCCATGAACCCTGAACCCCTGATCCCATGAACACATTAACCCTGAACCCATTAACCCTGAACCCATTAACCCTGAACCCATGAACCCTGAACCCTGAAACCATGAACCCTGAACCCATGAACCCTCAACCGATGAACCCTCAACCCTTGAACCCTGAACCCATTAACCCTGAAACAATGAACCTAGAACCCTGAACCCATGAACCCTGAACCCATAAACCCTGAACCCATGAACCCTGAAACCATGAACCCTGAACCCATAAACCCTGAACCCATGAACCCTGAAACTATGAACCCTGAACCCATGAACCCTGAACCCATGAACCCTGAAACCATAAACCCTCAACCCATGAACCCTGAACCCATGAACCCTGAACCCATGAACCCTCAACCCATGAACCCTCAACCCATGAACCCTTAACCCATGACCCCTGAACCCATGAACCCGGAACCCATGAACCCTGAACCCTGAAACCATGAACCCTGAACCCATGAACCCTGAACCCATTAACCCTGAACCCATGAACCCTGAACCCTGAACCCATGAACCCTGAACCCGTGAACCCTGAGCCCCTGAACCCATGAACCCTGAACCCATGAACCCTTAACCCATGAACCCTGAAACAATGAACCCTGAACCCATGAACCCTGAACCCATGAACCCTGAAACCATGAACCTAGAACCCATGAACCCTGAACCCATGAACCCCGAACCCATGAACCCTGAAACAATGAACCCTGAACCCATGAACCCTGAACCCCTGATCCCATGAACACATTAACCCTGAACCCATTAACCCTGAACCCATTAACCCTGAACCCATGAACCCTGAACCCATGAACCCTGAACCCATGAACCCTGAACCCATGAACCCTGAATCCATTAACCCTGAACCCATGAACCCTGAACCCTGAAACCATGAACCCTGAACCCATGAACCCGGAACCCATGAACGCTCAACCCATGAACCCTCAACCCATGAACCCTCAACCCATGAACCCTGAACCCATGAACCCTGAAACCATGAACCTAGAACCCATGAACCCTGAACCCATGAACCCCGAACCCATGAACCCTGAAACAATGAACCCTGAACCCATGAACCCTGAACCCCTGATCCCATGAACACATTAACCCTGAACCCATTAACCCTGAACCCATTAACCCTGAACCCATGAACCCTGAACCCTGAAACCATGAACCCTGAACCCATGAACCCTCAACCGATGAACCCTCAACCCTTGAACCCTGAACCCATTAACCCTGAAACAATGAACCTAGAACCCTGAACCCATGAACCCTGAACCCATAAACCCTGAACCCATGAACCCTGAAACCATGAACCCTGAACCCATAAACCCTGAACCCATGAACCCTGAAACTATGAACCCTGAACCCATGAACCCTGAACCCATGAACCCTGAAACCATAAACCCTCAACCCATGAACCCTGAACCCATGAACCCTGAACCCATGAACCCTCAACCCATGAACCCTCAACCCATGAACCCTCAACCCATGACCCCTGAACCCATGAACCCGGAACCCATGAACCCTGAACCCATGAACCCTCAACCCATGAACTCTGAACCCATGAACCCTGAACCCATGAACCCTGACCCATGAACCCTGAACCCATGAACCCTGAAACCATGAACCCTGAACCCATAAACCCTGAACCCATGAACCCTGAAACTATGAACCCTGAACCCACGAACCCTGAATCCACGAAACCTGAACCCATGAACCCATGAACCCTGAACCCATGAACCGGAACCCAAGAACCCTGAACCCATGAACCCTGAACCCATGAACCCTGAACCCATGAACCCTGAACCGTCAACCCATTAACCCTCAACCCATTAACCCTCAACCCATGAACCCTGAACCCATGAACCCTGAACCCATGAACCGTTAACCCATGAACCCTGAACCCTGAAACCATGAACCCTGAACCCATGAACCCGGAACCCATGAACCCTCAACCCATCAACCCTTAAGCCATGAACCCTGAAACCATGAACCTAGAACCCATGAACCCTGAACCCATGAACCCCGAACCCATGAACCCTGAACCCATGAACCCTGAACCCATGAACCCTGAACCCATGAACCCTGGACCATAAACCCTCAACCCATGAACCCTGAACCCATGAACCCTTAAACCCATGAACCCTCAACCCATGAACCCTCAACCCATGACCCCTGAACCCATGAACCCGGAACCCATGAACCCTGAACCCATGAACCCTCAACCCATGAACTCTGAACCCATGAACCCTGAACCCATGAACCCTGAACCCATGAACCCTGAACCCATGAACCCTTAGCCCATGAACCCATAAACCCTGAACCCATAAACCCTGAACCCATGGACCCATGAACCCGGAAACCATGAACCCTGAACCCATGAACTCTCAACCCATGAACCCTGAACCCTGAAACCATGAACTCTGGACCCATGAACCAGGAACCCATGAACCCTAAACCCATGAACCCTTAACCCATGAACCCTCAACCCATGAACCCTGAACCCATGAACCCTGAAACCATGAACCTAGGACCCATGAACCCTGAACCCATGAACCCCGAACCCATGAACCCTGAACCCACGAACCCTGAACCCATGAACCCTGAACCCATGAACCCTGAATCCATGAACCCTGAACCCTTGAACCCTGAACCCATGAAACCTGAATCCATTAACCCTGAACCCATGAACCCTGAACCCATGAAACCTGAACCCTCAACCCATGAACCCTGAGCCAATGAACCCATGAACCCTGAACCCATGAACCCTGAACCCATTAACCCTGAACCCATTAACCCTGAACCCATGAACCCTGAACCCTGAACCCATGAACCCTGAACCCGTGAACCCTGAGCCCCTGAACCCATGAACCCTGAACCCATGAACCAGGATCCATGAATCCTGAACCCTGAACCCATGAACCCTGAACCCATGAACCCTGAACCCATGAACCCAGAACCCATGAACCCTGAACCCATGAACCCTGAACCCATGAACCCTTAACCCATGAACCCTGAGCCAATAAACCCATGAACCCTGAACCCATTAACCCTGAACCCATGAACCCTGTACCCATTAACACTAAACCCATTAACCCTGAACCCATGACACCTGAACCCATGAACCCTGAATCCATGAAACCTGAACCCTCAACCCATGAACCCTGAGCCAATGAACCCATGAACCCTGAACCCATGAACCCTGAACCCATGAACCCTGAACCCATTAACCCTGAACCCATTAACCCTGAACCCATGAACCCTGAACCCTGAACCCATGAACCCTGAACCCGTGAACCCTGAGCCCCTGAACCCATGAACCCTGAACCCATGAACCAGGATCCATGAATCCTGAACCCTGAACCCATGAACCCTGAACCCATGAACCCTGAACCCATGAACCCGGAACCCATGAACCCTAAACCCATGAACCCTTAACCCATGAACCCTCAACCCATGAACCCTGAACCCATGAACCCTGAAACCATGAACCTAGGACCCATGAACCCTGAACCCATGAACCCTGAACCCATGATCCCTGAATCCATTAACCCTGAACCCATGAACCCTGAACCCATGAAACCTGAACCCTCAACCCATGAACCCTGAGCCAATGAACCCATGAACCCTGAACCCATGAACCCTGAACCCATGAACCCTGAACCCATTAACCCTGAACCCATTAACCCTGAACCCATGAACCCTGAACCCTGAACCCATGAACCCTGAACCCGTGAACCCTGAGCCCCTGAACCCATGAACCCTGAACCCATGAACCAGGATCCATGAATCCTGAACCCTGAACCCATGAACCCTGAACCCATGAACCCTGAACCCATGAACCCGGAACCCATGAACCCTGAACCCATGAACCCTGAACCCATGAACCCTTAACCCATGAACCCTGAGCCAATAAACCCATGAACCCTGAACCTATTAACCCTAAACCCATGAACCCTGTACCCATTAACACTAAACCCATTAACCCTGAACCCATGACACCTGAACCCATGAACCCTGAATCCATGAACCCTCAACCCATGAACCCAGGACCCATGAATCCTGAACCCTGAAGCCTGAACCCATGAACCCTGAACCCATCAACCCTGAACCCATGAACCCTGAACCCATGAACCCTGAACCGACAACCCATTAACCCTCAACCCATGAACCCTGAACCCATGAACCCTGAACCCATTAACCCTGATCCCATGAACCCATGAACCCTGAACCCATAAACGCTGAACCCATGAAACCATGAACTCTTAACCCATGAACCCTGAGCTAATGAACCCATGAACCCTGAACCCATGAACCCTGAACGCATGAACCCTGAACCCATTAACCCTGAACCCATGAACCCTGAACCCGTGAACCCTGAGCCCCTGAACCCATGAACCCTGAACCCATGAACCCTTAACCCATGAACCCTGAAACCATGAACCCTGAACCCATGAACCCGGAACCAATGAAACCTCAACCCATGAACCCTTAACCCATGACCCCTGAACCCATGAACCCTGAACCTATGAACCCTGAAACCATGAACCTAGAACCCATGAACCCTGAACCCACGAACCCCGAACCCATGAAACCTGAACCCATGAACTCTGAACCCATGAACCCTGAACCCATGAACCCTGAACCCATGAACCCTTAGCCCATGAACCCATAAACCCTGAACCCATAAACCCTGAACCCATGGACCCTGAACCTTGAACCCATGAACCCTGAACCCATGAACCCTGAACCCATGAACTCTGAACCCATGAACCCATGAACCCTGAACCCATGAACCCTGAACCCATGAACCCTGAACCCATAAACGCTGAACCCATGAACCCTGAACCCATGAACCATGAGCCCATGAACCCTGAACCCGTGAACCCTTAACCCACGAACCCATGAACCCATGGACCCTGAACCCATGAACCCTGTACCCATGAACCCTGAACCCATGAACCCTGAACCCATGAACCCTGAACCCATGAACCCTGAACCCATGAACCCTGAACCCATGAAACCTGAACCCATGAACCCTGAACCCATGAACCCTGAACCCATGAACCCTGAACCCATGAACCCTGAACCCATGAACCCTGAACCCATGAACCCTGAACCCATGAACCCTGAACCCATGAACCCTGAACCCATGAACCCTGAACCCATGAACCCATAACCCATGAACCCTGAACCCATGAACCCTGAACCCATGAACCCTGAACCCATGAACCCTGAACCCATGAACCCTGAACCCATGAACCCTGAACCCATGAACCCTGAACCCATGAACCCTGAACCCATGAACCCTGAACCCATGAACCCTGAACCCGTGAACCCTTAACCCTGAACCCATGAACCCATGAACCCTGAACCCATGAACCCTGAACCCATGAACCCTGAACCTATGATCCCTGAACCCATGAACCCTGAACCCATGAACCCTGAACCCATGAACCCTGAATCCATGAACCCTGAACCCTGAACCCATGCACCCTGAACCCATGAACCCTGAACCCATGAACCCTGAACCCATGCACCCTGAACCCATGAACCCTGAACCCATGAACCCTGAACCCATGAACTCTGGACCCATGAACCATGAACCCATTAATCCTGAACCCATGAACCCTGAACCCATGAACCCTGAACCCATGAACCATGAACCCATTAATCCTGAACCCATGAACCCGGAACCCATGAAGCCTCACCCCATGAACCCTGAACCCATGAACCCTGAACCCATGAACCCTGAACCCATGAACCCTGAACCCATGAACCCTGAACCCGTGAACCCTGAACCCATGAACCCTGAACTCATGAACCCTTACCCATGAACCCTGAACCCCTCAACCCATGAACCCATGAACCCTGAACCCATAAACGCTGAACCCATGAAACCATGAACCCTGAACCCATGAACCCTGAACGCATGAACCCTGAACCCATTAACCCTGAACCCATGAACCCTGAACCCTGAACCCATGAACCCTGAACCCGTGAACCCTGAACCCATGAACCCATGAACCCTGAACCCATGAACCCGGAACCCATGTAACCTGAACCCATGAACCCTGAACCCATGAACCCTGAACCCATGAAACCTGAACCCATGAACCCTGAACCCATGAACCCTGAACCCATGAACCATGAACCCACGAACCCTGAACCCATGAACCCTGAACCCATGTACCATGAATCCATGAACCCTGAACCCATGAACCCTGAACCCATAAACCCTGAACCCATGAACCCTGAACCCATGAACCCTGAACCCATGAACCCTGAACCCATGAACCCTGAACCTATGAACCCTGAACCCATGATCCCATGAACCCTGAACCCATGAACCCATGAACCCTGAACCCATGAACCCGGAACCCATGAAGCCTGAACCCATGAACCCTGAACCCATGAACCCTGAACCCATGAACCCTGAACCCATGAACCCTGAACCCATGAACCCGGGACCCATGAATCCTGAACCCTGAACCCATGAACCCTGAACCCATGAACCCGGAACCCATGAACCCTGAACCCATGAACCCTGAACCCATGAACCCTGAACCCATGAACCCTTAACCCATGAACCCTGAACCCTCAACCCATGTACCCTCAACCCATGAACCCAGGACCCATGAATCCTGAACCCTGAACCCATGAACCCTGAACCCATGAACCCGGAACCCATGAACCCTGAACCCTGAAACCATGAACCCTGAACCCATGAACCCGGAACCCATGAACCCTCAACCCATGAACCCTTAACCCATGAACCCTGAACCCATGAACCCTGAACCCATGAACCCTGAAACCATGAACCTAGAACCCATGAACCCTGAACCCATGAACCCCGAACCCATGAAACCTGAACCCATATACCCTGAACCCGTGAACCTAGAAACCATGAACCCTTAACCCATGAACCCTGAGCCAATGAACCCATGAACCCTGAACCCATGAACCCTGAACCCATGAACCCTGAACCCATTAACCTTGAACCCATTAACCCTGAACCCATGAACCCTGAACCCTGAACCCATGAACCCTGAACCCATCAACCCTGAACCCATGAACCCTAAACCCATGAACCCTGAACCGTCAACCCATTAACCCTCAACCCAAGAACCCTGAACCCATGAAACCTGAACCCATGAACCCTGAACCCATGAACCCATGAACCCTGAACCCATAAACGCTGAACCCATGAAACCATGAACCCTTAACCCATGAACCCTGAGCCAATGAACCCATGAACCCTGAACTCATGAACCCTGAACCCATGAACCCTGAACCCATTAACCCTGAACCCATTAACCCTGAACCCATGAACCCTGAACCCTGAACCCTGAACCCTGAACCCATGAACCCTGAACCCGTGAACCCGTGAACCCTGAGCCCCTGAACCCATGAACCCTGAACCCATGAACCAGGATCCATGAATCCTGAACCCTGAACCCATGAACCCTGAACCCATGAACCCGGAACCCATGAACCCTGAACCCATGAACCCTGAACCCATGAACCCTTAACCCATGAACCCTGAGCCAATAAACCCATGAACCCTGAACCCATTAACCCTGAACCCATGAACCCTGTACCCATTAACCCTAAACCCATTAACCCTGAACCCATGACACCTGAACCCATGAACCCTGAATCCATGAACCCTGAACCCTGAACCCATGAACCCTCAACCCATGAACCCAGGACCCATGAATCCTGAACCCTGAACCCTGAACCCATGAACCCTGAACCCATCAACCCTGAACCCATGAACCCTGAACCCATGAACCCTGAACCGCCAACCCATTAACCCTCAACCCATGAACCCTGAACCCATGAACCCTGAACCCATGAACCCATGAACCCTGAACCCATAAACGCTGAACCCATGAAACCATGAACCCTTAACCCATGAACCCTGAGCCAATGAACCCATGAACCCTGAACCCATGAACTCTGAACGCATGAACCCTGAACCCATTAACCCTGAACCCATGAACCCTGAACCCTGAACCCATGAACCCTGAACCCGTGAACCCTGAGCCCCTGAACCCATGAACCCTGAACCCATGAACCCTTAACCCATGAACCCTAAAACCATGAACCCTGAACCCATGAACCCGGAACCCATGAAACCTCAACCCATGAACCCTTAACCCATGAACCCTGAACCCATGAACCCTGAACCCATGAACCCTGAAACCATGAACCTAGAACCCATGAACCCTGAACCCATGAACCCCGAACCCATGAAACCTGAACCCATGAACCCATGAACCCATGAACCCTGAACCCATGAACCCTGAACCCATGAACCCTCAACCCATGAACCCTGAACCCCTGAACCCATGAACCCTGAACCCATGAACCCTGAACCCATGAACCCTGAACCCATTAACCCTGAACCCATTAACCCTGAACCCATGAACCCTGAACCCTGAACCCATGAACCCTGAACCCGTGAACCCTGAGCCCCTGAACCCATGAACCCTGAACCCATGAACCCTTAACCCATGAACCCTAAAACCATGAACCCTGAACCCATGAACCCGGAACCCATGAAACCTCAACCCATGAACCCTTAACCCATGAACCCTGAACCCAGGAACCCTGAACCCATGAACCCTGAAACCATGAACCTAGAACCCATGAACCCTGAACCCATGAACCCCGAACCCATGAAACCTGAACCCATGAACCCATGAACCCATGAACCCATGAACCCTGAACCCATGAACCCTGAACCCGTGAACCCTGAACCCATGAACCCTGAACCCATAAACCCTGAACCCATGAACCCTGAACCCATGAACCCTGAACCCATGAACCCTGAACCCATGAACCCTGAACCTATGAACCCTGAACCCATGATCCCATGAACCCTGAACCCATGAACCCATGAACCCTGAACCCATGAACTCGGAACCCATGAAGCCTGAACCCATGAACCCTAAACCTATGAACCCTGAACCCATGAACCCTCATCCCATGAACCCTGAAGCCATTAACCCTGAACCCATGAACCCTGAACCCATGAACCCTGAACCCATGAACCCTGAACCCATGAACCCTGAATCCATTAACCCTGAACCCATGAACCCTGAACCCTGAAACCATGAACCCTGAACCCATGAACCCGGAACCCATGAACGCTCAACCCATGAACCCTCAACCCATGAACCCTCAACCCATGAACCCTGAACCCATGAACCCTGAAACCATGAACCTAGAACCCATGAACCCTGAACCCATGAACCCCGAACCCATGAACCCTGAAACAATGAACCCTGAACCCATGAACCCTGAACCCCTGATCCCATGAACACATTAACCCTGAACCCATTAACCCTGAACCCATTAACCCTGAACCCATGAACCCTGAACCCATGAACCCTGAACCCATGAACCCTGAACCCATGAACCCTGAATCCATTAACCCTGAACCCATGAACCCTGAACCCTGAAACCATGAACCGTGAACCCATGAACCCGGAACCCATGAACGCTCAACCCATGAACCCTCAACCCATGAATCCTCAACCCATGAACCCTGAACCCATGAACCCTGAAACCATGAACCTAGAACCCATGAACCCTGAACCCATGAACCCCGAACCCATGAACCCTGAAACAATGAACCCTGAACCCATGAACCCTGAACCCCTGATCCCATGAACACATTAACCCTGAACCCATTAACCCTGAACCCATTAACCCTGAACCCATGAACCCTGAATCCATTAACCCTGAACCCATGAACCCTGAACCCTGAAACCATGAACCGTGAACCCATGAACCCGGAACCCATGAACGCTCAACCCATGAACCCTCAACCCATGAACCCTCAACCCATGAACCCTGAACCCATGAACCCTGAACCCATGAACCCTGAACCCGTGAACCCTGAACCCATGAACCCTGAACCCATAAACCCTGAACCCATGAACCCTGAACCCATGAACCCTGAACCCATGAACCCTGAACCCATGAACCCTGAACCTATGAACCCTGAACCCATGATCCCATGAACCCTGAACCCATGAACCCATGAACCCTGAACCCATGAACCCGGAACCCATGAAGCCTGAACCCATGAACCCTAAACCTATGAACCCTGAACCCATGAACCCTCATCCCATGAACCCTGAAGCCATTAACCCTGAACCCATGAACCCTGAACCCATGAACCCTGAACCCATGAACCCTGAACCCATGAACCCTGAATCCATTAACCCTGAACCCATGAACCCTGAACCCTGAAACCATGAACCCTGAACCCATGAACCCGGAACCCATGAACGCTCAACCCATGAACCCTCAACCCATGAACCCTCAACCCATGAACCCTGAACCCATGAACCCTGAAACCATGAACCTAGAACCCATGAACCCTGAACCCATGAACCCCGAACCCATGAACCCTGAAACAATGAACCCTGAACCCATGAACCCTGAACCCCTGATCCCATGAACACATTAACCCTGAACCCATTAACCCTGAACCCATTAACCCTGAACCCATGAACCCTGAACCCATGAACCCTGAACCCATGAACCCTGAACCCATGAACCCTGAATCCATTAACCCTGAACCCATGAACCCTGAACCCTGAAACCATGAACCGTGAACCCATGAACCCGGAACCCATGAACGCTCAACCCATGAACCCTCAACCCATGAACCCTCAACCCATGAACCCTGAACCCATGAACCCTGAAACCATGAACCTAGAACCCATGAACCCTGAACCCATGAACCCCGAACCCATGAACCCTGAAACAATGAACCCTGAACCCATGAACCCTGAACCCCTGATCCCATGAACACATTAACCCTGAACCCATTAACCCTGAACCCATTAACCCTGAACCCATGAACCCTGAACCCTGAAACCATGAACCCTGAACCCATGAACCCTCAACCGATGAACCCTCAACCCTTGAACCCTGAACCCATTAACCCTGAAACAATGAACCTAGAACCCTGAACCCATGAACCCTGAACCCATAAACCCTGAACCCATGAACCCTGAAACCATGAACCCTGAACCCATAAACCCTGAACCCATGAACCCTGAAACTATGAACCCTGAACCCATGAACCCTGAACCCATGAACCCTGAAACCATAAACCCTCAACCCATGAACCCTGAACCCATGAACCCTGAACCCATGAACCCTCAACCCATGAACCCTCAACCCATGACCCCTGAACCCATGAACCCGGAACCCATGAACCCTGAACCCATGAACCCTCAACCCATGAACTCTGAACCCATGAACCCTGAACCCATGAACCCTGAACCCATGAACCCTGAACCCATGAACCCTGAAACCATGAACCCTGAACCCATAAACCCTGAACCCATGAACCGTGAACCGTCAACCCATTAACCCTCAACCCATTAACCCTCAACCCATGAACCCTGAACCCATGAACCCTGAACCCATGAACCGTTAACCCATGAACCCTGAACCCTGAAACCATGAACCCTGAACCCATGAACCCGGAACCCATGAACCCTCAACCCATCAACCCTTAAGCCATGAACCCTGAAACCATGAACCTAGAACCCATGAACCCTGAACCCATGAACCCCGAACCCATGAACCCTGAACCCATGAACCCTGAACCCATGAACCCTGAACCCATGAACCCTGAAACCATAAACCCTCAACCCATGAACCCTGAACCCATGAACCCTGAACCCATGAACCCTCAACCCATGAACCCTCAACCCATGACCCCTGAACCCATGAACCCGGAACCCATGAACCCTGAACCCATGAACCCTCAACCCATGAACTCTGAACCCATGAACCCTGAACCCATGAACCCTGAACCCATGAACCCTGAACCCATGAACCCTTAGCCCATGAACCCATAAACCCTGAACCCATAAACCCTGAACCCATGGACCCATGAACCCGGAAACCATGAACCCTGAACCCATGAACTCTCAACCCATGAACCCTGAACCCTGAAACCATGAACTCTGGACCCATGAACCCGGAACCCATGAACCCTAAACCCATGAACCCTTAACCCATGAACCCTCAACCCATGAACCCTGAACCCATGAACCCTGAAACCATGAACCTAGGACCCATGAACCCTGAACCCATGAACCCCGAACCCATGAACCCTGAACCCACGAACCCTGAACCCATGAACCCTGAACCCATGAACCCTGAACCCATGAACCCTGAACCCATGAACCCTGAACCCATGAAACCTGAACCCTCAACCCATGAACCCTCAACCCATGAACCCTGAACCCATGAACCCATGAACCGTGAACCCATGAACCCGGAACCCATGAACCCAGGACCCATGAATCCTGAACCCTGAACCCATGAACCCTCAACCCATGAACCCTGAACCCATGAACCCTGAACCCATGATCCCTGAATCCATTAACCCTGAACCCATGAACCCTGAACCCATGAAACCTGAACCCTCAACCCATGAACCCTGAGCCAATGAACCCATGAACCCTGAACCCATGAACCCTGAACCCATGAACCCTGAACCCATTAACCCTGAACCCATTAACCCTGAACCCATGAACCCTGAACCCTGAACCCATGAACCCTGAACCCGTGAACCCTGAGCCCCTGAACCCATGAACCCTGAACCCATGAACCAGGATCCATGAATCCTGAACCCTGAACCCATGAACCCTGAACCCATGAACCCTGAACCCATGAACCCTGAACCCATTAACCCTGAACCCATTAACCCTGAACCCATGAACCCTGAACCCTGAACCCATGAACCCTGAACCCGTGAACCCTGAGCCCCTGAACCCATGAACCCTGAACCCATGAACCAGGATCCATGAATCCTGAACCCTGAACCCATGAACCCTGAACCCATGAACCCTGAACCCATGAACCCGGAACCCATGAACCCTGAACCCATGAACCCTGAACCCATGAACCCTTAACCCATGAACCCTGAGCCAATAAACCCATGAACCCTGAACCCATTAACCCTGAACCCATGAACCCTGTACCCATTAACACTAAACCCATTAACCCTGAACCCATGACACCTGAACCCATGAACCCTGAATCCATGAACCCTGAACCCTCAACCCATGAACCCTCAACCCATGAACCCAGGACCCATGAATCCTGAACCCTGAAGCCTGAACCCATGAACCCTGAACCCATCAACCCTGAACCCATGAACCCTGAACCCATGAACCCTGAACCGACAACCCATTAACCCTCAACCCATGAACCCTGAACCCATGAACCCTGAACCCATGAACCCTGATCCCATGAACCCATGAACCCTGAACCCATAAACGCTGAACCCATGAAACGATGAACCCTTAACCCATGAACCCTGAGCCAATGAACCCATGAACCCTGAACCCATGAACCCTGAACGCATGAACCCTGAACCCATTAACCCTGAACCCATGAACCCTGAACCCGTGAACCCTGAGCCCCTGAACCCATGAACCCTGAACCCATAAACGCTGAACCCATGAACCCTGAACCCATGAACCATGAGCCCATGAACCCTGAACCCGTGAACCCTTAACCCCCGAACCCATGAACCCATGGACCCTGAACCCATGAACCCTGTACCCATGAACCCTGAACCCATGAACCCTGAACCCATGAACCCTGAACCCATGAACCCTGAACCCATGAACCCTGAACCCATGAACCCTGAACCCATGAACCCTGAACCCATGAACCCTGAACCCATGAACCCTGAACC
Organism: Gastracanthus pulcherrimus; assembly: GCA_949152435.1. NCBI lineage: Eukaryota > Metazoa > Arthropoda > Insecta > Hymenoptera > Pteromalidae > Gastracanthus > Gastracanthus pulcherrimus. Next base: position 79,696,612 of record OX424573.1, on the reverse strand, counting down.
CATGAACCCTGAACCCATGAACCGTGAACCCATGAACCCTGAACCCATGAACCCTGAACCCATGAACCCATAACCCATAACCCATGAACCCTGAACCCATGAACCCTGAACCCATGAACCCTGAACCCATGAACCCTGAACCCATGAACCCTGAACCCATGAACCCTGAACCCATGAACCCTGAACCCATGAACCCTGAACCCATGAACCCTGAACCCGTGAACCCTTAACCCTGAACCCATGAACCCATGAACCCTGAACCCATGAACCCTGAACCCATGAACCCTGAACCTATGATCCCTGAACCCATGAACCCTGAACCCATGAACTCTGGACCCATGAACCATGAACCCATTAATCCTGAACCCATGAACCCTGAACCCATGAACCCTGAACCCATGAACCATGAACCCATTAATCCTGAACCCATGAACCCGGAACCCATGAAGCCTCACCCCATGAACCCTGAACCCATGAACCCTGAACCCATGAACCCTGAACCCATGAACCCTGAACCCATGAACCCTGAACCCGTGAACCCTGAACCCATGAACCCTGAACTCATGAACCCTTACCCATGAACCCTGAACCCCTCAACCCATGAACCCATGAACCCTGAACCCATAAACGCTGAACCCATGAAACCATGAACCCTGAACCCATGAACCCTGAACCTATGATCCCTGAACCCATGAACCCTGAACCCATGAACTCTGGACCCATGAACCATGAACCCATTAATCCTGAACCCATGAACCCTGAACCCATGAACCCTGAACCCATGAACCATGAACCCATTAATCCTGAACCCATGAACCGGAACCCAAGAACCCTGAACCCATGAACCCTGAACCCATGAACCCTGAACCCATGAACCGTGAACCGTCAACCCATTAACCCTCAACCCATTAACCCTCAACCCATGAACCCTGAACCCATGAACCCTGAACCCATGAACCGTTAACCCATGAACCCTGAACCCTGAAACCATGAACCCTGAACCCATGAACCGGGAACCCATGAACCCTCAACCCATCAACCCTTAAGCCATGAACCCTGAAACCATGAACCTAGAACCCATGAACCCTGAACCCATGAACCCCGAACCCATGAACCCTGAACCCATGAACCCTGAACCCATGAACCCTGAACCCATGAACCCTGAAACCATAAACCCTCAACCCATGAACCCTGAACCCATGAACCCTGAACCCATGAACCCTCAACCCATGAACCCTCAACCCATGACCCCTGAACCCATGAACCCGTAACCCATGAACCCTGAACCCATGAACCCTCAACCCATGAACTCTGAACCCATGAACCCTGAACCCATGAACCCTGAACCCATGAACCCTGAACCCATGAACCCTTAGCCCATGAACCCATAAACCCTGAACCCATAAACCCTGAACCCATGGACCCATGAACCCGGAAACCATGAACCCTGAACCCATGAACTCTCAACCCATGAACCCTGAACCCTGAAACCATGAACTCTGGACCCATGAACCCGGAACCCATGAACCCTAAACCCATGAACCCTTAACCCATGAACCCTCAACCCATGAACCCTGAACCCATGAACCCTGAAACCATGAACCTAGGACCCATGAACCCTGAACCCATGAACCCCGAACCCATGAACCCTGAACCCACGAACCCTGAACCCATGAACCCTGAACCCATGAACCCTGAACCCATGAACCCTGAACCCATGAAACCTGAACCCTCAACCCATGAACCCTCAACCCATGAACCCTGAACCCATGAACCCATGAACCGTGAACCCATGAACCCGGAACCCATGAACCCAGGACCCATGAATCCTGAACCCTGAACCCATGAACCCTCAACCCATGAACCCTGAACCCATGAACCCTGAACCCATGATCCCTGAATCCATTAACCCTGAACCCATGAACCCTGAACCCATGAAACCTGAACCCTCAACCCATGAACCCTGAGCCAATGAACCCATGAACCCTGAACCCATGAACCCTGAACCCATGAACCCTGAACCCATTAACCCTGAACCCATTAACCCTGAACCCATGAACCCTGAACCCTGAACCCATGAACCCTGAACCCGTGAACCCTGAGCCCCTGAACCCATGAACCCATGAACCCTGAACCCGTGAACCCTGAGCCCCTGAACCCATGAACCCTGAACCCATGAACCAGGATCCATGAATCCTGAACCCTGAACCCATGAACCCTGAACCCATGAACCCTGAACCCATGAACCCTGAACCCATTAACCCTGAACCCATTAACCCTGAACCCATGAACCCTGAACCCTGAACCCATGAACCCTGAACCCGTGAACCCTGAGCCCCTGAACCCATGAACCCTGAACCCATGAACCAGGATCCATGAATCCTGAACCCTGAACCCATGAACCCTGAACCCATGAACCCTGAACCCATGAACCCGGAACCCATGAACCCTGAACCCATGAACCCTGAACCCATGAACCCTTAACCCATGAACCCTGAGCCAATAAACCCATGAACCCTGAACCCATTAACCCTGAACCCATGAACCCTGTACCCATTAACCCTAAACCCATTAACCCTGAACCCATGACACCTGAACCCATGAACCCTGAATCCATGAACCCTGAACCCTGAACCCATGAACCCTCAACCCATGAACCCAGGACCCATGAATCCTGAACCCTGAACCCTGAACCCATGAACCCTGAACCCATCAACCCTGAACCCATGAACCCTGAACCCATGAACCCTGAACCGTCAACCCATTAACCCTCAACCCATGAACCCTGAACCCATGAACCCTGAACCCATGAACCCTGAACCCATGAACCCATGAACCCTGAACCCATAAACGCTGAACCCATGAAACCATGAACCCTTAACCCATGAACCCTGAGCCAATGAACCCATGAACCCTGAACCCATGAACCCTGAACGCATGAACCCTGAACCCATTAACCCTGAACCCATGAACCCTGAACCCTGAACCCATGAACCCTGAACCCGTGAACCCTGAGCCCCTGAACCCATGAACCCTGAACCCATGAACCCTTAACCCATGAACCCTGAAACCATGAACCCTGAACCCATGAACCCGGAACCCATGAACCCTGAACCCATGAACCCTGAACCCATGAACCCTGAACCCATGAACCCTTAACCCATGAACCCTGAACCCTCAACCCATGTACCCTCAACCCATGAACCCAGGACCCATGAATCCTGAACCCTGAACCCATGAACCCTGAACCCATGAACCCGGAACCCATGAACCCTGAACCCTGAAACCATGAACCCTGAACCCATGAACCCGGAACCCATGAACCCTCAACCCATGAACCCTTAACCCATGAACCCTGAACCCATGAACCCTGAACCCATGAACCCTGAAACCATGAACCTAGAACCCATGAACCCTGAACCCATGAACCCCGAACCCATGAAACCTGAACCCATATACCCTGAACCCATGAACCTAGAAACCATGAACCCTTAACCCATGAACCCTGAGCCAATGAACCCATGAACCCTGAACCCATGAACCCTGAACCCATGAACCCTGAACCCATTAACCTTGAACCCATTAACCCTGAACCCATGAACCCTGAACCCTGAACCCATGAACCCTGAACCCATCAACCCTGAACCCATGAACCCTAAACCCATGAACCCTGAACCGTCAACCCATTAACCCTCAACCCAAGAACCCTGAACCCATGAAACCTGAACCCATGAACCCTGAACCCATGAACCCATGAACCCTGAACCCATAAACGCTGAACCCATGAAACCATGAACCCTTAACCCATGAACCCTGAGCCAATGAACCCATGAACCCTGAACCCATGAACCCTGAACCCATGAACCCTGAACCCATTAACCCTGAACCCATTAACCCTGAACCCATGAACCCTGAACCCTGAACCCTGAACCCATGAACCCTGAACCCGTGAACCCTGAGCCCCTGAACCCATGAACCCTGAACCCATGAACCAGGATCCATGAATCCTGAACCCTGAACCCATGAACCCTGAACCCATGAACCCGGAACCCATGAACCCTGAACCCATGAACCCTGAACCCATGAACCCTTAACCCATGAACCCTGAGCCAATAAACCCATGAACCCTGAACCCATTAACCCTGAACCCATGAACCCTGTACCCATTAACCCTAAACCCATTAACCCTGAACCCATGACACCTGAACCCATGAACCCTGAATCCATGAACCCTGAACCCTGAACCCATGAACCCTCAACCCATGAACCCAGGACCCATGAATCCTGAACCCTGAACCCTGAACCCATGAACCCTGAACCCATCAACCCTGAACCCATGAACCCTGAACCCATGAACCCTGAACCGTCAACCCATTAACCCTCAACCCATGAACCCTGAACCCATGAACCCTGAACCCATGAACCCTGAACCCATGAACCCATGAACCCTGAACCCATAAACGCTGAACCCATGAAACCATGAACCCTTAACCCATGAACCCTGAGCCAATGAACCCATGAACCCTGAACCCATGAACCCTGAACGCATGAACCCTGAACCCATTAACCCTGAACCCATGAACCCTGAACCCTGAACCCATGAACCCTGAACCCGTGAACCCTGAGCCCCTGAACCCATGAACCCTGAACCCATGAACCCTTAACCCATGAACCCTGAAACCATGAACCCTGAACCCATGAACCCGGAACCCATGAAACCTCAACCCATGAACCCTTAACCCATGAACCCTGAACCCATGAACCCTGAACCCATGAACCCTGAAACCATGAACCTAGAACCCATGAACCCTGAACCCATGAACCCCGAACCCATGAAACCTGAACCCATGAACCCATGAACCCATGAACCCTGAACCCATGAACCCTGAACCCATGAACCCTCAACCCATGAACCCTGAACCCCTGAACCCATGAACCCTGAACCCATGAACCCTGAACCCATGAACCCTAAACCCATGAACCCTGAACCCATGAACCCGGAACCCATGTACCCTGAACCCATGAACCCTCAACCCATGAACTCTGAACCCATGAACCCTGAACCCATGAACCCATGAACCCTGAACCCATGAACCCTTAGCCCATGAACCCATAAACCCTGAACCCATAAACCCTGAACCCATGGACCCTGAACCTTGAACCCATGAACCCTGAACCCATGAACCCTGAACCCATGAACACTGAACCCATGAACCCATGAACCCTGAACCCATGAACCCTGAACCCATGAACCCATGAACCCTGAACATATAAACGCGGAACCCATGAACCCTGAACCCATGAACCATGAGCCCATGAACCCTGAACCCGTGAACCCTTAACCCACTAACCCATGAACCCATGGACCCTGAACCCATGAACCCTGTACCCATGAACCCTGAACCCATGAACCCTGAACCCATGAACCCTGAACCCATGAACCCTGAACCCATGAACCCTGAACCCATGAACCCTGAAACCATGAACCCTGAACCTATGAACCCTGAACCCATGAACCATGAACCCATGAACCCTGAACCCATGAATAATGAACCGATGAACCCTGAACCCATGAACCCTGAACCCATGAACCCTGAACCCATGAAACCTGAACCCTCAACCCATGAACCCTGAACCCATGAACCTTGAACCCATGAACCCTGAACCCATGAACCCTGAACCCATGAACCCTGAACCCATGAACCATGAACCCATGAACCCTGAACCCATGAACCCGGGACCCATGAATCCTGAACCCTGAACCCATGAACCCTGAACCCATGAACCCGGAACCCATGAACCCTGAACCCATGAACCCTGAACCCATGAACCCTGAACCCATGAACCCTTAACCCATGAACCCTGAACCCTCAACCCATGTACCCTCAACCCATGAACCCAGGACCCATGAATCCTGAACCCTGAACCCATGAACCCTGAACCCATGAACCCGGAACCCATGAACCCTGAACCCTGAAACCATGAACCCTGAACCCATGAACCCGGAACCCATGAACCCTCAACCCATGAACCCTTAACCCATGAACCCTGAACCCATGAACCCTGAACCCATGAACCCTGAAACCATGAACCTAGAACCCATGAACCCTGAACCCATGAACCCCGAACCCATGAAACCTGAACCCATATACCCTGAACCCATGAACCTAGAAACCATGAACCCTTAACCCATGAACCCTGAGCCAATGAACCCATGAACCCTGAACCCATGAACCCTGAACCCATGAACCCTGAACCCATTAACCTTGAACCCATTAACCCTGAACCCATGAACCCTGAACCCTGAACCCATGAACCCTGAACCCATCAACCCTGAACCCATGAACCCTAAACCCATGAACCCTGAACCGTCAACCCATTAACCCTCAACCCAAGAACCCTGAACCCATGAAACCTGAACCCATGAACCCTGAACCCATGAACCCATGAACCCTGAACCCATAAACGCTGAACCCATGAAACCATGAACCCTTAACCCATGAACCCTGAGCCAATGAACCCATGAACCCTGAACCCATGAACCCTGAACCCATGAACCCTGAACCCATTAACCCTGAACCCATTAACCCTGAACCCATGAACCCTGAACCCTGAACCCTGAACCCATGAACCCTGAACCCGTGAACCCTGAGCCCCTGAACCCATGAACCCTGAACCCATGAACCAGGATCCATGAATCCTGAACCCTGAACCCATGAACCCTGAACCCATGAACCCGGAACCCATGAACCCTGAACCCATGAACCCTGAACCCATGAACCCTTAACCCATGAACCCTGAGCCAATAAACCCATGAACCCTGAACCCATTAACCCTGAACCCATGAACCCTGTACCCATTAACCCTAAACCCATTAACCCTGAACCCATGACACCTGAACCCATGAACCCTGAATCCATGAACCCTGAACCCTGAACCCATGAACCCTCAACCCATGAACCCAGGACCCATGAATCCTGAACCCTGAACCCTGAACCCATGAACCCTGAACCCATCAACCCTGAACCCATGAACCCTGAACCCATGAACCCTGAACCGTCAACCCATTAACCCTCAACCCATGAACCCTGAACCCATGAACCCTGAACCCATGAACCCTGAACCCATGAACCCATGAACCCTGAACCCATAAACGCTGAACCCATGAAACCATGAACCCTTAACCCATGAACCCTGAGCCAATGAACCCATGAACCCTGAACCCATGAACCCTGAACGCATGAACCCTGAACCCATTAACCCTGAACCCATGAACCCTGAACCCTGAACCCATGAACCCTGAACCCGTGAACCCTGAGCCCCTGAACCCATGAACCCTGAACCCATGAACCCTTAACCCATGAACCCTGAAACCATGAACCCTGAACCCATGAACCCGGAACCCATGAAACCTCAACCCATGAACCCTTAACCCATGAACCCTGAACCCATGAACCCTGAACCCATGAACCCTGAAACCATGAACCTAGAACCCATGAACCCTGAACCCATGAACCCCGAACCCATGAAACCTGAACCCATGAACCCATGAACCCATGAACCCTGAACCCATGAACCCTGAACCCATGAACCCTCAACCCATGAACCCTGAACCCCTGAACCCATGAACCCTGAACCCATGAACCCTGAACCCATGAACCCTAAACCCATGAACCCTGAACCCATGAACCCGGAACCCATGTACCCTGAACCCATGAACCCTCAACCCATGAACTCTGAACCCATGAACCCTGAACCCATGAACCCATGAACCCTGAACCCATGAACCCTTAGCCCATGAACCCATAAACCCTGAACCCATAAACCCTGAACCCATGGACCCTGAACCTTGAACCCATGAACCCTGAACCCATGAACCCTGAACCCATGAACTCTGAACCCATGAACCCATGAACCCTGAACCCATGAACCCTGAACCCATGAACCCTGAACCCATGAACCCATGAACCCTGAACATATAAACGCGGAACCCATGAACCCTGAACCCATGAACCATGAGCCCATGAACCCTGAACCCGTGAACCCTTAACCCACTAACCCATGAACCCATGGACCCTGAACCCATGAACCCTGTACCCATGAACCCTGAACCCATGAACCCTGAACCCATGAACCCTGAACCCATGAACCCTGAACCCATGAACCCTGAACCCATGAACCCTGAAACCATGAACCCTGAACCTATGAACCCTGAACCCATGAACCATGAACCCATGAACCCTGAACCCATGAATAATGAACCGATGAACCCTGAACCCATGAACCCTGAACCCATGAACCCTGAACCCATGAAACCTGAACCCTCAACCCATGAACCCTGAACCCATGAACCTTGAACCCATGAACCCTGAACCCATGAACCCTGAACCCATGAACCCTGAACCCATGAACCATGAACCCATGAACCCTGAACCCATGAACCCTGAACCCGTGAACCCTGAACCCATGAACCCTGAACCCATAAACCCTGAACCCATGAACCCTGAACCCATGAACCCTGAACCCATGAACCCTGAACCCATGAACCCTGAACCTATGAACCCTGAACCCATGATCCCATGAACCCTGAACCCATGAACCCATGAACCCATGAACCCTGAACCCATGAACCCGGAACCCATGAAGCCTGAACCCATGAACCCTAAACCTATGAACCCTGAACCCATGAACCCTGAACCCATGAACCCTGAACCCATGAACCCTGAACCCATGAACCCTGAACCCATGAACCCTGAACCCATGAACCCTAAACCCATGAACCCTGAACCCATGAACCCTGAACCCATGAACCCTGAACCCATGAACCCTGAACCCATGAACCCTGAACCCATGAACCCTGAACCCATGAACCCTGAACCCATGAACCCTGAACCCATGAACCCTGAACCCATGAACCCTGAACCCATGAACCCTGAACCCATGAATCCTGAACCCATGAACCCATGAACCCATGGACCCTGAACCCATGAACCCTGTACCCATGAACCCTGAACCCATGAACCCTGAACCCATGAACCCTGAACCCATGAACCCTGAACCCATGAACCCTGAACCCATGAACCCTGAACCTATGAACCCTGAACCCATGATCCCATGAACCCTGAACCCATGAACCCATGAACCCATGAACCCTGAACCCATGAACCCGGAACCCATGAAGCCTGAACCCATGAACCCTAAACCTCTGAACCCATGAACCCATGAACCCTGAACCCATGAACCCTGAACCCATGAACCCATGAACCCTGAACATATAAACGCGGAACCCATGAACCCTGAACCCATGAACCATGAGCCCATGAACCCTGAACCCGTGAACCCTTAACCCACTAACCCATGAACCCATGGACCCTGAACCCATGAACCCTGTACCCATGAACCCTGAACCCATGAACCCTGAACCCATGAACCCTGAACCCATGAACCCTGAACCCATGAACCCTGAACCCATGAACCCTGAAACCATGAACCCTGAACCTATGAACCCTGAACCCATGAACCATGAACCCATGAACCCTGAACCCATGAATAATGAACCCATGAACCATGAACCCATGAACCCTGAACCCATGAACCCTGAACCCATGAACCCTGAACCCATGAACCCTGAAACCATGAACCCTGAACCTATGAACCCTGAACCCATGAACCATGAACCCATGAACCCTGAACCCATGAATAATGAACCGATGAACCCTGAACCCATGAACCCTGAACCCATGAACCCTGAACCCATGAAACCTGAACCCTCAACCCATGAACCCTGAACCCATGAACCTTGAACCCATGAACCCTGAACCCATGAACCCAGAACCCATGAACCCTGAACCCATGAACCATGAACCCATGAACCCTGAACCCATGAACCCTGAACCCGTGAACCCTGAACCCATGAACCCTGAACCCATAAACCCTGAACCCATGAACCCTGAACCCATGAACCCTGAACCCATGAACCCTGAACCCATGAACCCTGAACCTATGAACCCTGAACCCATGATCCCATGAACCCTGAACCCATGAACCCATGAACCCATGAACCCTGAACCCATGAACCCGGAACCCATGAAGCCTGAACCCATGAACCCTAAACCTATGAACCCTGAACCCATGAACCCTGAACCCATGAACCCTGAACCCATGAACCCTGAACCCATGAACCCTGAACCCATGAACCCTGAACCCATGAACCCTAAACCCATGAACCCTGAACCCATGAACCCTGAACCCATGAACCCTGAACCCATGAACCCTGAACCCATGAACCCTGAACCCATGAACCCTGAACCCATGAACCCTTAGCCCATGAACCCTGAACCGTCAACCCATTAACCCTCAACCCATGAACCCTGAACCCATGAACCCTGAACCCATGAACCCTGAACCCATGAACCCATGAACCCTGAACCCATAAACGCTGAACCCATGAAACCATGAACCCTTAACCCATGAACCCTGAGCCAATGAACCCATGAACCCTGAACCCATTAACCCTGAACCCATGAACCCTGTACCCATTAACCCTAAACCCATTAACCCTGAACCCATGACACCTGAACCCATGAACCCTGAATCCATGAACCCTGAACCCTGAACCCATGAACCCTCAACCCATGAACCCAGGACCCATGAATCCTGAACCCTGAACCCTGAACCCATGAACCCTGAACCCATCAACCCTGAACCCATGAACCCTGAACCCATGAACCCTGAACCGTCAACCCATTAACCCTCAACCCATGAACCCTGAACCCATGAACCCTGAACCCATGAACCCTGAACCCATGAACCCATGAACCCTGAACCCATAAACGCTGAACCCATGAAACCATGAACCCTTAACCCATGAACCCTGAGCCAATGAACCCATGAACCCTGAACCCATGAACCCGGAACCCATGAACCCTGAACCCATGAACCCTGAACCCATGAACCCTTAACCCATGAACCCTGAGCCAATAAACCCATGAACCCTGAACCCATTAACCCTGAACCCATGAACCCTGTACCCATTAACCCTAAACCCATTAACCCTGAACCCATGACACCTGAACCCATGAACCCTGAATCCATGAACCCTGAACCCTGAACCCATGAACCCTCAACCCATGAACCCAGGACCCATGAATCCTGAACCCTGAACCCTGAACCCATGAACCCTGAACCCATCAACCCTGAACCCATGAACCCTGAACCCATGAACCCTGAACCGTCAACCCATTAACCCTCAACCCATGAACCCTGAACCCATGAACCCTGAACCCATGAACCCTGAACCCATGAACCCATGAACCCTGAACCCATAAACGCTGAACCCATGAAACCATGAACCCTTAACCCATGAACCCTGAGCCAATGAACCCATGAACCCTGAACCCATGAACCCTGAACGCATGAACCCTGAACCCATTAACCCTGAACCCATGAACCCTGAACCCTGAACCCATGAACCCTGAACCCGTGAACCCTGAGCCCCTGAACCCATGAACCCTGAACCCATGAACCCTTAACCCATGAACCCTGAAACCATGAACCCTGAACCCATGAACCCGGAACCCATGAACCCTGAACCCATGAACCCTGAACCCATGAACCCTGAACCCATGAACCCTTAACCCATGAACCCTGAACCCTCAACCCATGTACCCTCAACCCATGAACCCAGGACCCATGAATCCTGAACCCTGAACCCATGAACCCTGAACCCATGAACCCGGAACCCATGAACCCTGAACCCTGAAACCATGAACCCTGAACCCATGAACCCGGAACCCATGAACCCTCAACCCATGAACCCTTAACCCATGAACCCTGAACCCATGAACCCTGAACCCATGAACCCTGAAACCATGAACCTAGAACCCATGAACCCTGAACCCATGAACCCCGAACCCATGAAACCTGAACCCATATACCCTGAACCCATGAACCTAGAAACCATGAACCCTTAACCCATGAACCCTGAGCCAATGAACCCATGAACCCTGAACCCATGAACCCTGAACCCATGAACCCTGAACCCATTAACCTTGAACCCATTAACCCTGAACCCATGAACCCTGAACCCTGAACCCATGAACCCTGAACCCATCAACCCTGAACCCATGAACCCTAAACCCATGAACCCTGAACCGTCAACCCATTAACCCTCAACCCAAGAACCCTGAACCCATGAAACCTGAACCCATGAACCCTGAACCCATGAACCCATGAACCCTGAACCCATAAACGCTGAACCCATGAAACCATGAACCCTTAACCCATGAACCCTGAGCCAATGAACCCATGAACCCTGAACCCATGAACCCTGAACCCATGAACCCTGAACCCATTAACCCTGAACCCATTAACCCTGAACCCATGAACCCTGAACCCTGAACCCTGAACCCATGAACCCTGAACCCGTGAACCCTGAGCCCCTGAACCCATGAACCCTGAACCCATGAACCAGGATCCATGAATCCTGAACCCTGAACCCATGAACCCTGAACCCATGAACCCGGAACCCATGAACCCTGAACCCATGAACCCTGAACCCATGAACCCTTAACCCATGAACCCTGAGCCAATAAACCCATGAACCCTGAACCCATTAACCCTGAACCCATGAACCCTGTACCCATTAACCCTAAACCCATTAACCCTGAACCCATGACACCTGAACCCATGAACCCTGAATCCATGAACCCTGAACCCTGAACCCATGAACCCTCAACCCATGAACCCAGGACCCATGAATCCTGAACCCTGAACCCTGAACCCATGAACCCTGAACCCATCAACCCTGAACCCATGAACCCTGAACCCATGAACCCTGAACCGTCAACCCATTAACCCTCAACCCATGAACCCTGAACCCATGAACCCTGAACCCATGAACCCTGAACCCATGAACCCATGAACCCTGAACCCATAAACGCTGAACCCATGAAACCATGAACCCTTAACCCATGAACCCTGAGCCAATGAACCCATGAACCCTGAACCCATGAACCCTGAACGCATGAACCCTGAACCCATTAACCCTGAACCCATGAACCCTGAACCCTGAACCCATGAACCCTGAACCCGTGAACCCTGAGCCCCTGAACCCATGAACCCTGAACCCATGAACCCTTAACCCATGAACCCTGAAACCATGAACCCTGAACCCATGAACCCGGAACCCATGAAACCTCAACCCATGAACCCTTAACCCATGAACCCTGAACCCATGAACCCTGAACCCATGAACCCTGAAACCATGAACCTAGAACCCATGAACCCTGAACCCATGAACCCCGAACCCATGAAACCTGAACCCATGAACCCATGAACCCATGAACCCTGAACCCATGAACCCTGAACCCATGAACCCTCAACCCATGAACCCTGAACCCCTGAACCCATGAACCCTGAACCCATGAACCCTGAACCCATGAACCCTAAACCCATGAACCCTGAACCCATGAACCCGGAACCCATGTACCCTGAACCCATGAACCCTCAACCCATGAACTCTGAACCCATGAACCCTGAACCCATGAACCCATGAACCCTGAACCCATGAACCCTTAGCCCATGAACCCATAAACCCTGAACCCATAAACCCTGAACCCATGGACCCTGAACCTTGAACCCATGAACCCTGAACCCATGAACCCTGAACCCATGAACACTGAACCCATGAACCCATGAACCCTGAACCCATGAACCCTGAACCCATGAACCCATGAACCCTGAACATATAAACGCGGAACCCATGAACCCTGAACCCATGAACCATGAGCCCATGAACCCTGAACCCGTGAACCCTTAACCCACTAACCCATGAACCCATGGACCCTGAACCCATGAACCCTGTACCCATGAACCCTGAACCCATGAACCCTGAACCCATGAACCCTGAACCCATGAACCCTGAACCCATGAACCCTGAACCCATGAACCCTGAAACCATGAACCCTGAACCTATGAACCCTGAACCCATGAACCATGAACCCATGAACCCTGAACCCATGAATAATGAACCGATGAACCCTGAACCCATGAACCCTGAACCCATGAACCCTGAACCCATGAAACCTGAACCCTCAACCCATGAACCCTGAACCCATGAACCTTGAACCCATGAACCCTGAACCCATGAACCCTGAACCCATGAACCCTGAACCCATGAACCATGAACCCATGAACCCTGAACCCATGAACCCGGGACCCATGAATCCTGAACCCTGAACCCATGAACCCTGAACCCATGAACCCGGAACCCATGAACCCTGAACCCATGAACCCTGAACCCATGAACCCTGAACCCATGAACCCTTAACCCATGAACCCTGAACCCTCAACCCATGTACCCTCAACCCATGAACCCAGGACCCATGAATCCTGAACCCTGAACCCATGAACCCTGAACCCATGAACCCGGAACCCATGAACCCTGAACCCTGAAACCATGAACCCTGAACCCATGAACCCGGAACCCATGAACCCTCAACCCATGAACCCTTAACCCATGAACCCTGAACCCATGAACCCTGAACCCATGAACCCTGAAACCATGAACCTAGAACCCATGAACCCTGAACCCATGAACCCCGAACCCATGAAACCTGAACCCATATACCCTGAACCCATGAACCTAGAAACCATGAACCCTTAACCCATGAACCCTGAGCCAATGAACCCATGAACCCTGAACCCATGAACCCTGAACCCATGAACCCTGAACCCATTAACCTTGAACCCATTAACCCTGAACCCATGAACCCTGAACCCTGAACCCATGAACCCTGAACCCATCAACCCTGAACCCATGAACCCTAAACCCATGAACCCTGAACCGTCAACCCATTAACCCTCAACCCAAGAACCCTGAACCCATGAAACCTGAACCCATGAACCCTGAACCCATGAACCCATGAACCCTGAACCCATAAACGCTGAACCCATGAAACCATGAACCCTTAACCCATGAACCCTGAGCCAATGAACCCATGAACCCTGAACCCATGAACCCTGAACCCATGAACCCTGAACCCATTAACCCTGAACCCATTAACCCTGAACCCATGAACCCTGAACCCTGAACCCTGAACCCATGAACCCTGAACCCGTGAACCCTGAGCCCCTGAACCCATGAACCCTGAACCCATGAACCAGGATCCATGAATCCTGAACCCTGAACCCATGAACCCTGAACCCATGAACCCGGAACCCATGAACCCTGAACCCATGAACCCTGAACCCATGAACCCTTAACCCATGAACCCTGAGCCAATAAACCCATGAACCCTGAACCCATTAACCCTGAACCCATGAACCCTGTACCCATTAACCCTAAACCCATTAACCCTGAACCCATGACACCTGAACCCATGAACCCTGAATCCATGAACCCTGAACCCTGAACCCATGAACCCTCAACCCATGAACCCAGGACCCATGAATCCTGAACCCTGAACCCTGAACCCATGAACCCTGAACCCATCAACCCTGAACCCATGAACCCTGAACCCATGAACCCTGAACCGTCAACCCATTAACCCTCAACCCATGAACCCTGAACCCATGAACCCTGAACCCATGAACCCTGAACCCATGAACCCATGAACCCTGAACCCATAAACGCTGAACCCATGAAACCATGAACCCTTAACCCATGAACCCTGAGCCAATGAACCCATGAACCCTGAACCCATGAACCCTGAACGCATGAACCCTGAACCCATTAACCCTGAACCCATGAACCCTGAACCCTGAACCCATGAACCCTGAACCCGTGAACCCTGAGCCCCTGAACCCATGAACCCTGAACCCATGAACCCTTAACCCATGAACCCTGAAACCATGAACCCTGAACCCATGAACCCGGAACCCATGAAACCTCAACCCATGAACCCTTAACCCATGAACCCTGAACCCATGAACCCTGAACCCATGAACCCTGAAACCATGAACCTAGAACCCATGAACCCTGAACCCATGAACCCCGAACCCATGAAACCTGAACCCATGAACCCTGAACCCATGAACCCTAAACCCATGAACCCTGAACCCATGAACCCGGAACCCATGTACCCTGAACCCATGAACCCTCAACCCATGAACTCTGAACCCATGAACCCTGAACCCATGAACCCATGAACCCTGAACCCATGAACCCTTAGCCCATGAACCCATAAACCCTGAACCCATAAACCCTGAACCCATGGACCCTGAACCTTGAACCCATGAACCCTGAACCCATGAACCCTGAACCCATGAACTCTGAACCCATGAACCCATGAACCCTGAACCCATGAACCCTGAACCCATGAACCCTGAACCCATGAACCCATGAACCCTGAACATATAAACGCGGAACCCATGAAC
Source organism: Gastracanthus pulcherrimus (assembly GCA_949152435.1). Classification (NCBI taxonomy): domain Eukaryota; kingdom Metazoa; phylum Arthropoda; class Insecta; order Hymenoptera; family Pteromalidae; genus Gastracanthus; species Gastracanthus pulcherrimus. Next base: position 79,680,235 of record OX424573.1, on the reverse strand, counting down.
CCTGAACCCATGAACCATGAGCCCATGAACCCTGAACCCGTGAACCCTTAACCCACTAACCCATGAACCCATGGACCCTGAACCCATGAACCCTGTACCCATGAACCCTGAACCCATGAACCCTGAACCCATGAACCCTGAACCCATGAACCCTGAACCCATGAACCCTGAACCCATGAACCCTGAAACCATGAACCCTGAACCTATGAACCCTGAACCCATGAACCATGAACCCATGAACCCTGAACCCATGAATAATGAACCGATGAACCCTGAACCCATGAACCCTGAACCCATGAACCCTGAACCCATGAAACCTGAACCCTCAACCCATGAACCCTGAACCCATGAACCTTGAACCCATGAACCCTGAACCCATGAACCCTGAACCCATGAACCCTGAACCCATGAACCATGAACCCATGAACCCTGAACCCATGAACCCTGAACCCGTGAACCCTGAACCCATGAACCCTGAACCCATAAACCCTGAACCCATGAACCCTGAACCCATGAACCCTGAACCCATGAACCCTGAACCCATGAACCCTGAACCTATGAACCCTGAACCCATGATCCCATGAACCCTGAACCCATGAACCCATGAACCCATGAACCCTGAACCCATGAACCCGGAACCCATGAAGCCTGAACCCATGAACCCTAAACCTATGAACCCTGAACCCATGAACCCTGAACCCATGAACCCTGAACCCATGAACCCTGAACCCATGAACCCTGAACCCATGAACCCTGAACCCATGAACCCTAAACCCATGAACCCTGAACCCATGAACCCTGAACCCATGAACCCTGAACCCATGAACCCTGAACCCATGAACCCTGAACCCATGAACCCTGAACCCATGAACCCTGAACCCATGAACCCTGAACCCATGAACCCTGAACCCATGAACCCTGAACCCATGAACCCTGAACCCATGAATCCTGAACCCATGAACCCATGAACCCATGGACCCTGAACCCATGAACCCTGTACCCATGAACCCTGAACCCATGAACCCTGAACCCATGAACCCTGAACCCATGAACCCTGAACCCATGAACCCTGAACCCATGAACCCTGAACCTATGAACCCTGAACCCATGATCCCATGAACCCTGAACCCATGAACCCATGAACCCATGAACCCTGAACCCATGAACCCGGAACCCATGAAGCCTGAACCCATGAACCCTAAACCTCTGAACCCATGAACCCATGAACCCTGAACCCATGAACCCTGAACCCATGAACCCATGAACCCTGAACATATAAACGCGGAACCCATGAACCCTGAACCCATGAACCATGAGCCCATGAACCCTGAACCCGTGAACCCTTAACCCACTAACCCATGAACCCATGGACCCTGAACCCATGAACCCTGTACCCATGAACCCTGAACCCATGAACCCTGAACCCATGAACCCTGAACCCATGAACCCTGAACCCATGAACCCTGAACCCATGAACCCTGAAACCATGAACCCTGAACCTATGAACCCTGAACCCATGAACCATGAACCCATGAACCCTGAACCCATGAATAATGAACCCATGAACCATGAACCCATGAACCCTGAACCCATGAACCCTGAACCCATGAACCCTGAACCCATGAACCCTGAAACCATGAACCCTGAACCTATGAACCCTGAACCCATGAACCATGAACCCATGAACCCTGAACCCATGAATAATGAACCGATGAACCCTGAACCCATGAACCCTGAACCCATGAACCCTGAACCCATGAAACCTGAACCCTCAACCCATGAACCCTGAACCCATGAACCTTGAACCCATGAACCCTGAACCCATGAACCCAGAACCCATGAACCCTGAACCCATGAACCATGAACCCATGAACCCTGAACCCATGAACCCTGAACCCGTGAACCCTGAACCCATGAACCCTGAACCCATAAACCCTGAACCCATGAACCCTGAACCCATGAACCCTGAACCCATGAACCCTGAACCCATGAACCCTGAACCTATGAACCCTGAACCCATGATCCCATGAACCCTGAACCCATGAACCCATGAACCCATGAACCCTGAACCCATGAACCCGGAACCCATGAAGCCTGAACCCATGAACCCTAAACCTATGAACCCTGAACCCATGAACCCTGAACCCATGAACCCTGAACCCATGAACCCTGAACCCATGAACCCTGAACCCATGAACCCTGAACCCATGAACCCTAAACCCATGAACCCTGAACCCATGAACCCTGAACCCATGAACCCTGAACCCATGAACCCTGAACCCATGAACCCTGAACCCATGAACCCTGAACCCATGAACCCTGAACCCATGAACCCTGAACCCATGAACCCTGAACCCATGAACCCTGAACCCATGAATCCTGAACCCATGAACCCATGAACCCATGGACCCTGAACCCATGAACCCTGTACCCATGAACCCTGAACCCATGAACCCTGAACCCATGAACCCTGAACCCATGAACCCTGAACCCATGAACCCTGAACCCATGAACCCTGAACCCATGAACCCTGAACCCATGATCCCATGAACCCTGAACCCATGAACCCATGAACCCATGAACCCTGAACCCATGAACCCGGAACCCATGAAGCCTGAACCCATGAACCCTAAACCTCTGAACCCATGAACCCATGAACCCTGAACCCATGAACCCTGAACCCATGAACCCATGAACCCTGAACATATAAACGCGGAACCCATGAACCCTGAACCCATGAACCATGAGCCCATGAACCCTGAACCCGTGAACCCTTAACCCACTAACCCATGAACCCATGGACCCTGAACCCATGAACCCTGTACCCATGAACCCTGAACCCATGAACCCTGAACCCATGAACCCTGAACCCATGAACCCTGAACCCATGAACCCTGAACCCATGAACCCTGAAACCATGAACCCTGAACCTATGAACCCTGAACCCATGAACCATGAACCCATGAACCCTGAACCCATGAATAATGAACCCATGAACCATGAACCCATGAACCCTGAACCCATGAACCCTGAACCCATGAAACCTGAACCCTCAACCCATGAACCCTGAACCCATGAACCTTGAACCCATGAACCCTGAACCCATGAACCCTGAACCCATGAACCCTGAACCCATGAACCATGAACCCATGAACCCTGAACCCATGAACCCTGAACCCGTGAACCCTGAACCCATGAACCCTGAACCCATAAACCCTGAACCCATGAACCCTGAACCCATGAACCCTGAACCCATGAACCCTGAACCCATGAACCCTGAACCTATGAACCCTGAACCCATGATCCCATGAACCCTGAACCCATGAACCCATGAACCCATGAACCCTGAACCCATGAACCCGGAACCCATGAAGCCTGAACCCATGAACCCTAAACCTATGAACCCTGAACCCATGAACCCTGAACCCATGAACCCTGAACCCATGAACCCTGAACCCATGAACCCTGAACCCATGAACCCTGAACCCATGAACCCTAAACCCATGAACCCTGAACCCATGAACCCTGAACCCATGAACCCTGAACCCATGAACCCTGAACCCATGAACCCTGAACCCATGAACCCTGAACCCATGAACCCTGAACCCATGAACCCTGAGCCCATGAACCCTGAACCCGTGAACCCTTAACCCACTAACCCATGAACCCATGGACCCTGAACCCATGAACCCTGTACCCATGAACCCTGAACCCATGAACCCTGAACCCATGAACCCTGAACCCATGAACCCTGAACCCATGAACCCTGAACCCATGAACCCTGAAACCATGAACCCTGAACCTATGAACCCTGAACCCATGAACCATGAACCCATGAACCCTGAACCCATGAATAATGAACCGATGAACCCTGAACCCATGAACCCTGAACCCATGAACCCTGAACCCATGAAACCTGAACCCTCAACCCATGAACCCTGAACCCATGAACCTTGAACCCATGAACCCTGAACCCATGAACCCTGAACCCATGAACCCTGAACCCGTGAACCCTGAACCCGTGAACCCTTAACCCTGAACCCATGAACCCTGAACCCATGAACCCTGAACCCATGAACCCTGAACCGATGATCCCTGAACCCATGAACCCTGAACCCATGAACCCATGAACCATGAATCCATGAACCCTGAACCCATGAACCCTGAACCCATAAACCCTGAACCCATGAACCCTGAACCCATGAACCCTGAACCCATGAACCCTGAACCCATGAACCCTGAACCTATGAACCCTGAACCCATGATCCCATGAACCCTGAACCCATGAACCCATGAACCCTGAACCCATGAACCCGGAACCCATGAACCCTGAAACCATGAACGCTGAACCCATGAACCCTGAACCCATGAACCCTGAACCCATGAACCCTGAACCCATGAACCCTGAACCTATGAACCCTGAACCCATGAACCCTGAACCCATGAACCCTGAACCCATGAACCCTGAACCCATGAACCCGGAACCCATGAAGCCTGAACCCATGAACCCTGAACCCATGAACCCTGAACCCATGAACCCTGAACCCATGAACCCGGGACCCATGAATCCTGAACCCTGAACCCATGAACCCTCAACCCATGAACCCAGGACCCATGAATCCTGAACCCTGAACCCTGAACCCATGAACCCATGAACCCTGAACCCATAAACGCTGAACCTATGAACCCTGAACCCATGATCCCATGAACCCTGAACCCATGAACCCATGAACCCTGAACCCATGAACCCGGAACCCATGAAGCCTGAACCCATGAACCCTGAACCCATGAACCCTGAACCCATGAACCCTGAACCCATGAACCCTGAACCCATGAACCCTAAACCCATGAACCCTGAACCCATGAACCCTGAACCCATGAACCCTGAACCCATGAACCCTGAACCCATGAACCCTGAACCCATGAACCCTGAACCCATGAACCCTGAACCCATGAACCCTGAACCCATGAACCCTGAACCCATGAACCCTGAACCCATAACCCATGAACCCTGAACCCATGAACCCTGAACCCATGAACCCTGAACCCATGAACCCTGAACCCATGAACCCTGAACCCATGAACCCTGAACCCGTGAACCCTTAACCCTGAACCCATGAACCCTGAACCCATGAACCCTGAACCCATGAACCCTGAACCTATGATCCCTGAACCCATGAACCCTGAACCCATGAACCCTGAACCCGTGAACCCTGAACCCGTGAACCCTGAACCCATGAACACTGAACCCATGAACCCTGAACCCATGAACCCTGAATCCATGAACCCTGAACCCTGAACCCATGCACCCTGAACCCATGAACCCTGAACCCATGAACCCTGAACCCATGAACTCTGGACCCATGAACCATGAACCCATTAATCCTGAACCCATGAACCCTGAACCCATGAACCCTGAACCCATGAACCATGAACCCATTAATCCTGAACCCATGAACCCGGAACCCATGAAGCCTCACCCCATGAACCCTGAACCCATGAACCCTGAACCCATGAACCCTGAAACCATGAACCCTGAACCCATGAACCCTGAACCCATGAACCCTGAACCCATGAACCCTGAACCCATGAACCCTGAACCCATGAACCCTGAACCCATGAACCCTGAACCCATGAACCCTGAACCCATGAACCCTGAACCCATGAACCCTGAACCCATGAACCCTGAACCCATGAACCCTGAACCCATGAACCCTGAACCCATGAACCATGAACCCATGAACCCTGAACCCATGAACCCTGAACCCGTGAACCCTGAACCCATGAACCCTGAACCCATGAACCCTGAAACCATGAACCCTGAACCCATGAACCCTGAACCCATGTACCATGAACCCATGAACCCTGAACCCATGAACCCTGAACCCGTGAACCCTGAACCCATGAACCCTGAACCCATGAACCCTGAACCCATGAACCCTGAACCCATGAACCCTGAACCCATGAACCCTGAACCCATGAACCCTGAACCTATGAACCCTGAACCCATGATCCCATGAACCCTGAACCCATGAACCCATGAACCCTGAACCCATGAACCCGGAACCCATGAAGCCTGAACCCATGAACCCTAAACCTATGAACCCTGAACCCATGAACCCTCATCCCATGAACCCTGAAGCCATTAACCCTGAACCCATGAACCCTGAACCCATGAACCCTGAACCCATGAACCCTGAACCCATGAACCCTGAATCCATTAACCCTGAACCCATGAACCCTGAACCCTGAAACCATGAACCCTGAACCCATGAACCCGGAACCCATGAACGCTGAACCCATGAACCCTGAACCCATCAACCCTGAACCCATGAACCCTAAACCCATGAACCCTGAACCGTCAACCCATTAACCCTCAACCCAAGAACCCTGAACCCATGAACCCATGAACCCTGAACCCATGAACCCTTAGCCCATGAACCCATAAACCCTGAACCCATAAACCCTGAACCCATGGACCCTGAACCTTGAACCCATGAACCCTGAACCCATGAACCCTGAACCCATGAACTCTGAACCCATGAACCCATGAACCCTGAACCCATGAACCCTGAACCCATGAACCCATGAACCCTGAACATATAAACGCGGAACCCATGAACCCTGAACCCATGAACCATGAGCCCATGAACCCTGAACCCGTGAACCCTTAACCCACTAACCCATGAACCCATGGACCCTGAACCCATGAACCCTGTACCCATGAACCCTGAACCCATGAACCCTGAACCCATGAACCCTGAACCCATGAACCCTGAACCCATGAACCCTGAACCCATGAACCCTGAAACCATGAACCCTGAACCTATGAACCCTGAACCCATGAACCATGAACCCATGAACCCTGAACCCATGAATAATGAACCGATGAACCCTGAACCCATGAACCCTGAACCCATGAACCCTGAACCCATGAAACCTGAACCCTCAACCCATGAACCCTGAACCCATGAACCTTGAACCCATGAACCCTGAACCCATGAACCCTGAACCCATGAACCCTGAACCCATGAACCATGAACCCATGAACCCTGAACCCATGAACCCTGAACCCGTGAACCCTGAACCCATGAACCCTGAACCCATAAACCCTGAACCCATGAACCCTGAACCCATGAACCCTGAACCCATGAACCCTGAACCCATGAACCCTGAACCTATGAACCCTGAACCCATGATCCCATGAACCCTGAACCCATGAACCCATGAACCCTGAACCCGTGAACCCGGAACCCATGAAGCCTGAACCCATGAACCCTAAACCTATGAACCCTGAACCCATGAACCCTGAACCCATGAACCCTGAACCCATGAACCCTGAACCCATGAACCCTGAACCCATGAACCCTGAACCCATGAACCCTAAACCCATGAACCCTGAACCCATGAACCCTGAACCCATGAACCCTGAACCCATGAACCCTGAACCCATGAACCCTGAACCCATGAACCCTGAACCCATGAACCCTGAACCCATGAACCCTGAACCCATGAACCCTGAACCCATGAACCCTGAACCCATGAATCCTGAACCCATGAACCCTGAACCCATGAACCCTGAACCAATGAACCCTGAACCCATGAACCCTGAACCCATGAACCCTGAACCCATGAACCCTGAACCCGTGAACCCTGAACCCGTGAACCCTTAACCCTGAACCCATGAACCCTGAACCCATGAACCCTGAACCCATGAACCCTGAACCGATGATCCCTGAACCCATGAACCCTGAACCCATGAACCCTGAACCCATGAACCCATGAACCCTGAACCCATGAACCATGAATCCATGAACCCTGAACCCATGAACCCTGAACCCATAAACCCTGAACCCATGAACCCTGAACCCATGAACCCTGAACCCATGAACCCTGAACCCATGAACCCTGAACCTATGAACCCTGAACCCATGATCCCATGAACCCTGAACCCATGAACCCATGAACCCTGAACCCATGAACCCGGAACCCATGAACCCTGAAACCATGAACCCTGAACCCATGAACCCTGAACCCATGAACCCTGAACCCATGAACCCTGAACCCATGAACCCTGAACCTATGAACCCTGAACCCATGAACCCTGAACCCATGAACCCTGAACCCATGAACCCTGAACCCATGAACCCGGAACCCATGAAGCCTGAACCCATGAACCCTGAACCCATGAACCCTGAACCCATGAACCCTGAACCCATGAACCCGGGACCCATGAATCCTGAACCCTGAACCCATGAACCCTCAACCCATGAACCCAGGACCCATGAATCCTGAACCCTGAACCCTGAACCCATGAACCCATGAACCCTGAACCCATAAACGCTGAACCTATGAACCCTGAACCCATGATCCCATGAACCCTGAACCCATGAACCCATGAACCCTGAACCCATGAACCCGGAACCCATGAAGCCTGAACCCATGAACCCTGAAACCATGAACCCTGAACCCATGAACCCTGAACCCATGAACCCTGAACCCATGAACCCTGAACCCATGAACCCTAAACCCATGAACCCTGAACCCATGAACCCTGAACCCATGAACCCTGAACCCATGAACCCTGAACCCATGAACCCTGAACCCATGAACCCTGAACCCATGAACCCTGCACCCATGAACCCTGAACCCATGAACCCTGAACCCATGAACCCTGAACCCATAACCCATGAACCCTGAACCCATGAACCCTGAACCCATGAACCCTGAACCCATGAACCCTGAACCCATGAACCCTGAACCCATGAACCCTGAACCCGTGAACCCTTAACCCTGAACCCATGAACCCTGAACCCATGAACCCTGAACCCATGAACCCTGAACCTATGATCCCTGAACCCATGAACCCTGAACCCATGAACCCTGAACCCGTGAACCCTGAACCCGTGAACCCTGAACCCATGAACACTGAACCCATGAACCCTGAACCCATGAACCCTGAATCCATGAACCCTGAACCCTGAACCCATGCACCCTGAACCCATGAACCCTGAACCCATGAACCCTGAACCCATGAACTCTGGACCCATGAACCATGAACCCATTAATCCTGAACCCATGAACCCTGAACCCATGAACCCTGAACCCATGAACCCTGAACCCATGAACCATGAACCCATTAATCCTGAACCCATGAACCCGGAACCCATGAAGCCTCACCCCATGAACCCTGAACCCATGAACCCTGAACCCATGAACCCTGAACCCATGAACCCTGAACCCATGAACCCTGAACCCATGAACCCTGAACCCATGAACCCTGAACCCATGAACCCTGAACCCATGAACCCTGAACCCATGAACCCTGAACCCATGAACCCTGAACCCATGAACCCTGAACCCATGAACCCTGAACCCATGAACCCTGAACCCATGAACCCTGAACCCATGAACCCTGAACCCATGAACCCATGAACCCTGAACCCATGAACCCTGAACCCATGAACCCTGAACCCATGAACCCTGAACCCATGAACCCTGAACCCATGAACCCTGAACCCATGAACCCTGAACCCATGAACCCTGAACCCATGAACCATGAACCCATGAACCCTGAACCCATGAACCCTGAACCCGTGAACCCTGAACCCATGAACCCTGAACCCATAAACCCTGAACCCATGAACCCTGAACCCATGAACCCTGAACCCATGAACCCTGAACCCATGAACCCTGAACCTATGAACCCTGAACCCATGATCCCATGAACCCTGAACCCATGAACCCATGAACCCTGAACCCATGAACCCGGAACCCATGAAGCCTGAACCCATGAACCCTAAACCTATGAACCCTGAACCCATGAACCCTCATCCCATGAACCCTGAAGCCATTAACCCTGAACCCATGAACCCTGAACCCATGAACCCTGAACCCATGAACCCTGAACCCATGAACCCTGAATCCATTAACCCTGAACCCATGAACCCTGAACCCTGAAACCATGAACCCTGAACCCATGAACCCGGAACCCATGAACGCTCAACCCATGAACCCTCAACCCATGAACCCTCAACCCATGAACCCTGAACCCATGAACCCTGAAACCATGAACCTAGAACCCATGAACCCTGAACCCATGAACCCCGAACCCATGAACCCTGAAACAATGAACCCTGAACCCATGAACCCTGAACCCCTGATCCCATGAACACATTAACCCTGAACCCATTAACCCTGAACCCATTAACCCTGAACCCATGAACCCTGAACCCATGAACCCTGAACCCATGAACCCTGAACCCATGAACCCTGAATCCATTAACCCTGAACCCATGAACCCTGAACCCTGAAACCATGAACCGTGAACCCATGAACCCGGAACCCATGAACGCTCAACCCATGAACCCTCAACCCATGAACCCTCAACCCATGAACCCTGAACCCATGAACCCTGAAACCATGAACCTAGAACCCATGAACCCTGAACCCATGAACCCCGAACCCATGAACCCTGAAACAATGAACCCTGAACCCATGAACCCTGAACCCCTGATCCCATGAACACATTAACCCTGAACCCATTAACCCTGAACCCATTAACCCTGAACCCATGAACCCTGAACCCTGAAACCATGAACCCTGAACCCATGAACCCTCAACCGATGAACCCTCAACCCTTGAACCCTGAACCCATTAACCCTGAAACAATGAACCTAGAACCCTGAACCCATGAACCCTGAACCCATAAACCCTGAACCCATGAACCCTGAAACCATGAACCCTGAACCCATAAACCCTGAACCCATGAACCCTGAAACTATGAACCCTGAACCCATGAACCCTGAACCCATGAACCCTGAAACCATAAACCCTCAACCCATGAACCCTGAACCCATGAACCCTGAACCCATGAACCCTCAACCCATGAACCCTCAACCCATGACCCCTGAACCCATGAACCCGGAACCCATGAACCCTGAACCCATGAACCCTCAACCCATGAACTCTGAACCCATGAACCCTGAACCCATGAACCCTGAACCCATGAACCCTGAACCCATGAACCCTGAAACCATGAACCCTGAACCCATAAACCCTGAACCCATGAACCCTGAAACTATGAACCCTGAACCCACGAACCCTGAATCCACGAAACCTGAACCCATGAACCCATGAACCCTGAACCCATGAACCGGAACCCAAGAACCCTGAACCCATGAACCCTGAACCCATGAACCCTGAACCCATGAACCGTGAACCGTCAACCCATTAACCCTCAACCCATTAACCCTCAACCCATGAACCCTGAACCCATGAACCCTGAACCCATGAACCGTTAACCCATGAACCCTGAACCCTGAAACCATGAACCCTGAACCCATGAACCCGGAACCCATGAACCCTCAACCCATCAACCCTTAAGCCATGAACCCTGAAACCATGAACCTAGAACCCATGAACCCTGAACCCATGAACCCCGAACCCATGAACCCTGAACCCATGAACCCTGAACCCATGAACCCTGAACCCATGAACCCTGAAACCATAAACCCTCAACCCATGAACCCTGAACCCATGAACCCTGAACCCATGAACCCTCAACCCATGAACCCTGAACCCATGACCCCTGAACCCATGAACCCGGAACCCATGAACCCTGAACCCATGAACCCTCAACCCATGAACTCTGAACCCATGAACCCTGAACCCATGAACCCTGAACCCATGAACCCTGAACCCATGAACCCTTAGCCCATGAACCCATAAACCCTGAACCCTGAACCCATGAACCCTGAAACCATGAACCTAGGACCCATGAACCCTGAACCCATGAACCCCGAACCCATGAACCCTGAACCCACGAACCCTGAACCCATGAACCCTGAACCCATGAACCCTGAACCCATGAACCCTGAACCCATGAACCCTGAACCCATGAAACCTGAACCCTCAACCCATGAACCCTCAACCCATGAACCCTGAACCCATGAACCCATGAACCGTGAACCCATGAACCCGGAACCCATGAACCCAGGACCCATGAATCCTGAACCCTGAACCCATGAACCCTCAACCCATGAACCCTGAACCCATGAACCCTGAACCCATGATCCCTGAATCCATTAACCCTGAACCCATGAACCCTGAACCCATGAAACCTGAACCCTCAACCCATGAACCCTGAGCCAATGAACCCATGAACCCTGAACCCATGAACCCTGAACCCATGAACCCTGAACCCATTAACCCTGAACCCATTAACCCTGAACCCATGAACCCTGAACCCTGAACCCATGAACCCTGAACCCGTGAACCCTGAGCCCCTGAACCCATGAACCCTGAACCCATGAACCAGGATCCATGAATCCTGAACCCTGAACCCATGAACCCTGAACCCATGAACCCTGAACCCATGAACCCTGAACCCATTAACCCTGAACCCATTAACCCTGAACCCATGAACCCTGAACCCTGAACCCATGAACCCTGAACCCGTGAACCCTGAGCCCCTGAACCCATGAACCCTGAACCCATGAACCAGGATCCATGAATCCTGAACCCTGAACCCATGAACCCTGAACCCATGAACCCTGAACCCATGAACCCGGAACCCATGAACCCTGAACCCATGAACCCTGAACCCATGAACCCTTAACCCATGAACCCTGAGCCAATAAACCCATGAACCCTGAACCCATTAACCCTGAACCCATGAACCCTGTACCCATTAACACTAAACCCATTAACCCTGAACCCATGACACCTGAACCCATGAACCCTGAATCCATGAACCCTGAACCCTCAACCCATGAACCCTCAACCCATGAACCCAGGACCCATGAATCCTGAACCCTGAAGCCTGAACCCATGAACCCTGAACCCATCAACCCTGAACCCATGAACCCTGAACCCATGAACCCTGAACCGACAACCCATTAACCCTCAACCCATGAACCCTGAACCCATGAACCCTGAACCCATGAACCCTGATCCCATGAACCCATGAACCCTGAACCCATAAACGCTGAACCCATGAAACGATGAACCCTTAACCCATGAACCCTGAGCCAATGAACCCATGAACCCTGAACCCATGAACCCTGAACGCATGAACCCTGAACCCATTAACCCTGAACCCATGAACCCTGAACCCGTGAACCCTGAGCCCCTGAACCCTGAGCCCCTGAACCCATGAACCCTGAACCCATGAACCCTGAACCCATGAACCCTGAAACCATGAACCCTGAACCCATGAACCCGGAACCCATGAAACCTCAACCCATGAACCCTTAACCCATGAACCCTGAACCCATGAACCCTGAACCTATGAACCCTGAAACCATGAACCTAGAACCCATGAACCCCGAACCCATGAAACCTGAACCCATGAACTCTGAACCCATGAACCCTGAACCCATGAACCCTGAACCCATGAACCCTTAGCCCATGAACCCATAAACCCTGAACCCATAAACCCTGAACCCATGGACCCTGAACCTTGAACCCATGAACCCTGAACCCATGAACCCTGAACCCATGAACTCTGAACCCATGAACCCATGAACCCTGAACCCATGAACCCTGAACCCATGAACCCTGAACCCATAAACGCTGAACCCATGAACCCTGAACCCATGAACCATGAGCCCATGAACCCTGAACCCGTGAACCCTTAACCCCCGAACCCATGAACCCATGGACCCTGAACCCATGAACCCTGTACCCATGAACCCTGAACCCATGAACCCTGAACCCATGAACCCTGAACCCATGAACCCTGAACCCATGAACCCTGAACCCATGAACCCTGAACCCATGAACCCTGAACCCATGAACCCTGAACCCATGAACCCTGAACCCATGAACCCTGAACCCATGAACCCTGAACCCATGAACCCTGAACCCATGAACCCTGAACCCATGAACCCTGAACCCATGAACCCTGAACCCATGAACCCTGAACCCATGAACCCTGAACCCATGAACCCTGAACCCATGAACCCTGAACCCATGAACCCATAACCCATAACCCATGAACCCTGAACCCATGAACCCTGAACCCATGAACCCTGAACCCATGAACCCTGAACCCATGAACCCTGAACCCATGAACCCTGAACCCATGAACCCTGAACCCATGAACCCTGAACCCATGAACCCTGAACCCGTGAACCCTTGACCCTGAACCCATGAACCCATGAACCCTGAACCCATGAACCCTGAACCCATGAACCCTGAACCTATGATCCCTGAACCCATGAACCCTGAACCCATGAACTCTGGACCCATGAACCATGAACCCATTAATCCTGAACCCATGAACCCTGAACCCATGAACCCTGAACCCATGAACCATGAACCCATTAATCCTGAACCCATGAACCCGGAACCCATGAAGCCTCACCCCATGAACCCTGAACCCATGAACCCTGAACCCATGAACCCTGAACCCATGAACCCTGAACCCATGAACCCTGAACCCGTGAACCCTGAACCCATGAACCCTGAACTCATGAACCCTTACCCATGAACCCTGAACCCCTCAACCCATGAACCCATGAACCCTGAACCCATAAACGCTGAACCCATGAAACCATGAACCCTGAACCCATGAACCCTGAACGCATGAACCCTGAACCCATTAACCCTGAACCCATGAACCCTGAACCCTGAACCCATGAACCCTGAACCCGTGAACCCTGAACCCATGAACCCATGAACCCTGAACCCATGAACCCGGAACCCATGTAACCTGAACCCATGAACCCTGAACCCATGAACCCTGAACCCATGAAACCTGAACCCATGAACCCTGAACCCATGAACCCTGAACCCATGAACCATGAACCCACGAACCCTGAACCCATGAACCCTGAACCCATGTACCATGAATCCATGAACCCTGAACCCATGAACCCTGAACCCATAAACCCTGAACCCATGAACCCTGAACCCATGAACCCTGAACCCATGAACCCTGAACCCATGAACCCCGAACCCATGAAACCTGAACCCATGAACCCCGAACCCATGAAACCTGAACCCATGAACCCATGAACCCATGAACCCTGAACCCATGAACCCTGAACCCATGAACCCTCAACCCATGAACCCTGAACCCCTGAACCCATGAACCCTGAACCCATGAACCCTGAACCCATGAACCCTAAACCCATGAACCCTGAACCCATGAACCCGGAACCCATGTACCCTGAACCCATGAACCCTCAACCCATGAACTCGGAACCCATGAACCCTGAACCCATGAACCCATGAACCCTGAACCCATGAACCCTTAGCCCATGAACCCATAAACCCTGAACCCATAAACCCTGAACCCATGGACCCTGAACCTTGAACCCATGAACCCTGAACCCATGAACCCTGAACCCATGAACTCTGAACCCATGAACCCATGAACCCTGAACCCATGAACCCTGAACCCATGAACCCATGAACCCTGAACATATAAACGCGGAACCCATGAACCCTGAACCCATGAACCATGAGCCCATGAACCCTGAACCCGTGAACCCTTAACCCACTAACCCATGAACCCATGGACCCTGAACCCATGAACCCTGTACCCATGAACCCTGAACCCATGAACCCTGAACCCATGAACCCTGAACCCATGAACCCTGAACCCATGAACCCTGAACCCATGAACCCTGAAACCATGAACCCTGAACCTATGAACCCTGAACCCATGAACCATGAACCCATGAACCCTGAACCCATGAATAATGAACCGATGAACCCTGAACCCATGAACCCTGAACCCATGAACCCTGAACCCATGAAACCTGAACCCTCAACCCATGAACCCTGAACCCATGAACCTTGAACCCATGAACCCTGAACCCATGAACCCTGAACCCATGAACCCTGAACCCATGAACCATGAACCCATGAACCCTGAACCCATGAACCCTGAACCCGTGAACCCTGAACCCATGAACCCTGAACCCATGAACCCTGAACCCATGAACCCTGAACCCATGAACCCTGAACCCATGAACCCTGAACCCATGAACCCTGAACCCATGAACCCTGAACCCATGAATCCTGAACCCATGAACCCTGAACCCATGAACCCTGAACCAATGAACCCTGAACCCATGAACCCTGAACCCATGAACCCTGAACCCATGAACCCTGAACCCGTGAACCCTGAACCCGTGAACCCTTAACCCTGAACCCATGAACCCTGAACCCATGAACCCTGAACCCATGAACCCTGAACCGATGATCCCTGAACCCATGAACCCTGAACCCATGAACCCTGAACCCATGAACCCATGAACCCTGAACCCATGAACCATGAATCCATGAACCCTGAACCCATGAACCCTGAACCCATAAACCCTGAACCCATGAACCCTGAACCCATGAACCCTGAACCCATGAACCCTGAACCCATGAACCCTGAACCTATGAACCCTGAACCCATGATCCCATGAACCCTGAACCCATGAACCCATGAACCCTGAACCCATGAACCCGGAACCCATGAACCCTGAAACCATGAACCCTGAACCCATGAACCCTGAACCCATGAACCCTGAACCCATGAACCCTGAACCCATGAACCCTGAACCTATGAACCCTGAACCCATGAACCCTGAACCCATGAACCCTGAACCCATGAACCCTGAACCCATGAACACGGAACCCATGAAGCCTGAACCCATGAACCCTGAACCCATGAACCCTGAACCCATGAACCCTGAACCCATGAACCCGGGACCCATGAATCCTGAACCCTGAACCCATGAACCCTCAACCCATGAACCCAGGACCCATGAATCCTGAACCCTGAACCCTGAACCCATGAACCCATGAACCCTGAACCCATAAACGCTGAACCTATGAACCCTGAACCCATGATCCCATGAACCCTGAACCCATGAACCCATGAACCCTGAACCCATGAACCCGGAACCCATGAAGCCTGAACCCATGAACCCTGAACCCATGATCCCTGAACCCATGAACCCTGAACCCATGAACCCTGAACCCATGAACCCTGAACCCATGAACCCTGAACCCATGAACCCTGAACCCATGAACCCTGAACCCATAACCCATGAACCCTGAACCCATGAACCCTGAACCCATGAACCCTGAACCCATGAACCCTGAACCCATGAACCCTGAAACCATGAACCCTGAACCCGTGAACCCTTAACCCTGAACCCATGAACCCTGAACCCATGAACCCTGAACCCATGAACCCTGAACCTATGATCCCTGAACCCATGAACCCTGAACCCATGAACCCTGAACCCGTGAACCCTGAACCCGTGAACCCTGAACCCATGAACACTGAACCCATGAACCCTGAACCCATGAACCCTGAATCCATGAACCCTGAACCCTGAACCCATGCACCCTGAACCCATGAACCCTGAACCCATGAACCCTGAACCCATGAACTCTGGACCCATGAACCATGAACCCATTAATCCTGAACCCATGAACCCTGAACCCATGAACCCTGAACCCATGAACCATGAACCCATTAATCCTGAACCCATGAACCCGGAACCCATGAAGCCTCACCCCATGAACCCTGAACCCATGAACCCTGAACCCATGAACCCTGAACCCATGAACCCTGAAACCATGAACCCTGAACCCATGAACCCTGAACCCATGAACCCTGAACCCATGAACCCTGAACCCATGAACCCTGAACCCATGAACCCGGGACCCATGAATCCTGAACCCTGAACCCATGAACCCTCAACCCATGAACCCAGGACCCATGAATCCTGAACCCTGAACCCTGAACCCATGAACCCATGAACCCTGAACCCATAAACGCTGAACCTATGAACCCTGAACCCATGATCCCATGAACCCTGAACCCATGAACCCATGAACCCTGAACCCATGAACCCGGAACCCATGAAGCCTGAACCCATGAACCCTGAAACCATGAACCCTGAACCCATGAACCCTGAACCCATGAACCCTGAACCTATGAACCCTGAACCCATGAACCCTAAACCCATGAACCCTGAACCCATGAACCCTGAACCCATGAACCCTGAACCCATGAACCCTGAACCCATGAACCCTGAACCCATGAACCCTGAACCCATGAACCCTGAACCCATGAACCCTGAACCCATGAACCCTGAACCCATGAACCCTGAACCCATGAACCCTGAACCCATGAACCCTGAACCCATGAACCCTGAACCCATGAACCCTGAACCCATGAACCCTGAACCCATGAACCCTGAACCCATGAACCCTGAACCCATGAACCCTGAACCCATGAACCCTGAACCCATGAACCCTGAACCCATGAACCCTGAACCCATGAACCCTGAACCCATGAACCCTGAACCCATGAACCCTGAACCCATGAACCCTGAACCCATGAACCCTGAACCCATGAACCCTGAACCCATGAACCCTGAACCCATGAACCCTGAACCCATGAACCCTGAACCCATGAACCATGAACCCATGAACCCTGAACCCATGAACCCTGAACCCGTGAACCCTGAACCCATGAACCCTGAACCCATAAACCCTGAACCCATGAACCCTGAACCCATGAACCCTGAACCCATGAACCCTGAACCCATGAACCCTGAACCTATGAACCCTGAACCCATGATCCCATGAACCCTGAACCCATGAACCCATGAACCCTGAACCCATGAACCCGGAACCCATGAAGCCTGAACCCATGAACCCTAAACCTATGAACCCTGAACCCATGAACCCTCATCCCATGAACCCTGAAGCCATTAACCCTGAACCCATGAACCCTGAACCCATGAACCCTGAACCCATGAACCCTGAACCCATGAACCCTGAATCCATTAACCCTGAACCCATGAACCCTGAACCCTGAAACCATGAACCCTGAACCCATGAACCCGGAACCCATGAACGCTCAACCCATGAACCCTCAACCCATGAACCCTCAACCCATGAACCCTGAACCCATGAACCCTGAAACCATGAACCTAGAACCCATGAACCCTGAACCCATGAACCCCGAACCCATGAACCCTGAAACAATGAACCCTGAACCCATGAACCCTGAACCCCTGATCCCATGAACACATTAACCCTGAACCCATTAACCCTGAACCCATTAACCCTGAACCCATGAACCCTGAACCCATGAACCCTGAACCCATGAACCCTGAACCCATGAACCCTGAATCCATTAACCCTGAACCCATGAACCCTGAACCCTGAAACCATGAACCGTGAACCCATGAACCCGGAACCCATGAACGCTCAACCCATGAACCCTCAACCCATGAACCCTGAACCCATGAACCCTGAAACCATGAACCTAGAACCCATGAACCCTGAACCCATGAACCCCGAACCCATGAACCCTGAAACAATGAACCCTGAACCCATGAACCCTGAACCCCTGATCCCATGAACACATTAACCCTGAACCCATTAACCCTGAACCCATTAACCCTGAACCCATGAACCCTGAACCCTGAAACCATGAACCCTGAACCCATGAACCCTCAACCGATGAACCCTCAACCCTTGAACCCTGAACCCATTAACCCTGAAACAATGAACCTAGAACCCTGAACCCATGAACCCTGAACCCATAAACCCTGAACCCATGAACCCTGAAACCATGAACCCTGAACCCATAAACCCTGAACCCATGAACCCTGAAACTATGAACCCTGAACCCATGAACCCTGAACCCATGAACCCTGAAACCATAAACCCTCAACCCATGAACCCTGAACCCATGAACCCTGAACCCATGAACCCTCAACCCATGAACCCTCAACCCATGACTCCTGAACCCATGAACCCTCAACCCATGACTCCTGAACCCATGAACCCGGAACCCATGAACCCTGAACCCATGAACCCTCAACCCATGAACTCTGAACCCATGAACCCTGAACCCATGAACCCTGAACCCATGAACCCTGAACCCATGAACCCTGAAACCATGAACCCTGAACCCATAAACCCTGAACCCATGAACCCTGAAACTATGAACCCTGAACCCACGAACCCTGAATCCACGAAACCTGAACCCATGAACATATGAACCCTGAACCCATGAACCGGAACCCAAGAACCCTGAACCCATGAACCCTGAACCCATGAACCCTGAACCCATGAACCCTGAACCCATGAACCGTGAACCGTCAACCCATTAACCCTCAACCCATTAACCCTCAACCCATGAACCCTGAACCCATGAACCCTGAACCCATGAACCGTTAACCCATGAACCCTGAACCCTGAAACCATGAACCCTGAACCCATGAACCCGGAACCCATGAACCCTCAACCCATCAACCCTTAAGCCATGAACCCTGAAACCATGAACCTAGAACCCATGAACCCTGAACCCATGAACCCCGAACCCATGAACCCTGAACCCATGAACCCTGAACCCATGAACCCTGAACCCATGAACCCTGAAACCATAAACCCTCAACCCATGAACCCTGAACCCATGAACCCTGAACCCATGAACCCTCAACCCATGAACCCTCAACCCATGACCCCTGAACCCATGAACCCGGAACCCATGAACCCTGAACCCATGAACCCTCAACCCATGAACTCTGAACCCATGAACCCTGAACCCATGAACCCTGAACCCATGAACCCTGAACCCATGAACCCTTAGCCCATGAACCCATAAACCCTGAACCCATAAACCCTGAACCCATGGACCCATGAACCCGGAAACCATGAACCCTGAACCCATGAACTCTCAACCCATGAACCCTGAACCCTGAAACCATGAACTCTGGACCCATGAACCCGGAACCCATGAACCCTAAACCCATGAACCCTTAACCCATGAACCCTCAACCCATGAACCCTGAACCCATGAACCCTGAAACCATGAACCGAGGACCCATGAACCCTGAACCCATGAACCCCGAACCCATGAACCCTGAACCCACGAACCCTGAACCCATGAACCCTGAACCCATGAACCCTGAACCCATGAACCCTGAACCCATGAACCCTGAACCCATGAAACCTGAACCCTCAACCCATGAACCCTCAACCCATGAACCCTGAACCCATGAACCCATGAACCGTGAACCCATGAACCCGGAACCCATGAACCCAGGACCCATGAATCCTGAACCCTGAACCCATGAACCCTCAACCCATGAACCCTGAACCCATGAACCCTGAACCCATGATCCCTGAATCCATTAACCCTGAACCCATGAACCCTGAACCCATGAAACCTGAACCCTCAACCCATGAACCCTGAGCCAATGAACCCATGAACCCTGAACCCATGAACCCTGAACCCATGAACCCTGAACCCATTAACCCTGAACCCATTAACCCTGAACCCATGAACCCTGAACCCTGAACCCATGAACCCTGAACCCGTGAACCCTGAGCCCCTGAACCCATGAACCCTGAACCCATGAACCAGGATCCATGAATCCTGAACCCTGAACCCATGAACCCTGAACCCATGAACCCTGAACCCATGAACCCTGAACCCATTAACCCTGAACCCATTAACCCTGAACCCATGAACCCTGAACCCTGAACCCATGAACCCTGAACCCGTGAACCCTGAGCCCCTGAACCCATGAACCCTGAACCCATGAACCAGGATCCATGAATCCTGAACCCTGAATCCATGAACCCTGAACCCATGAACCCTGAACCCATGAACCCGGAACCCATGAACCCTGAACCCATGAACCCTGAACCCATGAACCCTTAACCCATGAACCCTGAGCCAATAAACCCATGAACCCTGAACCCATTAACCCTGAACCCATGAACCCTGTACCCATTAACACTAAACCCATTAACCCTGAACCCATGACACCTGAACCCATGAACCCTGAATCCATGAACCCTGAACCCTCAACCCATGAACCCTCAACCCATGAACCCAGGACCCATGAATCCTGAACCCTGAAGCCTGAACCCATGAACCCTGAACCCATCAACCCTGAACCCATGAACCCTGAACCCATGAACCCTGAACCCATGAACCCTGAACCCATAAACGCTGAACCCATGAACCCTGAACCCATGAACCATGAGCCCATGAACCCTGAACCCGTGAACCCTTAACCCCCGAACCCATGAACCCATGGACCCTGAACCCATGAACCCTGTACCCATGAACCCTGAACCCATGAACCCTGAACCCATGAACCCTGAACCCATGAACCCTGAACCCATGAACCCTGAACCCATGAACCCTGAACCCATGAACCCTGAACCCATGAACCCTGAACCCATGAACCCTGAACCCATGAACCCTGAACCCATGAACCCTGAACCCATGAACCCTGAACCCATGAACCCTGAACCCATGAACCCTGAACCCATGAACCCTGAACCCATGAACCCATAACCCATAACCCATGAACCCTGAACCCATGAACCCTGAACCCATGAACCCTGAACCCATGAACCCTGAACCCATGAACCCTGAACCCATGAACCCTGAACCCATGAACCCTGAACCCATGAACCCTGAACCCATGAACCCTGAACCCATGAACCCTGAACCCATGAACCCTGAACCCGTGAACCCTTAACCCTGAACCCATGAACCCATGAACCCTGAACCCATGAACCCTGAACCCATGAACCCTGAACCTATGATCCCTGAACCCATGAACCCTGAACCCATGAACTCTGGACCCATGAACCATGAACCCATTAATCCTGAACCCATGAACCCTGAACCCATGAACCCTGAACCCATGAACCATGAACCCATTAATCCTGAACCCATGAACCCGGAACCCATGAAGCCTCACCCCATGAACCCTGAACCCATGAACCCTGAACCCATGAACCCTGAACCCATGAACCCTGAACCCATGAACCCTGAACCCGTGAACCCTGAACCCATGAACCCTGAACTCATGAACCCTTACCCATGAACCCTGAACCGCTCAACCCATGAACCCATGAACCCTGAACCCATAAACGCTGAACCCATGAAACCATGAACCCTGAACCCATGAACCCTGAACGCATGAACCCTGAACCCATTAACCCTGAACCCATGAACCCTGAACCCTGAACCCATGAACCCTGAACCCGTGAACCCTGAACCCATGAACCCATGAACCCTGAACCCATGAACCCGGAACCCATGTAACCTGAACCCATGAACCCTGAACCCATGAACCCTGAACCCATGAAACCTGAACCCATGAACCCTGAACCCATGAACCCTGAACCCATGAACCATGAACCCACGAACCCTGAACCCATGAACCCTGAACCCATGTACCATGAATCCATGAACCCTGAACCCATGAACCCTGAACCCATAAACCCTGAACCCATGAACCCTGAACCCATGAACCCTGAACCCATGAACCCTGAACCCATGAACCCTGAACCTATGAACCCTGAACCCATGATCCCATGAACCCTGAACCCATGAACCCATGAACCCTGAACCCATGAACCCGGAACCCATGAAGCCTGAACCCATGAACCCTGAACCCTCAACCCATGTACCCTCAACCCATGAACCCAGGACCCATGAATCCTGAACCCTGAACCCATGAACCCTGAACCCATGAACCCGGAACCCATGAACCCTGAACCCTGAAACCATGAACCCTGAACCCATGAACCCGGAACCCATGAACCCTCAACCCATGAACCCTTAACCCATGAACCCTGAACCCATGAACCCTGAACCCATGAACCCTGAAACCATGAACCTAGAACCCATGAACCCTGAACCCATGAACCCCGAACCCATGAAACCTGAACCCATATACCCTGAACCCATGAACCTAGAAACCATGAACCCTTAACCCATGAACCCTGAGCCAATGAACCCATGAACCCTGAACCCATGAACCCTGAACCCATGAACCCTGAACCCATTAACCTTGAACCCATTAACCCTGAACCCATGAACCCTGAACCCTGAACCCATGAACCCTGAACCCATCAACCCTGAACCCATGAACCCTAAACCCATGAACCCTGAACCGTCAACCCATTAACCCTCAACCCAAGAACCCTGAACCCATGAAACCTGAACCCATGAACCCTGAACCCATGAACCCATGAACCCTGAACCCATAAACGCTGAACCCATGAAACCATGAACCCTTAACCCATGAACCCTGAGCCAATGAACCCATGAACCCTGAACCCATGAACCCTGAACCCATGAACCCTGAACCCATTAACGCTGAACCCATTAACCCTGAACCCATGAACCCTGAACCCTGAACCCTGAACCCATGAACCCTGAACCCGTGAACCCTGAGCCCCTGAACCCATGAACCCTGAACCCATGAACCAGGATCCATGAATCCTGAACCCTGAACCCATGAACCCTGAACCCATGAACCCGGAACCCATGAACCCTGAACCCATGAACCCTGAACCCATGAACCCTTAACCCATGAACCCTGAGCCAATAAACCCATGAACCCTGAACCCATTAACCCTGAACCCATGAACCCTGTACCCATTAACCCTAAACCCATTAACCCTGAACCCATGACACCTGAACCCATGAACCCTGAATCCATGAACCCTGAACCCTGAACCCATGAACCCTCAACCCATGAACCCAGGACCCATGAATCCTGAACCCTGAACCCTGAACCCATGAACCCTGAACCCATCAACCCTGAACCCATGAACCCTGAACCCATGAACCCTGAACCGTCAACCCATTAACCCTCAACCCATGAACCCTGAACCCATGAACCCTGAACCCATGAACCCTGAACCCATGAACCCATGAACCCATGAACCCTGAAACCATGAACCTAGAACCCATGAACGCTGAACCCATGAACCCCGAACCCATGAAACCTGAACCCATGAACCCATGAACCCATGAACCCTGAACCCATGAACCCTGAACCCATGAACCCTCAACCCATGAACCCTGAACCCCTGAACC
The DNA here is from genome assembly GCA_949152435.1 of Gastracanthus pulcherrimus. Taxonomy (NCBI): domain Eukaryota; kingdom Metazoa; phylum Arthropoda; class Insecta; order Hymenoptera; family Pteromalidae; genus Gastracanthus; species Gastracanthus pulcherrimus. Next base: position 79,655,343 of record OX424573.1, on the reverse strand, counting down.
CATGAACCCTGAACCCATGAACCCTGAACCCATGAACCCTAAACCCATGAACCCTGAACCCATGAACCCGGAACCCATGTACCCTGAACCCATGAACCCTCAACCCATGAACTCTGAACCCATGAACCCTGAACCCATGAACCCATGAACCCTGAACCCATGAACCCTTAGCCCATGAACCCATAAACCCTGAACCCATAAACCCTGAACCCATGGACCCTGAACCTTGAACCCATGAACCCTGAACCCATGAACCCTGAAACCATGAACTCTGAACCCATGAACCCATTAACCCTGAACCCATGAACCCTTAGCCCATGAACCCATAAACCCTGAACCCATAAACCCTGAACCCATGGACCCTGAACCTTGAACCCATGAACCCTGAACCCATGAACCCTGAACCCATGAACTCTGAACCCATGAACCCATGAACCCTGAACCCATGAACCCTGAACCCATGAACCCATGAACCCTGAACATATAAACGCGGAACCCATGAACCCTGAACCCATGAACCCTGAACCCATGAACTCTGAACCCATGAACCCATGAACCCATAAACCCTGAACCCATAAACCCTGAACCCATGGACCCTGAACCTTGAACCCATGAACCCTGAACCCATGAACCCTGAACCCATGAACTCTGGACCCATGAACCATGAACCCATTAATCCTGAACCCATGAACCCTGAACGCATGAACCCTGAACTTATGAACCCATGAACCCTGAACCCATAAACGCTGAACCCATGAAACCATGAACCCTGAACCCATGAACCCTGAACGCATGAACCCTGAACCCATTAACCCTGAACCCATGAACCCTGAACCCTGAACCCATGAACCCTGAACCCGTGAACCCTGAGCCCCTGAACCCATGAACCCTGAACCCATGAACCCTTAACCCATGAACCCTGAACCCTGAAACCATGAACCCTGAACCCATGAACCCGGAACCCATGAAACTTCAACCCATGAACCCTTAACCCATGAACCCTGAACCCATGAACCCTGAACCCATGAACCCTTAACCCATGAACCCTGAAACCATGAACCCTGAACCCATGAACCCGGAACCCATGAAACCTCAACCCATGAACCCTTAACCCATGAACCCTGAACCCATGAACCCTGAACCCATGAACCCTGAAACCATGAACCTAGAACCCATGAACCCTGAACCCATGAACCCCGAACCCATGAAACCTGAACCCATGAACCCATGAACCCATGAACCCTGAACCCATGAACCCTGAACCCATGAACCCTCAACCCATGAACCCTGAACCCCTGAACCCATGAACCCTGAACCCATGAACCCTGAACCCATGAACCCTAAACCCATGAACCCTGAACCCATGAACCCGGAACCCATGTACCCTGAACCCATGAACCCTCAACCCATGAACTCTGAACCCATGAACCCTGAACCCATGAACCCATGAACCCTGAACCCATGAACCCTTAGCCCATGAACCCATAAACCCTGAACCCATAAACCCTGAACCCATGGACCCTGAACCTTGAACCCATGAACCCTGAACCCATGAACCCTGAACCCATGAACTCTGAACCCATGAACCCATGAACCCTGAACCCATGAACCCTGAACCCATGAACCCATGAACCCTGAACATATAAACGCGGAACCCATGAACCCTGAACCCATGAACCATGAGCCCATGAACCCTGAACCCGTGAACCCTTAACCCACTAACCCATGAACCCATGGACCCTGAACCCATGAACCCTGTACCCATGAACCCTCAACCCATGAACCCTGAACCCATGAACCCTGAACCCATGAACCCTGAACCCATGAACCCTGAACCCATGAACCCTGAAACCATGAACCCTGAACCTATGAACCCTGAACCCATGAATCCTGAACCCATGAACCCTGAACCCATGAACCCTGAACCCATGAACCCTGAACCCATGAACCCTGAACCCATGAATCCTGAACCCATGAACCCTGAACCCATGAACCCTGAACCAATGAACCCTGAACCCATGAACCCTGAACCCATGAACCCTGAACCCATGAACCCTGAACCCGTGAACCCTGAACCCGTGAACCCTTAACCCTGAACCCATGAACCCTGAACCCATGAACCCTGAACCCATGAACCCTGAACCGATGATCCCTGAACCCATGAACCCTGAACCCATGAACCCTGAACCCATGAACCCATGAACCCTGAACCCATGAACCATGAATCCATGAACCCTGAACCCATGAACCCTGAACCCATAAACCCTGAACCCATGAACCCTGAACCCATGAACCCTGAACCCATGAACCCTGAACCCATGAACCCTGAACCTATGAACCCTGAACCCATGATCCCATGAACCCTGAACCCATGAACCCATGAACCCTGAACCCATGAACCCGGAACCCATGAACCCTGAAACCATGAACCCTGAACCCATGAACCCTGAACCCATGAACCCTGAACCCATGAACCCTGAACCCATGAACCCTGAACCTATGAACCCTGAACCCATGAACCCTGAACCCATGAACCCAGAACCCATGAACCCTGAACCCATGAACCCGGAACCCATGAAGCCTGAACCCATGAACCCTGAACCCATGAACCCTGAACCCATGAACCCTGAACCCATGAACCCTGAACCCATGAACCCATAACCCATAACCCATGAACCCTGAACCCATGAACCCTGAACCCATGAACCCTGAACCCATGAACCCTGAACCCATGAACCCTGAACCCATGAACCCTGAACCCATGAACCCTGAACCCATGAACCCTGAACCCATGAACCCTGAACCCATGAACCCTGAACCCGTGAACCCTTAACCCTGAACCCATGAACCCATGAACCCTGAACCCATGAACCCTGAACCCATGAACCCTGAACCTATGATGCCTGAACCCATGAACCCTGAACCCATGAACCCATGAACCCTGAACCCATGAACCCTGAACCCATGAACCATGAACCCATTAATCCTGAACCCATGAACCCGGAACCCATGAAGCCTCACCCCATGAACCCATGAACCCGGAACCCATGAAGCCTCACCCCATGAACCCTGAACCCATGAACCCTGAACCCATGAACCCTGAACCCATGAACCCTGAACCCATGAACCCTGAACCCGTGAACCCTGAACCCATGAACCCTGAACTCATGAACCCTTACCCATGAACCCTGAACCCCTCAACCCATGAACCCATGAACCCTGAACCCATAAACGCTGAACCCATGAAACCATGAACCCTGAACCCATGAACCCTGAACGCATGAACCCTGAACCCATTAACCCTGAACCCATGAACCCTGAACCCTGAACCCATGAACCCTGAACCCGTGAACCCTGAACCCATGAACCCATGAACCCTGAACCCATGAACCCGGAACCCATGTAACCTGAACCCATGAACCCTGAACCCATGAACCCTGAACCCATGAAACCTGAACCCATGAACCCTGAACCCATGAACCCTGAACCCATGAACCATGAACCCACGAACCCTGAACCCATGAACCCTGAACCCATGTACCATGAATCCATGAACCCTGAACCCATGAACCCTGAACCCATAAACCCTGAACCCATGAACCCTGAACCCATGAACCCTGAACCCATGAACCCTGAACCCATGAACCCTGAACCTATGAACCCTGAACCCATGATCCCATGAACCCTGAACCCATGAACCCATGAACCCTGAACCCATGAACCCGGAACCCATGAAGCCTGAACCCATGAACCCTGAACCCATGAACCCTGAACCCATGAACCCTGAACCCATGAACCCTGAACCCATGAACCCGGGACCCATGAATCCTGAACCCTGAACCCATGAACCCTGAACCCATGAACCCGGGACCCATGAATCCTGAACCCTGAACCCATGAACCCTGAACCCATGAACCCGGAACCCATGAACCCTGAACCCATGAACCCTGAACCCATGAACCCTGAACCCATGAACCCTTAACCCATGAACCCTGAACCCTCAACCCATGTACCCTCAACCCATGAACCCAGGACCCATGAATCCTGAACCCTGAACCCATGAACCCTAAACCCATGAACCCGGAACCCATGAACCCTGAACCCTGAAACCATGAACCCTGAACCCATGAACCCGGAACCCATGAACCCTCAACCCATGAACCCTTAACCCATGAACCCTGAACCCATGAACCCTGAACCCATGAACCCTGAAACCATGAACCTAGAACCCATGAACCCTGAACCCATGAACCCCGAACCCATGAAACCTGAACCCATATACCCTGAACCCATGAACCTAGAAACCATGAACCCTTAACCCATGAACCCTGAGCCAATGAACCCATGAACCCTGAACCCATGAACCCTGAACCCATGAACCCTGAACCCATTAACCTTGAACCCATTAACCCTGCACCCATGAACCCTGAACCCTGAACCCATGAACCCTGAACCCATCAACCCTGAACCCATGAACCCTAAACCCATGAACCCTGAACCGTCAACCCATTAACCCTCAACCCAAGAACCCTGAACCCATGAAACCTGAACCCATGAACCCTGAACCCATGAACCCATGAACCCTGAACCCATAAACGCTGAACCCATGAAACCATGAACCCTTAACCCATGAACCCTGAGCCAATGAACCCATGAACCCTGAACCCATGAACCCTGAACCCATGAACCCTGAACCCATTAACCCTGAACCCATTAACCCTGAACCCATGAACCCTGAACCCTGAACCCTGAACCCATGAACCCTGAACCCGTGAACCCTGAGCCCCTGAACCCATGAACCCTGAACCCATGAACCAGGATCCATGAATCCTGAACCCTGAACCCATGAACCCTGAACCCATGAACCCGGAACCCATGAACCCTGAACCCATGAACCCTGAACCCATGAACCCTTAACCCATGAACCCTGAGCCAATAAACCCATGAACCCTGAACCCATTAACCCTGAACCCATGAACCCTGTACCCATTAACCCTAAACCCATTAACCCTGAACCCATGACACCTGAACCCATGAACCCTGAATCCATGAACCCTGAACCCTGAACCCATGAACCCTCAACCCATGAACCCAGGACCCATGAATCCTGAACCCTGAACCCTGAACCCATGAACCCTGAACCCATCAACCCTGAACCCATGAACCCTGAACCCATGAACCCTGAACCGTCAACCCATTAACCCTCAACCCATGAACCCTGAACCCATGAACCCTGAACCCATGAACCCTGAACCCATGAACCCATGAACCCATGAACCCTGAAACCATGAACCTAGAACCAATGAACCCTGAACCCATGAACCCCGAACCCATGAAACCTGAACCCATGAACCCATGAACCCATGAACCCTGAACCCATGAACCCTGAACCCATGAACCCTCAACCCATGAACCCTGAACCCCTGAACCCATGAACCCTGAACCCATGAACCCTGAACCCATGAACCCTAAACCCATGAACCCTGAACCCATGAACCCATGAACCCTGAACCCATGAACCCTGAACCCATGAACCCGGGACCCATGAATCCTGAACCCTGAACCCATGAACCCTGAACCCATGAACCCGGAACCCATGAACCCTGAACCCATGAACCCTGAACCCATGAACCCTGAACCCATGAACCCTGAACCCATGAACCCTTAACCCATGAACCCTGAACCCTCAACCCATGTACCCTCAACCCATGAACCCAGGACCCATGAATCCTGAACCCTGAACCCATGAACCCTGAACCCATGAACCCGGAACCCATGAACCCTGAACCCTGAAACCATGAACCCTGAACCCATGAACCCGGAACCCATGAACCCTCAACCCATGAACCCTTAACCCATGAACCCTGAACCCATGAACCCTGAACCCATGAACCCTGAAACCATGAACCTAGAACCCATGAACCCTGAACCCATGAACCCCGAACCCATGAAACCTGAACCCATATGCCCTGAACCCATGAACCTAGAAACCATGAACCCTTAACCCATGAACCCTGAGCCAATGAACCCATGAACCCTGAACCCATGAACCCTGAACCCATGAACCCTGAACCCATTAACCTTGAACCCATTAACCCTGAACCCATGAACCCTGAACCCTGAACCCATGAACCCTGAACCCATCAACCCTGAACCCATGAACCCTAAACCCATGAACCCTGAACCGTCAACCCATTAACCCTCAACCCAAGAACCCTGAACCCATGAAACCTGAACCCATGAACCCTGAACCCATGAACCCATGAACCCTGAACCCATAATCGCTGAACCCATGAAACCATGAACCCTTAACCCATGAACCCTGAGCCAATGAACCCATGAACCCTGAACCCATGAACCCTGAACCCATGAACCCTGAACCCATTAACCCTGAACCCATTAACCCTGAACCCATGAACCCTGAACCCTGAACCCTGAACCCATGAACCCTGAACCCGTGAACCCTGAGCCCCTGAACCCATGAACCCTGAACCCATGAACCAGGATCCATGAATCCTGAACCCTGAACCCATGAACCCTGAACCCATGAACCCGGAACCCATGAACCCTGAACCCATGAACCCTGAACCCATGAACCCTTAACCCATGAACCCTGAGCCAATAAACCCATGAACCCTGAACCCATTAACCCTGAACCCATGAACCCTGTACCCATTAACCCTAAACCCATTAACCCTGAACCCATGACACCTGAACCCATGAACCCTGAATCCATGAACCCTGAACCCTGAACCCATGAACCCTCAACCCATGAACCCAGGACCCATGAATCCTGAACCCTGAACCCTGAACCCATGAACCCTGAACCCATCAACCCTGAACCCATGAACCCTGAACCCATGAACCCTGAACCGTCAACCCATTAACCCTCAACCCATGAACCCTGAACCCATGAACCCTGAACCCATGAACCCTGAACCCATGAACCCATGAACCCATGAACCCTGAAACCATGAACCTAGAACCCATGAACCCTGAACCCATGAACCCCGAACCCATGAAACCTGAACCCATGAACCCATGAACCCATGAACCCTGAACCCATGAACCCTGAACCCATGAACCCTCAACCCATGAACCCTGAACCCATGAACCCTGAACCCATGAACCCTGAACCCATGAACCCCGAACCCATGAAACCTGAACCCATGAACCCATGAACCCATGAACCCTGAACCCATGAACCCTGAACCCATGAACCCTGAACCCATGAACCCTGAACCCATGAACCCTGAACCCATGAACCCTGAACCCATGAACCCTGAACCCATGAACCCTCAACCCATGAACCCTCAACCCATGAACCCTGAACCCATGAAACCGGAACCCATGTACCCTGAACCCATGAACCCGGAACCCATGTACCCTGAACCCATGAAACCTGACCCCATGAACCCTGAACCCATGAACCCATGAACCCTGAACCCATGAACCCTGAACCCATGAACCCATGAACCCTGAACCCATAAACGCTGAACCCATGAACCCTGAACCCATGAACCCTTAGCCCATGAACCCATAAATCCTGAACCCATAAACCCTGAACCCATGAACCCTGAACCCATGAACCCTAAACCCATGAACCCTGAACCCATGAACCCATGAACCCTGAACCCATGAACCCTGAACCCATGAACCCGGGACCCATGAATCCTGAACCCTGAACCCATGAACCCTGAACCCATGAACCCGGAACCCATGAACCCTGAACCCATGAACCCTGAACCCATGAACCCTGAACCCATGAACCCTGAACCCATGAACCCTTAACCCATGAACCCTGAACCCTCAACCCATGTACCCTCAACCCATGAACCCAGGACCCATGAATCCTGAACCCTGAACCCATGAACCCTGAACCCATGAACCCGGAACCCATGAACCCTGAACCCTGAAACCATGAACCCTGAACCCATGAACCCGGAACCCATGAACCCTCAACCCATGAACCCTTAACCCATGAACCCTGAACCCATGAACCCTGAACCCATGAACCCTGAAACCATGAACCTAGAACCCATGAACCCTGAACCCATGAACCCCGAACCCATGAAACCTGAACCCATATGCCCTGAACCCATGAACCTAGAAACCATGAACCCTTAACCCATGAACCCTGAGCCAATGAACCCATGAACCCTGAACCCATGAACCCTGAACCCATGAACCCTGAACCCATTAACCTTGAACCCATTAACCCTGAACCCATGAACCCTGAACCCTGAACCCATGAACCCTGAACCCATCAACCCTGAACCCATGAACCCTAAACCCATGAACCCTGAACCGTCAACCCATTAACCCTCAACCCAAGAACCCCGAACCCATGAAACCTGAACCCATGAACCCATGAACCCATGAACCCATGAACCCATGAACCCTGAACCCATGAACCCTCAACCCATGAACCCTGAACCCATGAACCCTGAACCCATGAACCCTGAACCCATGAACCCCGAACCCATGAAACCTGAACCCATGAACCCATGAACCCATGAACCCTGAACCCATGAACCCTGAACCCATGAACCCTGAACCCATGAACCCTGAACCCATGAACCCTGAACCCATGAACCCTGAACCCATGAACCCTGAACCCATGAACCCTCAACCCATGAACCCTCAACCCATGAACCCTGAACCCATGAAACCGGAACCCATGTACCCTGAACCCATGAACCCGGAACCCATGTACCCTGAACCCATGAAACCTGACCCCATGAACCCTGAACCCATGAACCCATGAACCCTGAACCCATGAACCCTGAACCCATGAACCCATGAACCCTGAACCCATAAACGCTGAACCCATGAACCCTGAACCCATGAACCCTTAGCCCATGAACCCATAAATCCTGAACCCATAAACCCTGAACCCATGGACCCTGAACCTTGAACCCATGAACCCTGAACCCATGAACCCATGAACACTGAACCCATGAACCCTGAACCCATGAACCCATGAACCCTGAACCCATAAACGCTGAACCCATGAAACCATGAACCCTTAACCCATGAACCTTGAGCCAATGAACCCATGACCTCTGAACCCATGAACCCTGAACCCATGAACCCTGAACCCATGAACCCTGAACCCATGAACCCTAAACCCATGAACCCTGAACCCATGAACCCGGAACCCAAGAACCCTGAACCCATGAACCCTGAACCCATGAACCCTCAACTCATGAACCCTCAACCCATGAACCCTTAACCCATGAACCCTGAACCCATGAACCCTGAACCCATGAACCATGAACCCATGAACCCTGAACCCATGAACCCTGAACCCATGAACCCTGAACCCATGAACCCTGAACCCATGAACCTAGAACCCATGAACCCTTAACCCATGAACCCTGAACCCATGAACCCTGAAACCATGAACCTAGAACCCATGAACCCTTAACCCATGAACCCTGAACCATGAACCCTCAACCCATGAACCCTGAATCCATGAACCCTGAACCCATGAACCTTGAACCCATGAACCCTGAACCCATGAACCCTGAACCCATGAACACATGAACCCATGAACACATGAACCCTGAACCCATGAACCCGGAACCCAAGAACCCTGAACCCATGAACCCTGAACCCATGAACCCTCAACTCATGAACCCTCAACCCATGAACCCTTAACCCATGAACCCTGAACCCATGAACCCTGAACCCATGAACCATGAACCCATGAACCCTGAACCCATGAACCCTGAAACCATGAACCTAGAACCCATGAACCCTGAAACCATGAACCTAGAACCCATGAACCCTTAACCCATGAACCCTGAACCCATGAACCCTGAAACCATGAACCTAGAACCCATGAACCCTTAACCCATGAACCCTGAACCCATGAACCCTGAACCCATGGACCCTGAAACCATGAACCTGGAACCCATGAACCTGGAACCCATGAACCCTGAACCCATGAACCCTGAAACCATGAACCTAGAACCCATGAACCCTGAACCCATGAACCCCGAACCCATGAACCCTGAACCCATGAACCCTGAACCCATGAACCCTGAACCCATGAACCCTGAACCCATGAACCCTGAACCCATGAACCCTGAACCCATGAACCCTGAACCCATGAACCCTGAACCCATGAACCCTGAACCCATGAACCCATGAACCCGGAACCCATGAAGCCTGAACCCATGAACCCTGAACCCGTGAACCCTGAACCCGTGAACCCTGAACCCATGAACCCTGAACCCATGAACCCTGAACCCATGAACCCTGAATCCATGAACCCTGAACCCTGAACCCATGCACCCTGAACCCATGAACCCTGAACCCATGAACCCTGAACCCATGAACCCTGAACCCATGAACCCTGAACCCATGAACCCATGAACCCGGAACCCATGAAGCCTGAACCCATGAACCCTAAACCCATGAACCCTGAACCCATGAACCCTGAACCCATGAACCCTGAACCCATGAACCCATGAACCCGGAACCCATGAAGCCTGAACCCATGAACCCTGAACCCGTGAACCCTGAACCCGTGAACCCTGAACCCATGAACCCTGAACCCATGAACCCTGAACCCATGAACCCTGAACCCATGAACCCTGAACCCATGAACTCTGGACCCATGAACCATGAACCCATTAATCCTGAACCCATGAACCCTGAACCCATGAACCCTGAACCCATGAACCATGAACCCATTAATCCTGAACCCATGAACCCGGAACCCATGAAGCCTCACCCCATGAACCCTGAACCCATGAACCCTGAACCCATGAACCCTGAACCCATGAACCCTGAACCCATGAACCCTGAAACCATGAAACTAGAACCCATGAACCCTGAAACCATGAACCCTGAACCCATGAACCCTGAACCCATGAACCCTGAACCCATGAACCCTTAACCCATGAACCCTGAACCCATGAACCCTGAACCCATGAACCCTGAATCCATGAACCTAGAACCCATGAACCCTGAAACCATGAACCTAGAACCCATGAACCCTTAACCCATGAACCCTGAACCCATGAACCCTGAACCCATGAACCCTGAAACCATGAACCTAGAACCCATGAACCCTGAACCCATGAACCCCGAACCCATGAAACCTGAACCCATGAACCCATGAACCCATGAACCCTGAACCCATGAACCCTGAACCCATGAACCCTCAACCCATGAACCCTGAACCCATGAACCCTGAACCCATGAACCCTGAACCCATGAACCCCGAACCCATGAAACCTGAACCCATGAACCCATGAACCCTGAACCCATGAACCCTGAACCCATGAACCCTGAACCCATGAACCCTGAACCCATGAACCCTCAACCCATGAACCCTCAACCCATGAACCCTGAACCCATGAACCCGGAACCCATGTACCCTGAAACCATGAACCCGGAACCCATGTACCCTGAACCCATGAAACCTGAACCCATGAACCCTGAACCCATGAACCCATGAACCCTGAACCCATGAACCCTGAACCCATGAACCCATGAACCCTGAACCCATAAACGCTGAACCCATGAACCCTGAACCCATGAACCCTTAGCCCATGAACCCATAAACCCTGAACCCATAAACCCTGAACCCATGGACCCTGAACCTTGAACCCATGAACCCTGAACCCATGAACCCATGAACACTGAACCCATGAACCCTGAACCCATGAACCCATGAACCCTGAACCCATAAACGCTGAACCCATGAAACCATGAACCCTTAACCCATGAACCTTGAGCCAATGAACCCATGACCTCTGAACCCATGAACCCTGAACCCATGAACCCTGAACCCATGAACCCTGAACCCATGAACCCTAAACCCATGAACCCTGAACCCATGAACCCTCAACCCATGAACCCTCAACCCATGAACCCTCAACCCATGAACCCTCAACCCATGAACCCTCAACCCATGAACCCTGAACCCATGAACCCTGAACCCATGAACCCTGAACCCATGAACCCTGAACCCACGAACCCTGAACCCATAAACCCTGAACCCTGAACCCATGAACCCTGAACCCGTGAACCCTGAACCCATGAACCCGGAACCCAAGAACCCTGAACCCATGAACCCTGAACCCATGAACCCATGAACCCTCAACTCATGAACCCTCAACCCATGAACCCTTAACCCATGAACCCTGAACCCATGAACCCTGAACCCATGAACCATGAACCCATGAACCCTGAACCCATGAACCCTGAACCCATGAACCCTGAACCCATGAACCCTGAACCCATGAACCTAGAACCCATGAACCCTTAACCCATGAACCCTGAACCCATGAACCCTGAAACCATGAACCTAGAACCCATGAACCCTTAACCCATGAACCCTGAACCCATGAACCCTGAACCCATGAACCCTGAATCCATGAACCCTGAACCCATGAACCTTGAACCCATGAACCCTGAACCCATGAACCCTGAACCCATGAACACATGAACCCATGAACACATGAACCCTGAACCCATGAACCCGGAACCCAAGAACCCTGAACCCATGAACCCTGAACCCATGAACCCTCAACTCATGAACCCTCAACCCATGAACCCTTAACCCATGAACTCTGAACCCATGAACCCTGAACCCATGAACCCTGAACCCATGAACCCTTAGCCCATGAACCCATAAACCCTGAACCCATAAACCCTGAACCCATGGACCATGAACCCTGAACCCATGAACCCTGAACCCATGAACTCTGAACCCATGAACCCATTAACCCTGAACCCATGAACCCTGAACCCATGAACCCTGAACCCATAAACGCTGAACCCATGAACCCTGAACCCATGAACCATGAGCCCATGAACCCTGAACCCGTGAACCCTTAACCCACGAACCCATGAACCCATGGACCCTGAACCCATGAACCCTGTACCCATGAACCCTGAACCCATGAACCCTGAACCCATGAACCCTGAACCCATGAACCCTGAACCCATGAACCCTGAACCCATGAACCCTGAACCCATGAACCCTGAACCCATGAACCCTGAACCCATGAACCATGAACCCATGAACCCATGAACCTTGAACCCATAAACCCTGAACCCATGAACCCATAACCCCTGAACCCATGAACCCTGAACCCATGAACCCTGAACCTATGAACCCAGGACCCATGAATCCTGAACCTTGAACCCATGAACCCTGAACCCATGAACCCGGAACCCATGAACCCTGAACCCTGAAACCATGAACCCTGAACCCATGAACCCGGAACCCATGAACCCTCAACCCATGAACCCTTAACCCATGAACCCTGAACCCATGAACCCTGAACCCATGAACCCTGAAACCATGAACCTAGAACCCATGAAACCTGAACCCATGAACCCCGAACCCATGAAACCTGAACCCATATACCCTGAACCCATGAACCTAGAAACCATGAACCCTTAACCCATGAACCCTGAGCCAATGAACCCATGAACCCTGAACCCATGAACCCTGAACCCATGAACCCTGAACCCATTAACCTTGAACCCATTAACCCTGAACCCATGAACCCTGAACCCTGAACCCATGAACCCTGAACCCATCAACCCTGAACCCATGAACCCTAAACCCATGAACCCTGAACCGTCAACCCATTAACCCTCAACCCAAGAACCCTGAACCCATGAACCCACGAACCCAGAACCCATGAACCCTGAACCCATGAACCCTGAACGCATGAACCCTGAACCCATGAACGCTGAACCCACGAACCCAGAACCCATGAACCCTGAACCCATGAACCCTGAATCCATGAACCCTAAAACCATGAACCCTGAACCCATGAACCCTGAACCCATGAACCCTGAACCCATGAACCCTGCACCCATGAACCCTGAACCCATGAACCCTGAACCCATGAACCCTGAACCCATGAACCCTGAACCCATGAACCCTGAACCCGTGAACCCTGAACCCATGAACCCTGAACCCATGAACCCTGAACCCGTGAACCCTGAACCCGTGAACCCTGAACCCATGAACCCATGAACCGTTAACCCATGAACCTTGAGCCAATGAACCCATGACCTCTGAACCCATGAACCTGGAACCCATGTACCCTGAACCCATGAACCCGCAACCCATGTACCCTGAACCCATGAACCCTGAACACATGAACCCTGAACCCATGAACCCATGAACCCTGAACCCATGAACCCATGAAACCTTAACCCATGAACCCTTAACCCATGAACCCTGAACCCATGAACCCTGAACCCATGAACCCTGAAACCATGAACCTAGAACCCATGAACCCTTAACCCATGAACCCTGAACCCATGAACCCTGAACCCATGAACCCTGAAACCATGAACCTAGAACCCATGAACCCTGAAACCATGAACCTAGAACCCATGAACCCTTAACCCATGAACCCTGAACCCATGAACCCTGAACCCATGAACCCTGAAACCATGAACCTAGAACCCATGAACCCTGAACCCATGAACCCCGAACCCATGAAACCTGAACCCATGAACCCATGAACCCATGAACCCATGAACCCATGAACCCTGAACCCATGAACCCTGAACCCATGAACCCTCAACCCATGAACCCTGAACCCATGAACCCTGAACCCATGAACCCTGAACCCATGAACCCCGAACCCATGAAACCTGAACCCATGAACCCATGAACCCATGAACCCTGAACCCATGAACCCTGAACCCATGAACCCTGAACCCATGAACCCTGAACCCATGAACCCTGAACCCATGAACCCTCAACCCATGAACCCTCAACCCATGAACCCTGAACCCATGAACCCGGAACCCATGTACCCTGAACCCATGAACCCGGAACCCCTGTACCCTGAACCCATGAAACCTGAACCCATGAACCCTGAACCGATGAACCCATGAACCCTGAACCCATGAACCCTGAACCCATGAACCCATGAACCCTGAACCCATAAACGCTGAACACATGAACCCTGAACCCATAAACGCTGAACCCATGAAACCATGAACCCTTAACCCATGAACCTTGAGCCAATGAACCCATGACCTCTGAACCCATGAACCCATGAACCCTGAACCCATGAACCCTGAACCCATGAACCCTGAACCCATGAACCCTGAACCCATGAACCCTAAACCCATGAACCCTGAACCCATGAACCCTCAACCCATGAACCCTCAACCCATGAACCCTCAACCCATGAACCCTCAACCCATGAACCCTCAACCCATGAACCCTGAACCCATGAACCCTGAACCCACGAACCCTGAACCCATAAACCCTGAACCCTGAACCCATGAACCCTGAACCCGTGAACCCTGAACCCATGAACCCGGAACCCAAGAACCCTGAACCCATGAACCCTGAACCCATGAACCCTCAACTCATTAACCCTCAACCCATGAACCCTTAACCCATGAACCCTGAACCCATGAACCCTGAACCCATGAACCATGAACCCATGAACCCTGAACCCATGAACCCTGAACCCATGAACTCTGAACCCATGAACCCTTAACCCATGAACCCTGAACCCATGAACCCTGAAACCATGAACCCATGAACCCATGAACCCATGAACCCTGAACCCATGAACCCTGAACCCATGAACCCTGAACCCATGAACCCTGAACCCATGAACCCTGAACCCATGAACCCTGAACCCATGAACCCTGAACCCATGAACACATGAACCCATGAACACATGAACCCTGAACCCATGAACCCGGAACCCAAGAACCCTGAACCCATGAACCCTGAACCCATGAACCCTCAACTCATGAACCCTCAACCCATGAACCCTTAACCCATGAACCCTGAACCCATGAACCCTGAACCCATGAACCATGAACCCATGAACCCTGAACCCATGAACCCTGAAACCATGAACCTAGAACCCATGAACCCTGAAACCATGAACCTAGAACCCATGAACCCTTAACCCATGAACCCTGAACCCATGAACCCTGAACCCATGAACTCTGAACCCATGAACCCTTAACCCATGAACCCTGAACCCATGAACCCTCAACTCATGAACCCTCAACCCATGAACCCTTAACCCATGAACCCTGAACCCATGAACCCTGAACCCATGAACCATGAACCCATGAACCCTGAACCCATGAACCCTGAAACCATGAACCTAGAACCCATGAACCCTGAAACCATGAACCTAGAACCCATGAACCCTTAACCCATGAACCCTGAACCCATGAGCCCTGAAACCATGAACCTAGAACCCATGAACCCTGAACCCATGAACCCCGAACCCATGAAACCTGAACCCATGAACCCATGAACCCATGAACCCTGAACCCATGAACCCTGAACCCATGAACCCATGAACCCATGAACCCTGAACCTTGAACCCATGAACCCTGAACCCGTGAACCCTGAGCCCCTGAACCCATGAACCCTGAACCCATGAACCAGGATCCATGAATCCTGAACCCTGAACCCATGAACCCTGAACCCATGAACCCGGAACCCATGAACCCTGAACCCATGAACCCTGAACCCATGAACCCTTAACCCATGAACCCTGAGCCAATAAACCCATGAACCCTGAACCCATTAACCCTGAACCCATGAACCCTGTACCCATTAACCCTAAACCCATTAACCCTGAACCCATGACACCTGAACCCATGAACCCTGAATCCATGAACCCTGAACCCTGAACCCATGAACCCTAAACCCATGAACCCAGGACACATGAATCCTGAACCCTGAACCCTGAACCCATGAACCCTGAACCCATCAACCCTGAACCCATGAACCCTGAACCCATGAACCCTGAACCGTCAACCCATTAACCCTCAACCCATGAACCCTGAACCCATGAACCCTGAACCCATGAACCCTGAACCCATGAACCCATGAACCCTGAACCCATAAACGCTGAACCCATGAAACCATGAACCCTTAACCCATGAACCCTGAGCCAATGAACCCATGAACCCTGAACCCATGAACCCTGAACGCATGAACCCTGAACCCATTAACCCTGAACCCATGAACCCTGAACCCTGAACCCATGAACCCTGAACCCGTGAACCCTGAGCCCCTGAACCCATGAACCCTGAACCCATTAACCCTTAACCCATGAACCCTGAAACCATGAACCCTGAACCCATGAACCCGGAACCCATGAAACCTCAACCCATGAACCCTGAAACCATGAACCTAGAACCCATGAACCCTGAAACCATGAACCTAGAACCCATGAACCCTTAACCCATGAACCCTGAACCCATGAACCCTGAACCCATGAACTCTGAACCCATGAACCCTGAACCCATGAACCCTGAACCCATGAACCATGAACCCATGAACCCTGAACCCATGAACCCTGAAACCATGAACCTAGAACCCATGAACCCTGAAACCATGAACCTAGAACCCATGAACCCTTAACCCATGAACCCTGAACCCATGAACCCTGAACCCATGAACTCTGAACCCATGAACCCTTAACCCATGAACCCTGAACCCATGAACCCTGAAACCATGAACCCATGAACCCATGAACCCATGAACCCTGAACCCATGAACCCTGAACCCATGAACCCTGAACCCATGAACCCTGAACCCATGAACCCTGAACCCATGAACCCTGAACCCATGAACCCTGAACCCATGAACACATGAACCCATGAACACATGAACCCTGAACCCATGAACCCGGAACCCAAGAACCCTGAACCCATGAACCCTGAACCCATGAACCCTCAACTCATGAACCCTCAACCCATGAACCCTTAACCCATGAACCCTGAACCCATGAACCCTGAACCCATGAACCATGAACCCATGAACCCTGAACCCATGAACCCTGAAACCATGATCCTAGAACCCATGAACCCTGAAACCATGAACCTAGAACCCATGAACCCTTAACCCATGAACCCTGAACCCATGAGCCCTGAAACCATGAACCTAGAACCCATGAACCCTGAACCCATGAACCCCGAACCCATGAAACCTGAACCCATGAACCCATGAACCCATGAACCCTGAACCCATGAACCCTGAACCCATGAACCCATGAACCCATGAACCCTGAACCTTGAACCCATGAACCCTGAACCCGTGAACCCTGAGCCCCTGAACCCATGAACCCTGAACCCATGAACCAGGATCCATGAATCCTGAACCCTGAACCCATGAACCCTGAACCCATGAACCCGGAACCCATGAACCCTGAACCCATGAACCCTGAACCCATGAACCCTTAACCCATGAACCCTGAGCCAATAAACCCATGAACCCTGAACCCATTAACCCTGAACCCATGAACCCTGTACCCATTAACCCTAAACCCATTAACCCTGAACCCATGACACCTGAACCCATGAACCCTGAATCCATGAACCCTGAACCCTGAACCCATGAACCCTAAACCCATGAACCCAGGACACATGAATCCTGAACCCTGAACCCTGAACCCATGAACCCTGAACCCATCAACCCTGAACCCATGAACCCTGAACCCATGAACCCTGAACCGTCAACCCATTAACCCTCAACCCATGAACCCTGAACCCATGAACCCTGAACCCATGAACCCTGAACCCATGAACCCATGAACCCTGAACCCATGAACCCTGAACCCATGAACCCTGAACCCATTAACCCTGAACCCATTAACCCTGAACCCATGAACCCTGAACCCTGAACCCTGAACCCATGAACCCTGAACCCGTGAACCCTGAGCCCCTGAACCCATGAACCCTGAACCCATGAACCAGGATCCATGAATCCTGAACCCTGAACCCATGAACCCTGAACCCATGAACCCGGAACCCATGAACCCTGAAACCATGAACCTAGAACCCATGAACCCTTAACCCATGAACCCTGAACCCATGAACCCTGAACCCATGAACCCTGAATCCATGAACCCTGAACCCATGAACCTTGAACCCATGAACCCTGAACCCATGAACCCTGAACCCATGAACACATGAACCCATGAACACATGAACCCTGAACCCATGAACCCGGAACCCAAGAACCCTGAACCCATGAACCCTGAACCCATGAACCCTCAACTCATGAACCCTCAACCCATGAACCCTTAACCCATGAACTCTGAACCCATGAACCCTGAACCCATGAACCCTGAACCCATGAACCCTTAGCCCATGAACCCATAAACCCTGAACCCATAAACCCTGAACCCATGGACCATGAACCCTGAACCCATGAACCCTGAACCCATGAACTCTGAACCCATGAACCCATTAACCCTGAACCCATGAACCCTGAACCCATGAACCCTGAACCCATAAACGCTGAACCCATGAACCCTGAACCCATGAACCATGAGCCCATGAACCCTGAACCCGTGAACCCTTAACCCACGAACCCATGAACCCATGGACCCTGAACCCATGAACCCTGTACCCATGAACCCTGAACCCATGAACCCTGAACCCATGAACCCTGAACCCATGAACCCTGAACCCATGAACCCTGAACCCATGAACCCTGAACCCATGAACCCTGAACCCATGAACCATGAACCCATGAACCCATGAACCTTGAACCCATAAACCCTGAACCCATGAACCCATAACCCCTGAACCCATGAACCCTGAACCCATGAACCCTGAACCTATGAACCCAGGACCCATGAATCCTGAACCCTGAACCCATGAACCCTGAACCCATGAACCCGGAACCCATGAACCCTGAACCCTGAAACCATGAACCCTGAACCCATGAACCCGGAACCCATGAACCCTCAACCCATGAACCCTTAACCCATGAACCCTGAACCCATGAACCCTGAACCCATGAACCCTGAAACCATGAACCTAGAACCCATGAAACCTGAACCCATGAACCCCGAACCCATGAAACCTGAACCCATATACCCTGAACCCATGAACCTAGAAACCATGAACCCTTAACCCATGAACCCTGAGCCAATGAACCCATGAACCCTGAACCCATGAACCCTGAACCCATGAACCCTGAACCCATTAACCTTGAACCCATTAACCCTGAACCCATGAACCCTGAACCCTGAACCCATGAACCCTGAACCCATCAACCCTGAACCCATGAACCCTAAACCCATGAACCCTGAACCGTCAACCCATTAACCCTCAACCCAAGAACCCTGAACCCATGAACCCACGAACCCAGAACCCATGAACCCTGAACCCATGAACCCTGAACGCATGAACCCTGAACCCATGAACGCTGAACCCACGAACCCAGAACCCATGAACCCTGAACCCATGAACCCTGAATCCATGAACCCTAAAACCATGAACCCTGAACCCATGAACCCTGAACCCATGAACCCTGAACCCATGAACCCTGCACCCATGAACCCTGAACCCATGAACCCTGAACCCATGAACCCTGAACCCATGAACCCTGAACCCATGAACCCTGAACCCGTGAACCCTGAACCCATGAACCCTGAACCCATGAACCCTGAACCCGTGAACCCTGAACCCGTGAACCCTGAACCCATGAACCCATGAACCGTTAACCCATGAACCTTGAGCCAATGAACCCATGACCTCTGAACCCATGAACCTGGAACCCATGTACCCTGAACCCATGAACCCGCAACCCATGTACCCTGAACCCATGAACCCTGAACACATGAACCCTGAACCCATGAACCCATGAACCCTGAACCCATGAACCCATGAAACCTTAACCCATGAACCCTTAACCCATGAACCCTGAACCCATGAACCCTGAACCCATGAACCCTGAAACCATGAACCTAGAACCCATGAACCCTTAACCCATGAACCCTGAACCCATGAACCCTGAACCCATGAACCCTGAAACCATGAACCTAGAACCCATGAACCCTGAAACCATGAACCTAGAACCCATGAACCCTTAACCCATGAACCCTGAACCCATGAACCCTGAACCCATGAACCCTGAAACCATGAACCTAGAACCCATGAACCCTGAACCCATGAACCCCGAACCCATGAAACCTGAACCCATGAACCCATGAACCCATGAACCCATGAACCCTGAACCCATGAACCCTGAACCCATGAACCCTCAACCCATGAACCCTGAACCCATGAACCCTGAACCCATGAACCCTGAACCCATGAACCCCGAACCCATGAAACCTGAACCCATGAACCCATGAACCCATGAACCCTGAACCCATGAACCCTGAACCCATGAACCCTGAACCCATGAACCCTGAACCCATGAACCCTGAACCCATGAACCCTCAACCCATGAACCCTCAACCCATGAACCCTGAACCCATGAACCCGGAACCCATGTACCCTGAACCCATGAACCCGGAACCCCTGTACCCTGAACCCATGAAACCTGAACCCATGAACCCTGAACCGATGAACCCATGAACCCTGAACCCATGAACCCTGAACCCATGAACCCATGAACCCTGAACCCATAAACGCTGAACACATGAACCCTGAACCCATAAACGCTGAACCCATGAAACCATGAACCCTTAACCCATGAACCTTGAGCCAATGAACCCATGACCTCTGAACCCATGAACCCATGAACCCTGAACCCATGAACCCTGAACCCATGAACCCTGAACCCATGAACCCTGAACCCATGAACCCTAAACCCATGAACCCTGAACCCATGAACCCTCAACCCATGAACCCTCAACCCATGAACCCTCAACCCATGAACCCTCAACCCATGAACCCTCAACCCATGAACCCTGAACCCATGAACCCTGAACCCACGAACCCTGAACCCATAAACCCTGAACCCTGAACCCATGAACCCTGAACCCGTGAACCCTGAACCCATGAACCCGGAACCCAAGAACCCTGAACCCATGAACCCTGAACCCATGAACCCTCAACTCATGAACCCTCAACCCATGAACCCTTAACCCATGAACCCTGAACCCATGAACCCTGAACCCATGAACCATGAACCCATGAACCCTGAACCCATGAACCCTGAACCCATGAACTCTGAACCCATGAACCCTTAACCCATGAACCCTGAACCCATGAACCCTGAAACCATGAACCCATGAACCCATGAACCCATGAACCCTGAACCCATGAACCCTGAACCCATGAACCCTGAACCCATGAACCCTGAACCCATGAACCCTGAACCCATGAACCCTGAACCCATGAACCCTGAACCCATGAACACATGAACCCATGAACACATGAACCCTGAACCCATGAACCCGGAACCCAAGAACCCTGAACCCATGAACCCTGAACCCATGAACCCTCAACTCATGAACCCTCAACCCATGAACCCTTAACCCATGAACCCTGAACCCATGAACCCTGAACCCATGAACCATGAACCCATGAACCCTGAACCCATGAACCCTGAAACCATGAACCTAGAACCCATGAACCCTGAAACCATGAACCTAGAACCCATGAACCCTTAACCCATGAACCCTGAACCCATGAACCCTGAACCCATGAACTCTGAACCCATGAACCCTTAACCCATGAACCCTGAACCCATGAACCCTCAACTCATGAACCCTCAACCCATGAACCCTTAACCCATGAACCCTGAACCCATGAACCCTGAACCCATGAACCATGAACCCATGAACCCTGAACCCATGAACCCTGAAACCATGAACCTAGAACCCATGAACCCTGAAACCATGAACCTAGAACCCATGAACCCTTAACCCATGAACCCTGAACCCATGAGCCCTGAAACCATGAACCTAGAACCCATGAACCCTGAACCCATGAACCCCGAACCCATGAAACCTGAACCCATGAACCCATGAACCCATGAACCCTGAACCCATGAACCCTGAACCCATGAACCCATGAACCCATGAACCCTGAACCTTGAACCCATGAACCCTGAACCCGTGAACCCTGAGCCCCTGAACCCATGAACCCTGAACCCATGAACCAGGATCCATGAATCCTGAACCCTGAACCCATGAACCCTGAACCCATGAACCCGGAACCCATGAACCCTGAACCCATGAACCCTGAACCCATGAACCCTTAACCCATGAACCCTGAGCCAATAAACCCATGAACCCTGAACCCATTAACCCTGAACCCATGAACCCTGTACCCATTAACCCTAAACCCATTAACCCTGAACCCATGACACCTGAACCCATGAACCCTGAATCCATGAACCCTGAACCCTGAACCCATGAACACTAAACCCATGAACCCAGGACACATGAATCCTGAACCCTGAACCCTGAACCCATGAACCCTGAACCCATCAACCCTGAACCCATGAACCCTGAACCCATGAACCCTGAACCGTCAACCCATTAACCCTCAACCCATGAACCCTGAACCCATGAACCCTGAACCCATGAACCCTGAACCCATGAACCCATGAACCCTGAACCCATAAACGCTGAACCCATGAAACCATGAACCCTTAACCCATGAACCCTGAGCCAATGAACCCATGAACCCTGAACCCATGAACCCTGAACGCATGAACCCTGAACCCATTAACCCTGAACCCATGAACCCTGAACCCTGAACCCATGAACCCTGAACCCGTGAACCCTGAGCCCCTGAACCCATGAACCCTGAACCCATTAACCCTTAACCCATGAACCCTGAAACCATGAACCCTGAACCCATGAACCCGGAACCCATGAAACCTCAACCCATGAACCCTGAAACCATGAACCTAGAACCCATGAACCCTGAAACCATGAACCTAGAACCCATGAACCCTTAACCCATGAACCCTGAACCCATGAACCCTGAACCCATGAACTCTGAACCCATGAACCCTGAACCCATGAACCCTGAACCCATGAACCATGAACCCATGAACCCTGAACCCATGAACCCTGAAACCATGAACCTAGAACCCATGAACCCTGAAACCATGAACCTAGAACCCATGAACCCTTAACCCATGAACCCTGAACCCATGAACCCTGAACCCATGAACTCTGAACCCATGAACCCTTAACCCATGAACCCTGAACCCATGAACCCTGAAACCATGAACCCATGAACCCATGAACCCATGAACCCTGAACCCATGAACCCTGAACCCATGAACCCTGAACCCATGAACCCTGAACCCATGAACCCTGAACCCATGAACCCTGAACCCATGAACCCTGAACCCATGAACACATGAACCCATGAACACATGAACCCTGAACCCATGAACCCGGAACCCAAGAACCCTGAACCCATGAACCCTGAACCCATGAACCCTCAACTCATGAACCCTCAACCCATGAACCCTTAACCCATGAACCCTGAACCCATGAACCCTGAACCCATGAACCATGAACCCATGAACCCTGAACCCATGAACCCTGAAACCATGAACCTAGAACCCATGAACCCTGAAACCATGAACCTAGAACCCATGAACCCTTAACCCATGAACCCTGAACCCATGAGCCCTGAAACCATGAACCTAGAACCCATGAACCCTGAACCCATGAACCCCGAACCCATGAAACCTGAACCCATGAACCCATGAACCCATGAACCCTGAACCCATGAACCCTGAACCCATGAACCCATGAACCCATGAACCCTGAACCTTGAACCCATGAACCCTGAACCCGTGAACCCTGAGCCCCTGAACCCATGAACCCTGAACCCATGAACCAGGATCCATGAATCCTGAACCCTGAACCCATGAACCCTGAACCCATGAACCCGGAACCCATGAACCCTGAACCCATGAACCCTGAACCCATGAACCCTTAACCCATGAACCCTGAGCCAATAAACCCATGAACCCTGAACCCATTAACCCTGAACCCATGAACCCTGTACCCATTAACCCTAAACCCATTAACCCTGAACCCATGACACCTGAACCCATGAACCCTGAATCCATGAACCCTGAACCCTGAACCCATGAACCCTAAACCCATGAACCCAGGACACATGAATCCTGAACCCTGAACCCTGAACCCATGAACCCTGAACCCATCAACCCTGAACCCATGAACCCTGAACCCATGAACCCTGAACCGTCAACCCATTAACCCTCAACCCATGAACCCTGAACCCATGAACCCTGAACCCATGAACCCTGAACCCATGAACCCATGAACCCTGAACCCATAAACGCTGAACCCATGAAACCATGAACCCTTAACCCATGAACCCTGAGCCAATGAACCCATGAACCCTGAACCCATGAACCCTGAACGCATGAACCCTGAACCCATTAACCCTGAACCCATGAACCCTGAACCCTGAACCCATGAACCCTGAACCCGTGAACCCTGAGCCCCTGAACCCATGAACCCTGAACCCATTAACCCTTAACCCATGAACCCTGAAACCATGAACCCTGAACCCATGAACCCGGAACCCATGAAACCTCAACCCATGAACCCTTAACCCATGAACCCTGAACCCATGAACCCTGAACCCATGAACCCTGAAACCATGAACCTAGAACCCATGAACCCTGAACCCATGAACCCTGAACCCATGAACCCCGAACCCATGAAACCTGAACCCATGAACCCATGAACCCATGAACCCTGAACCCATGAACCCTGAACCCATGAACCCTCAACCCATGAACCCTCAACCCATGAACCCTGAACCCATGAACCCTGAACCCATGAACCCTGAACCCATGAACCCTGAACCCATGAACCCTGAACCCATGAACCCGGAACCCATGTACCCTGAACCCATGAACCCTCAACCCATGAACTCTGAACCCATGAACCCTGAACCCATGAACCCTGAACCCATGAACCCTTAGCCCATGAACCCATAAACCCTGAACCCATAAACCCTGAACCCATGGACCATGAACCCTGAACCCATGAACCCTGAACCCATGAACTCTGAACCCATGAACCCATTAACCCTGAACCCATGAACCCTGAACCCATGAACCCTGAACCCATAAACGCTGAACCCATGAACCCTGAACCCATGAACCATGAGCCCATGAACCCTGAACCCGTGTACCCTTAACCCACGAACCCATGAACCCATGGACCCTGAACCCATGAACCCTGTACCCATGAACCCTGAACCCATGAACCCTGAACCCATGAACCCTGAACCCATGAACCCTGAACCCATGAACCCTGAACCCATGAACCATGAACCCATGAACCCATGAACCTTGAACCCATAAACCCTGAACCCATGAACCCATAACCCCTGAACCCATGAACCCTGAACCCATGAACCCTGAACCTATGAACCCAGGACCCATGAATCCTGAACCCTGAACCCATGAACCCTGAACCCATGAACCCGGAACCCATGAACCCTGAACCCTGAAACCATGAACCCTGAACCCATGAACCCGGAACCCATGAACCCTCAACCCATGAACCCTTAACCCATGAACCCTGAACCCATGAACCCTGAACCCATGAACCCTGAAACCATGAACCTAGAACCCATGAACCCTGAACCCATGAACCCCGAACCCATGAAACCTGAACCCATATACCCTGAACCCATGAACCCTGAACCCATGAACCCTGAACCCATGAACCCTGAATCCATGAACCCTAAAACCATGAACCCTGAACCCATGAACCCTGAACCCATGAACCCTGAACCCATGAACCCTGAACCCATGAACCCTGAACCCATGAACCCTGAACGCATGAACCCTGAACCCATTAACCCTAAACCCATTAACCCTGAACCCATGACACCTGAACCCATGAACCCTGAATCCATGAACCCTGAACCCTGAACCCATGAACCCTAAACCCATGAACCCAGGACACATGAATCCTGAACCCTGAACCCTGAACCCATGAACCCTGAACCCATCAACCCTGAACCCATGAACCCTGAACCCATGAACCCTGAACCGTCAACCCATTAACCCTCAACCCATGAACCCTGAACCCATGAACCCTGAACCCTGAACCCATGAACCCTGAACCCATGAACCCATGAACCCTGAACCCATAAACGCTGAACCCATGAAACCATGAACCCTTAACCCATGAACCCTGAGCCAATGAACCCATGAACCCTGAACCCATGAACCCTGAACGCATGAACCCTGAACCCATTAACCCTGAACCCATGAACCCTGAACCCTGAACCCATGAACCCTGAACCCGTGAACCCTGAGCCCCTGAACCCATGAACCCTGAACCCATTAACCCTTAACCCATGAACCCTGAAACCATGAACCCTGAACCCATGAACCCGGAACCCATGAAACCTCAACCCATGAACCCTTAACCCATGAACCCTGAACCCATGAACCCTGAACCCATGAACCCTGAAACCATGAACCTAGAACCCATGAACCCTGAACCCATGAACCCTGAACCCATGAACCCCGAACCCATGAAACCTGAACCCATGAACCCATGAACCCATGAACCCTGAACCCATGAACCCTGAACCCATGAACCCTCAACCCATGAACCCTCAACCCATGAACCCTGAACCCATGAACCCTGAACCCATGAACCCTGAACCCATGAACCCTGAACCCATGAACCCTGAACCCATGAACCCGGAACCCATGTACCCTGAACCCATGAACCCTCAACCCATGAACTCTGAACCCATGAACCCTGAACCCATGAACCCTGAACCCATGAACCCTTAGCCCATGAACCCATAAACCCTGAACCCATAAACCCTGAACCCATGGACCATGAACCCTGAACCCATGAACCCTGAACCCATGAACTCTGAACCCATGAACCCATTAACCCTGAACCCATGAACCCTGAACCCATGAACCCTGAACCCATAAACGCTGAACCCATGAACCCTGAACCCATGAACCATGAGCCCATGAACCCTGAACCCGTGTACCCTTAACCCACGAACCCATGAACCCATGGACCCTGAACCCATGAACCCTGTACCCATGAACCCTGAACCCATGAACCCTGAACCCATGAACCCTGAACCCATGAACCCTGAACCCATGAACCCTGAACCCATGAACCCTGAACCCATGAACCCTGAACCCATGAACCATGAACCCATGAACCCATGAACCTTGAACCCATAAACCCTGAACCCATGAACCCATAACCCCTGTACCCATGAACCCTGAACCCATGAACCCTGAACCTATGAACCCAGGACCCATGAATCCTGAACCCTGAACCCATGAACCCTGAACCCATGAACCCGGAACCCATGAACCCTGAACCCTGAAACCATGAACCCTGAACCCATGAACCCGGAACCCATGAACCCTCAACCCATGAACCCTTAACCCATGAACCCTGAACCCATGAACCCTGAACCCATGAACCCTGAAACCATGAACCTAGAACCCATGAACACTGAACCCATGAACCCCGAACCCATGAAACCTGAACCCATATACCCTGAACCCATGAACCTAGAAACCATGAACCCTTAACCCATGAACCCTGAGCCAATGAACCCATGAACCCTGAACCCATGAACCCTGAACCCATGAACCCTGAACCCATTAACCTTGAACCCATTAACCCTGAACCCATGAACCCTGAACCCTGAACCCATGAACCCTGAACCCATCAACCCTGAACCCATGAACCCTAAACCCATGAACCCTGAACCGTCAACCCATTAACCCTCAACCCAAGAACCCTGAACCCATGAACCCACGAACCCAGAACCCATGAACCCTGAACCCATGAACCCTGAACGCATGAACCCTGAACCCATGAACGCTGAACCCACGAACCCAGAACCCATGAACCCTGAACCCATGAACCCTGAATCCATGAACCCTAAAACCATGAACCCTGAACCCATGAACCCTGAACCCATGAACCCTGAACCCATGAACCCTGCACCCATTAACCCTGAACCCATGAACCCTGAACCCATGAACCCTGAACCCATGAACCCTGAACCCATGAACCCTGAACCCGTGAACCCTGAACCCATGAACCCTGAACCCACGAACCCAGAACCCACGAACCCTGAACCCATGAACCCTGAACCCATGAACCCTAAAACCATGAACCCTGAACCCATGAACCCTGAACCCATGAACCCTGAACGCATGAACCCTGAACCCATGAACCCTGAACCCATGAACCCTGAACCCCTGAACCCATGAACCCTGAACCCATGGACCCTGAACCCATGAACCCTGAACCCATGAACCCTGAACCCATGAACCCTGAACCCATGAACCCTGAACCCATGAACACTGAACCCATGAACCCTGAACCCATGAACCCTGAACCCATGAACCCTGAACCCATGAACCCTGAACCCATGAACCCTGAACCCATGAACCCTGAACCCATGAACCCTGAATCCATGAACCCTAAAACCATGAACCCTGAACCCATGAACCCTGAACCCATGAACCCTGAACCCATGAACCCTGAACCCATGAACCCTGAACCCATGAACCCTGAACCCATGAACCCTGAACCCATGAACCCTGAACCCATGAACCCTGAACCCATGAACACTGATCCCAAGAACCCTGAACCCATGAACCCTGAACCCATGAACCCTGAACCCATGAACCCTGAACCCATGAACCCTGAACCTATGCTCCCTGAACCCATGAACCCTGAACCGATGAACCCTGAACCCATGAACCCTGAACCCATGAACCCTGAACCCATGAACACTGATCCCAAGAACCCTGAACCCATGAACCCTGAACCCATGAACCCTGAACCCATGAACCCTGAACCCATGAACCCTGAACCCATGAACCCTGAACCCTGAACCCATGAACCCTGAACCCATGAACCCTGAACCCATGAACCCTGAACCCATGAACCCTGAACCCATGAACCCTGAACCCATGAACCCTGAACCCATGAACCCTGAACCCATGAACCCTGAACCCATGAACCCTGAACCCATGAACCCTGAACCCATGAACCCTGAACCCATGAACCCTGAACCCATGAACCCTGAACCCATGAACCTGGACCCATGAACCCTGAACCCATGAACCCTGAACCCATGAACCCTGAACCCATGAACCCTGAACCCATGAACCCTGAACCCACGAACCCAGAACCCATGAACCCTGAACCCATGAACCCTGAACCCATGAACCCGGAACCCATGAACCCTCAACCCATGAACCCTCAACCCATGAACCCTCAACCCATGAACCCTGAACCCACGAACCCTGAACCCATTAACCCGGAACCCATGAACCCTTAACCCATGAACCCTGAACCCTTGAACCCATGAATCCTGAACCCATGAACCCTGAACCCACGAACCCAGAACCCACGAACCCTGAACCCATGAACCCTGAATCCATGAACCCTGAACCCATGAACCATGAACCCATGAACCCTCAACCCATGAACCCTGAACCCATGAACCCTGAACCCATGAACCCTAAAACCATGAACCCTCAACCCATGAACCCTCAACCCATGAACCCTGAACGCATGAACCCTGAACCCATGAACCCTGAACCCATGAACCCTAAACGCATGAACCCTGAACCCATGAACCCTGCACCCATGAACCCTGAACCCATGAACCCTGAACCCCTGAACCCTGAACCCCTGAACCCATGAACCCTGAACCCATGAACCATGAACCCATGAACCCTCAACCCATGAACCCTCAACCCATGAACCCTGAACCCATGAACCCTGAACCCATGAACCGTGAACCCTGAACCCATGAACCCTGAATCCACGAACCCAGAACCCATGAACCCTGAACCCATGAACCCTGAATCCATGAACCCTAAAACCATGAACCCTGAACCCATGAACCCTGAACCCATGAACCCTGAACCCATGAACCCTGAACCCATGAACCCTGAACCCATGAACCCTGAACCCATGAACCCTGAACCCATGAACCCTGAACCCATGAACCCTGAACCCATGAACCCTGAACCCATGAACCCTGAACCCATGAACCCTGAACCCATGAACCCTGAACCCATGAACCCTGAACCCATGAACCCTGAACCCATGAACCCTGAACCCATGAACCCTGAACCCATGAACCTGGACCCATGAACCCTGAACCCATGAACCCTGAACCCATGAACCCTGAACCCATGAACCCTGAACCCATGAACCCTGAACCCACGAACCCAGAACCCATGAACCCTGAACCCATGAACCCTGAATCCATGAACCCTAAAACCATGAACCCTGAACCCATGAACCCTCAACCCATGAACCCTGAACCCATGAACCCTGAACCCATGAACCCTGAACCCATGAACCCTGAACCTATGATCCCTGAACCCCTGAACCCTGAACCCATGAACCCTGAACCCATGAACCCTGAACCCATGAACCCTGAACCCATGAACCCTGAACCCATGAACCCTGAACCCATGAACCCTGAACCCATGTACCCTGAACCCATGAACCCTGAACCCCTGAACCCATGAACCCTGAACCCATGAACCCTGAACCCATGAACCCTGAACCCATGAACCCTGAACCCTGAACCCATGAACCCTGAACCCATGAACCCTGAACCCATGAACCCTGAACCCATGAACCCTGAACCCATGAACCCTGAACCCATGAACCCTGAACCCATGAACCCTGAACCCATGAACCCTGAACCCATGAACCCTGAACCCATGAACCCTGAACCCATGAACCCTGAACCCATGAACCCTGAACCCATGAACCTGGACCCATGAACCCTGAACCCATGAACCCTGAACCCATGAACCCTGAACCCATGAACCCTGAACCCATGAACCCTGAACCCACGAACCCAGAACCCATGAACCCTGAACCCATGAACCCTGAACCCATGAACCCGGAACCCATGAACCCTCAACCCATGAACCCTCAACCCATGAACCCTCAACCCATGAACCCTGAACCCACGAACCCTGAACCCATTAACCCGGAACCCATGAACCCTTAACCCATGAACCCTGAACCCTTGAACCCATGAATCCTGAACCCATGAACCCTGAACCCACGAACCCAGAACCCACGAACCCTGAACCCATGAACCCTGAATCCATGAACCCTGAACCCATGAACCATGAACCCATGAACCCTCAACCCATGAACCCTCAACCCATGAACCCTGAACCGATGAACCCTGAACCCATGAATCCTGAACCGATGAACCCTGAACCCATGAACCCTGAACCCATGAACCCTGAACCCATGAACCCTAAAACCATGAACCCTCAACCCATGAACCCTCAACCCATGAACCCTGAACGCATGAACCCTGAACCCATGAACCCTGAACCCATGAACCCTAAACGCATGAACCCTGAACCCATGAACCCTGCACCCATGAACCCTGAACCCATGAACCCTGAACCCCTGAACCCTGAACCCCTGAACCCATGAACCCTGAACCCATGAACCATGAACCCATGAACCCTCAACCCATGAACCCTCAACCCATGAACCCTGAACCCATGAACCCTGAACCCATGAACCCTGAACCCTGAACCCATGAACCCTGAATCCACGAACCCAGAACCCATGAACCCTGAACCCATGAACCCTGAATCCATGAACCCTAAAACCATGAACCCTGAACCCATGAACCCTGAACCCATGAACCCTGAACCCATGAACCCTGAACCCATGAACCCTGAACCCATGAACCCTGAACCCATGAACCCTGAACCCATGAACCCTGAACCCATGAACCCTGAACCCATGAACCCTGAACCCATGAACCCTGAACCCATGAACCCTGAACCCATGAACCCTGAACCCATGAACCCTGAACCCATGAACCCTGAACCCATGAACCCTGAACCCATGAACCCTGAACCCATGAACCTGGACCCATGAACCCTGAACCCATGAACCCTGAACCCATGAACCCTGAACCCATGAACCCTGAACCCATGAACCCTGAACCCACG
This sequence comes from Gastracanthus pulcherrimus, assembly GCA_949152435.1. NCBI lineage: Eukaryota > Metazoa > Arthropoda > Insecta > Hymenoptera > Pteromalidae > Gastracanthus > Gastracanthus pulcherrimus. Next base: position 79,622,567 of record OX424573.1, on the reverse strand, counting down.
AACCCAGAACCCATGAACCCTGAACCCATGAACCCTGAATCCATGAACCCTAAAACCATGAACCCTGAACCCATGAACCCTCAACCCATGAACCCTGAACCCATGAACCCTGAACCCATGAACCCTGAACCCATGAACCCTGAACCTATGATCCCTGAACCCCTGAACCCTGAACCCATGAACCCTGAACCCATGAACCCTGAACCCATGAACCCTGAACCCATGAACCCTGAACCCATGAACCCTGAACCCATGAACCCTGAACCCATGTACCCTGAACCCATGAACCCTGAACCCCTGAACCCATGAACCCTGAACCCTGAACCCATAAAACCTGAACGCATGAACCCTGAAACCATGAACCCTGCACCCATGAACCCTGAACCCATGAACCCTGAACCCATGAACCCTGAACCCCTGAACCCATGAACCCTGAACCCATGAACCCTGAACCCATGAACCCTGAACCCATGAACCCTCAACCCATGAACCCTCAACCCATGAACTCTCAACCCATGAAACCTGAACCGATGAACCCTGAACCCTTGAACCCTGAACCCATGAACACTGAACCCATGAACCCTGAACCCATGAACCCGGAACCCATGAACCCGGAAACCATGAACCCTCAACCCATGAACCCTCAACCCATGAACCCTCAACCCATGAACCCTGAACCCACGAACCCTGAACCCATTAACCCGGAACCCATGAACCCTTAACCCATGAACCCTGAACCATTGAACCCATGAATCCTGAACCCATGAACCCTGAACCCACGAACCCAGAACCCACGAACCCTGATCCCATGAACCCTGAATCCATGAACCCTAAAACCATGAACCCTGAACCCATGAACCCTGAACCCATGAACCCTGAACGCATGAACCCATGAACCCTGAACCCATGAACCCTGAACCCATAACCCCTGAACCCATGAAACCTGAACCCATGGACCCTGAACCCATGAACCCTGAACGCATGAACCCTGAACCCATGAACCCTGAACCCATGAACCCTAAACGCATGAACCCTGAACCCATCAACCCTGCACCCATGAACCCTGAACCCATGAACCCTGAACCAATGAACCCTGAACCCCTGAACCCATGAACCCTGAACCCATGAACCATGAACCCATGAACCCTCAACCCATGAACCCTCAACCCATGAACCCTCAACCCATGAACCCTGAACCCATGAACCCTGAACCCATGAACCCTGAACCCATGAACCCTGAACCCTGAACCCATGAACCCTGAACCCATGAACCCTGAACCCATGAACCCTGAACCCATGAACCCTGAACCCATGAACCCTGAACCCATGAACCCTGAACCCATGAACCCTGAACCCATGAACCCTGAATCCATGAACCCTAAAACCATGAACCCTGAACCCATGAACCCTGAACCCATGAACCCTGAACGCATGAACCCATGAACCCTGAACCCATGAACCCTGAACCCATAACCCCTGAACCCATGAACCCTGAACCCATGGACCCTGAACCCATGAACCCTGAACGCATGAACCCTGAACCCATGAACCCTGAACCCATGAACCCTGAACCCATGAACCCTGAACCCATGAACCCTGAACCCATGAACCCTGAACCCATGAACCCTGAACCCATGAACCCTGAACCCATGAACCCTGAACCCATGAACCCTGAACCCATGAACCTGGACCCATGAACCTGGACCCATGAACCCTGAACCCATGAACCCTGAACCCATGAACCCTGAACCCATGAACCCTGAACCCACGAACCCATAACCAATGAACCCTGAACCCATGAACCCTGAATCCATGAACCCTAAAACCATGAACCCTGAACCCATGAACCCTCAACCCATGAACCCTGAACCCATGAACCCTGAACCCATGAACCCTGAACCCATGAACCCTGAACCCATGAACCCTGAACCCATGAACCCTGAACCCATGAACCCTGAACCCATGAACCCTGAACCCATGAACCCTGAACCCATGTACCCTGAACCCATGAACCCTGAACCCCTGAACCCATGAACCCTGAACCCATGAACCCTGAACCCACGAACCCAGAACCCATGAACCCAGAACCCACGAACCCTGAACCCATGAACCCTGAATCCATGAACCCTAAAACCATGAACCCTGAACCCATGAACCCTGAACCCATGAACCCTGAACGCATGAACCCATGAACCCTGAACCCATGAACCCTGAACCCATAACCCCTGAACCCATGAACCCTGAACCCATGGACCCTGAACCCATGAACCCTGAACGCATGAACCCTGAACCCATGAACCCTGAACCCATGAACCCTGAACCCATGAACCCTGAACCCATGAACCCTGAACCCATGAACCCTGAACCCATGAACCCTGAACCCATGAACCCTGAACCCATGAACCCTGAACCCATGAACCCTGAACCCATGAACCCTGAACCCATGAACCCTGAACCCATGAACCCTGAACCCATGAACCCTGAACCCATGAACCCTGAACCTATGATCCCTGAACCCATGAACCCTGAACCCATGAACCCTGAACCCATGAACCCCGAACCCATGAACCCTGAACCCATGAACCCTGAACCCATGAACCCTGAACCCATGAACCCTGAACCCATGAACCCTGAACCCATAAAACCTGAACGCATGAACCCTGAAACCATGAACCCTGCACCCATGAACCCTGAACCCATGAACCCTGAACCCATGAACCCTGAACCCCTGAACCCATGAACCCTGAACCCATGAACCCTGAACCCATGAACCCTCAACCCATGAACCCTCAACCCATGAACTCTCAACCCATGAAACCTGAACCGATGAACCCTGAACCCTTGAACCCTGAACCCATGAACCCTGAACCCATGAACCCTGAACCCATGAACCCGGAACGCATGAACCCTCAACCCATGAACCCTCAACCCATGAACCCTCAACCCATGAACCCTGAACCCACGAACCCTGAACCCATTAACCCGGAACCCATGAACCCTTAACCCATGAACCCTGAACCCTTGAACCCATGAATCCTGAACCCATGAACCCTGAATCCATGAACCCTGAACCCATGAACCCTGAACCTATGATCCCTGAACCCATGAACCCTGAACCCATGAACCCTGAACCCATGAACCCTCAACCCATGAACCCTCAACCCATGAACCCTCAACCCATGAACCCTGAACCCACGAACCCTGAACCCATTAACCCGGAACCCATGAACCCTGAACCAATGAACCCTGAACCCATGAACCCTGAACCCATGAACCCTGAACCCATGAACCCTGAACCCATGAACCCTGAACCTATGATCCCTGAACCCATGAACCCTGAACCCATGAACCCTGAACCCATGAACCCTGAACCCACGAACCCTGAACCCATTAACCCGGAACCCATGCACCCGGAACCCATGAACCCTCAACCCATGAACCCTCAACCCATGAACCCTCAACCCATGAACCCTGAACCCACGAACCCTGAACCCATTAACCCGGAACCCATGAACCCTGAACCCATGAACCCTGAACCCATGAACCCTGAACCCATGAACCCTGAACCCATGAACCCTGAACCCATGAACCCTGAACCTATGATCCCTGAACCCATGAACCCTGAACCCATGAACCCTGAACCCATGAACCCTGAACCCATGAACCCTGAACCCATGAACCCTGAACCCATGAACCCTGAACCCATGAACCCTGAACCCATGAACCCTGAACCCATGAACCCTGAACCCATAAACCCTGAACGCATGAACCCTGAACCCATGAACCCTGCACCCATGAACCCTGAACCCATGAACCCTGAACCCATGAACCCTGAACCCCTGAACCCATGAACCCTGAACCCATGAACCCTGAACCCATGAACCCTGAACCCATGAACCCTGAACCCATGAACCCTGAACCCATGAACCCTGAACCCATGAACCCTGAACCCATGAACCCTGAACCCATGAACCCTGAACCCATGAACCCTGAACCCATGAACCCTGAACCCATGAACCCTGAACCCATGAACCCTGAACCCATGAACCCTGAACCCATGAACCTGGACCCATGAACCTGGACCCATGAACCCTGAACCCATGAACCCTGAACCCATGAACCCTGAACCCATGAACCCTGAACCCACGAACCCATAACCAATGAACCCTGAACCCATGAACCCTGAATCCATGAACCCTAAAACCATGAACCCTGAACCCATGAACCCTCAACCCATGAACCCTGAACCCATGAACCCTGAACCCATGAACCCTGAACCCATGAACCCTGAACCCATGAACCCTGAACCCATGAACCCTGAACCCATGAACCCTGAACCCATGAACCCTGAACCCATGAACCCTGAACCCATGTACCCTGAACCCATGAACCCTGAACCCCTGAACCCATGAACCCTGAACCCATGAACCCTGAACCCACGAACCCAGAACCCATGAACCCAGAACCCATGAACCCTGAACCCATGAACCCTGAACCCATGAACCCTGAACCCATGAACCCTGAACCTATGATCCCTGAACCCATGAACCCTGAACCCATGAACCCTGAACCCATGAACCCCGAACCCATGAACCCTGAACCCATGAACCCTGAACCCATGAACCCTGAACCCATGAACCCTGAACCCATGAACCCTGAACCCATAAAACCTGAACGCATGAACCCTGAAACCATGAACCCTGCACCCATGAACCCTGAACCCATGAACCCTGAACCCATGAACCCTGAACCCCTGAACCCATGAACCCTGAACCCATGAACCCTCAACCCATGAACCCTCAACCCATGAACCCTCAACCCATGAACTCTCAACCCATGAAACCTGAACCGATGAACCCTGAACCCTTGAACCCTGAACCCATGAACCCTGAACCCATGAACCCTGAACCCATGAACCCGGAACGCATGAACCCTCAACCCATGAACCCTCAACCCATGAACCCTCAACCCATGAACCCTGAACCCACGAACCCTGAACCCATTAACCCGGAACCCATGAACCCTTAACCCATGAACCCTGAACCCTTGAACCCATGAATCCTGAACCCATGAACCCTGAATCCATGAACCCTGAACCCATGAACCCTGAACCTATGATCCCTGAACCCATGAACCCTGAACCCATGAACCCTGAACCCATGAACCCTCAACCCATGAACCCTCAACCCATGAACCCTCAACCCATGAACCCTGAACCCACGAACCCTGAACCCATTAACCCGGAACCCATGAACACTGAACCCATGAACCCTGAACCCATGAACCCTGAACCCATGAACCCTGAACCCATGAACCCTGAACCCATGAACCCTGAACCTATGATCCCTGAACCCATGAACCCTGAACCCATGAACCCTGAACCCATGAACCCTGAACCCACGAACCCTGAACCCATTAACCCGGAACCCATGCACCCGGAACCCATGAACCCTCAACCCATGAACCCTCAACCCATGAACCCTCAACCCATGAACCCTCAACCCATGAACCCTGAACCCACGAACCCTGAACCCATTAACCCGGAACCCATTAACCCTGAACCCATGAACCCTGAACCCATGAACCCTGAACCCATGAACCCTGAACCTATGATCCCTGAACCCATGAACCCTGAACCCATGAACCCTGAACCCATGAACCCTCAACCCATGAACCCTCAACCCATGAACCCTCAACCCATGAACCCTGAACCCACGAACCCTGAACCCATTAACCCGGAACCCATGAACCCTGAACCCATGAACCCTGAACCCATGAACCCTGAACCCATGAACCCTGAACCCATGAACCCTGAACCCATGAACCCTGAACCTATGATCCCTGAACCCATGAACCCTGAACCCATGAACCCTGAACCCATGAACCCTGAACCCACGAACCCTGAACCCATTAACCCGGAACCCATGCACCCGGAACCCATGAACCCTCAACCCATGAACCCTCAACCCATGAACCCTCAACCCATGAACCCTGAACCCACGAACCCTGAACCCATTAACCCGGAACCCATGAACCCTGAACCCATGAACCCTGAACCCATGAACCCTGAACCCATGAACCCTGAACCCATGAACCCTGAACCCATGAACCCTGAACCTATGATCCCTGAACCCATGAACCCTGAACCAATGAACCCTGAACCCATGAACCCTGAACCCATGAACCCTGAACCCATGAACCCTGAACCCATGAACCCTGAACCCATGAACCCTGAACCCATGAACCCTGAACCCATAAACCCTGAACGCATGAACCCTGAACCCATGAACCCTGCACCCATGAACCCTGAACCCATGAACCCTGAACCCATGAACCCTGAACCCCTGAACCCATGAACCCTGAACTCATGAACCCTGAACCCATGAACCCTGAACCCATGAACCCTCTACCCATGAACCCTCAACCCATGAACTCTCAACCCATGAAACCTGAACCGATGAACCCTGAACCCTTGAACCCTGAACCCATGAACCCTGAACCCATGAACCCTGAACCCATGAACCCGGAACCCATGAACCCGGAACCCATGAACCCTCAACCCATGAACCCTCAACCCATGAACCCTCAACCCATGATCCCTGAACCCACGAACCCTGAACCCATTAACCTGGAACCCATGAACCCTTAACCCATGAACCCTGAACCCTTGAACCCATGAATCCTGAACCCATGAACCCTGAATCCATGAACCCTGAACCCATGAACCCTGAACCGATGAACCCTGAACCCATGAACCCTGAACCCATGAACCCTGAACCCATGAACACTGAACCCTGAACCCATGAACCCTGAACCCATGAACACTGAACCCTGAACCCATGAACCCTGAACCCATGAACCCTGAACCCATGAACCCTGAACCCATGAACCCGGAACCCATGAACCCTCAACCCATGAACCCTCAACCCATGAACCCTCAACCCATGAACCCTGAACCCACGAACCCTGAACCCATGAACCCTGAACCCATGAACCCATGAACCCTGAACCCATGAACCCTGAACCCATGAACCCTGAACCCATGAACCCTGAACCCATGAACCCTGAACCCATGAACCCTGAACCCCTGAACCCATGAACCCTGAACCCATGGACCCTGAACCCATGAACCCTGAACCCATGAACCCTGAACCCATGAACCCTCAACCCATGAACCCTCAACCCATGAACTCTCAACCCATGAAACCTGAACCGATGAACCCTGAACCCTTGAACCCTGAACCCATGAACCCTGAACCCATGAACCCTGAACCCATGAACCCTGAACCCATGAACCCTGAACCCACGAACCCAGAACCCACGAACCCTGAACCCATGAACCCTGAACCCATGAACCCTGAACGCATGAACCCTGAACCCATGAACCCTGAACCCATGAACCCTGAACCCCTGAACCCATGAACCCTGAACCCATGGACCCTGAATCCATGAACCCTGAACCAACGAACCCTGAACCAACGAACCCTGAACCCATGAACCCTGAACCCATGAACCCTGAACCCATGAACCCTGAACCCATGAACCCTGAACCCATGAACCCTGAATCCATGAACCCTGAACCCACGAACCCTGAACCCATGAACCCTGAACCCATGAACCCTGAACCCATGAACCCTGAACCCCTGAACCCATGAACCCTGAACCCATGGACCCTGAATCCATGAACCCTGAACCAACGAACCCTGAACCCATGAACCCTGAACCCATGAACCCTGAACCCATGAACCCTGAACCCATGAACCCTGAACCCATGAACCCTGAATCCATGAACCCTGAACCCACGAACCCTGAACCCATGAACCCTGAACCCATGAACCCTGAACCCATGAACCCTGAACCCATGAACCCTGAACCCATGAACCCTGAACCCATGAACCCTGAACCCATGAACCCTGAACCCATGAACCCTGAACCCATGAACCCTGAACCCATGAACCCTGAACCCATGAACCCTGAACCCATGAACCCTGAATCCATGAACCCTGAACCCACGAACCCTGAACCCATGAACCCTGAACCCATGAACCCTGAACCCATGAACCCTGAACCCATGAACCCTGAACCCATGAACCCTGAACCCATGAACCCTGAACCCATGTACCCTGAACCCATGAACCATGAACCCCTGAACCCATGAACCCTGAACCCATGAACCCTGAACCCACGAACCCAGAACCCATGAACCCTGAACCCATGAACCCTGAATCCATGAACCCTAAAACCATGAACCCTGAACCCATGAACCCTCAACCCATGAACCCTGAACCCATGAACCCTGAACCCATGAACCCTGAACCCATGAACCCTGAACCTATGAACCCTGAACCCATGAACCCTGAAACCATGAACCCTGAACCCCTGAACCCATGAACCCTGAACCCATGAACCATGAACCCATGAACCCTGAACCCTGAACCCATGAACCCTGAACCCATAAACCCTCAACCCATGAACCCTCAACCCATGAACTCTCAACCCATGAACCCTGAACCGATGAACCCTGAACCCATGAACCCTGAACCCATGAACCCTGAACCCATGAACCCTGAACCCATGAACCCTGAACCCATGAACCCTCAACCCATGAACTCTCAACCCATGAACCCTGAACCCATGAACCCTGAACCCATGAACCCTGAACCCATGAACCCTGAACCCATGAACCCTGAACCCATGTACCCTGAACCCATGAACCCTGAACCCCTGAACCCATGAACCCTGAACCCATGAACCATGAACCCATGAACCCTGAACCCATGAACCCTGAACCCATGAACCCTCAACCCATGAACCCTCAACCCATGAACTCTCAACCCATGAACCCTGAACCGATGAACCCTGAACCCATGAACCCTGAACCCATGAACCCTGAACCCATGAACCCTGAACCCATGAACCCTGAACCTATGAACCCTGAACCCACGAACCCAGAACGCATGAACCCTGAACCCATGAACCCTGAATCCATGAACCCTAAAACCATGAACCCTGAACCCATGAACCCTGAACCCATGAACCCTGAACCCATGAACCCTGAACCCATGAGCCCTGATCCCATGAACCCTGAACCCATGAACCCTGAACCCATGAACCCTGAACCCATGAACCCTGAACCCATGAACCCTGAACCCATGAACCCTGAACCCGTGAACCCTGAACCCGTGAACCCTGAACCCCTGAACCCTGAACCCATGAACCCTGAACCCATGAACCCTGAACCTATGATCCCTGAACCCATGAACCCTGAACCCATGAACCCTGAACCCATGAACCCTGAACCCATGAACCCTGAACCCATGAACCCTGAACCCATGAACCCTGAACCCATGAACCCTGAACCCATGAACCCTGAACCCATGAACCCTGAACCCATGAAACAACGAACCCCGAAACCGCGAACCCTGACGCTACGAGCCCATGAATAACTTCAGTTTGTACCTGTTCAAGTAGATTAATATATTCTTCCATTATTATATTCAGGGTTGTGGTGTCACCCGTGTCGCTAGTTTTTGACTATTATCTATCTTCTTCTGTTGTTTCCTCATTGAAATGCTCCATGTTGGTAAAGTAGGTTTTAAATGATAATCAGTTGAAGAGATATATTTCTTTATTTTATTTTTCAGAATTTCACATGAGTCCCTATCTGATGCCATATGATTTATGTTGAATTTTGTCTTGTATTTATTATTACTAAATACACAGTTTATGCATTTAATGATATTATTTATTAAATCGCATACTCTGCGATTTTGGTAACCTATAAAGATTTTCTTTTCATTTTCTTTGATATGCTTGTAGATTTCAGCCCTTACCTCCAATAAGTTAGTACTTAGACTATCCTTGATTTTGTAAATGTGCAGAACTGTACCCTTATTTGTAAAGTTGCTGAAATTTATTATATTGATGTCGTTTTCTATATTAACATTATCCATGTTTGTGTAATTATTAATACCTAATATTTTAATTTGAGGATTTTTTAATCCTCTGTTTTGATGTTACGTACATTCTTTAATTTTTTTTTTTAATAGATTTTCAGTTTCACTTATACTATCACATTTCATACAACTAATAACGATTTCATCCTTGTTTTTAACGAATATATTCTTGGTTTGTATACTCTCATCGTTAGCCTGACACTTAGTTACACTATCTTTAATGTTAGTTTTATTATCATTCTTATCACGTCTTCTTATTGTTATTTTAGGGATTCGTTTCTGTGGTGGCTTAGTGTAGTTGATCACTTCATCAAATGTTTGTTTCTTAACATTAATTTATTTTTACTTATCTAGTAGTCCCCTCAGCAGTACATTTCTTTCTTGTAACTCTTTGTTAATTTGTTTCACAAGAGAATTTTCTGTTATCATTAATTCATACTCAGCTACATTTCCAAAGTTTGTTGCGTTCTGTATTTCGAAAGTTTTGTTTGATACCTCTTTTAATATATCCTATCTTATTATCTCATATTTCTTGAATTTTATTTGTGCAATTAACAATTTTGCTGAATCACTTATGGTATCCATATTAATGTTTTAGGTTACTTTTAGGTTTTTTATTATTAAGCAATATTTTACATAATATGAAGGCATTTTGTAAGAAATTGCTAAAAAAATTGAGAAATATTTTAGGATATATTCATGGAATATTTCGTTAATATTTTTGTAAAATGTTACATATAATATAAACCGAAAGACCTATTACTTATACTTTGCAAAATGTAAATATGGAATCATGGTCTGTATCACACGATGTTGGCGTCATTATCATTGACTAGGCTCACGATGATGATTATTGATAAATCTTGCATATACACATACAATCACACACGTGCAACTACATATATGAATGTGTATTCATATACTCACGCGCATCAATCAACGCACACGCCCCCCCACACACACACCTTCCAACAAATATACATCCCACACCACCACACATACGCACTCTCACAATCGCACACTCCAACCCACGTATACGCTTTCACACACACACACACACACACACGCATACCAACCCGCCCATACATTTACGCACACGCTCTTACACAGTCACAGCCACGCACACTCTCCATGCACACACTCCCACACACACGCTCCCGTGTGCGCACACACCCACGCACACTCTCACTCGGTTCCCATACACAAACGCACGCTAACCCACGCACAAGGTTCCACACACACACGTCCACCCACGCACAAGGTTCCACACATGTACACGCACACCAACCCGCAAACACCGTCCGTAGACATAGACCATTCACACACATACACTACCCACACGCACGCGCACCTACACTACACACATACACTACCCACACGCACGCGCACCTACACTACACACATACCCCCTGCCTCACACATACTCCCCCCTTCCGCCACACATGTCACCCTTTACACATTCACACCCCACACACATATTCCCCTCACACATGCATATACACTCACACACGTACACCAACACACACACATACATACATAGGAAGTGTAATACACATTAGTTATACTAACATTCAGAAGCTCCACAACTTCGTTGTTTGTATAAGTGATTAACTACCAACATTAGATTATATAATTGAAAAAAGGTATAAAAGATTTAATAAATTTGAACAAGTAACATTAATAAAAATACACTATGAACCTTTCGTACTTATCGGCGTGCACGCATAGAATCACTCATTTGAAAAACTATAATAAATAATATTTTTGTAATTCGATTTCCAGCTATGTTTATGTTACCGGAACTACTTCGGGAATGAACCTAAATTCATTTTTTTTCAATTTTCAAATTTAAGAAATTAAAATTTCGGACGTTCGCATTATTAGTCAGCAAGTTTCACTCAAAATCGACTTTAACAATTTCGTATCGTTTATTTTTGGGCGGATACCATTGAGTCAATTGAGTAGAAGTTCCACTACTACCAAAATGTTACAGAAATCTTACATGAATCATTTTTCGTTGCTTTGAAAAGGTTTTGCAAAATATACTGAAATAGTTGGGATATATTTCAATAAACATTTTATGAAATATTCTGCAAAATATTGCAAACACGATTATTAAAAAATCGATTATATCCATTACAATGGCGCAAATTCTGCAATGGTAGCAGTTTTGTTATATCTTAAATGTTTTGATGAGTAGATATAGATTATTAATTATTATGAATCATTATTATTACTACGAACATATAATATGCAAAACATATAGCATATAACAATACAAACATTGCACGTGAAAATAAAGCATGGGATAATCGAGGTAAGAACGCGTCTGCAAGGTGAAATTATACATCAAACAAATTGGCATTTCTCAGGTAACAAATTATTCATCAATTAAAACGGCCCGTTTCAGGACCTATAGAGGAGATATATGGATTTTTAGTTAACTGATTTTGGGTCAGAAGTTTTTCAGGTATAAGGGTTTTGAATAAAATATTTAACCCTTCCGGTGGTAACGACATTTTCATACGTGAAATAAAGTAGATGATTTCGGTAACTTTAAAGTACATGTTGAAACTACAATTTTGGAGCAGTTTAGTCCATTAGCATTTAATCGGCACAAGTTTACTGGACGTGAAGAAAAAGAACAATTTCACTATTTCAGGACAGTATTCGATTTTTTAACTTCTAATTATTTTACTCAGACACCAGAATACACATTGAACCTTATTACATAATTTGTATGAAGGTATAATAAAATTAAGTTAATAAAAAAAAAATTTATAACTCGCAATAATAGTTTTTCAACCATGGAGTCGACAAATTCCAAATATTTCTTTAATTTCAAAGCTGTAATTTTCCATACTACATTTTTTTTTAACAAAACCAAGGTTTTAGAAGCTTATTTTTACGATCTATTAGACAAATATCATAGTTAAAAGCTGAAAAATTAAATTAAAAATAGATCTTGTAGATAAAAACGTTAGGGCTTTTGTAGTAAAAGTAAGTAAGTATGGGTGCCCTTCAAAAATGACATTGTGACCGTAAGGGTTAAATATTTAGTTTCGTTTTGGGGTCTACGGCTTTCAGTTTAAATATTTAGGATTTATGGGTTTAGGGTTCAAGGGTTAAGGGTTCATTGGTTTAGGGTTTATGGGTTAAGGGTTTATGTGTTTAGGGTTAATGGGTTTAGGGTTTATGGGTTTAGGGTTTATGGGTGTAGGGTTTATGTGTTTAGGGGTTATGGGTTTAGGGGTTATGGGTTTCGGGCATAATGATTTAGGGTTTATGGGTTTAAGTTTATGTGTTTAGAGCATATTGATTTAGGGTTTATGGGTTTAGAGTTTATGGATTTTGGGTTTAGGGTTATGGGTTTGGGGATTATACTTTTAGGATTTATGGAATTAGGGTTTACGAATTATAGGTTTATGGTTTATGGGTTAGGGTATATTGGTTTATGGGTTACGGTATAGGGTTTATAGGTTTAGTGTTTATGGGTTAGGGTATATTGGTTTAGGATTAATGGGTTTAGGGCTAATGGGGTTAGGATTGATTAGTTCGGGTGTCATGGGATCAGCATTTATTATTAAAAAAAATTTTGTGGACGTTTCATGTTGTAGAATACTAAGATATATATTTTTTCTTATGCATACAACAGATTTGAATTGGTATTAATACTTTTACATGTTGCAATAATTTTTTAAGTTTACGTTGACCTATAACTAAAGTATCGCAGATTCTTGCGATAGCAGATTCCTTTATGCGTATCTTAAAAAATGGTTCATACAAAATTATTAAGATTTAAGTTGTCCATGGATATTATTGTTTTGTGTATATTAATTTTTATGATTTTAAATATCCCATATTTTCATGAATTTTTTTAGGTTATTTTAACCTATGACACAATTATCGCATTATATTATCATAGCAGGATCTTATGTGAATATTTAAAAAAGAAGTTCTATTACAAATTATGAAGAAATGTATAAGAAGAAGTGTATATTGTTTTTTATGATTTTAAATCATCCAAGTTATCATGATTTTTTTAGGTTATGTTCATCTACAACTCAATTATCGCATTATCTTGTCATAGTAGGATCTTATACAAATATTTGAAAAAAAATTTTATGACAAATGATGAAGATATTGTTATCGGCAGATTTTTGTTCCAAAGACTAGATTTTTTCCCACTGTGCGGCCGTCCGATTAAGGGAAGAATATACATATGTCTTTGGTAAATAAATCGATTGTTTTTTTATTTTTTTTTTAGTAATTCTTAACCTTCTTTCTTAATGATGAAAGAGGTTCCACAAGAAAATTTAACATCTTTAAACTGTTTTCCTTTTTTTCTATTATTTTCGTTTTTATTTCAAATTTAATGATTTTCAATATTTTTGTAACAGAAAAGGTTACATAAGTGCACACTAAGTAAGATCAAAATATCAGTAAAACGTAAAACCCTATAAGAGTAGTGGACAAAAAATTATCCCATAAATAGAATAGGAATCATAAATAATTACGAATTAACTTTTATTTAATTATTACTACTATTTAAGGGAAGAAAATACAGCTAACACTAAAATCCTTTAATTCAAGAAAAAAAAAATTTTTACGAAACATGTTATAATATGGAAAAAGGTGACATTTTAGACTGGTTTTGTTGAAATTCACTACCCTTTGACGTAGCCATTTTAAAAAAACCTATAAAAACAGACATATGTTTGATTATCACTGTACGCAAGGGATTACGATGGATTGGTATAAATTTTTGTATTAACATCTCATGCTAAACATAAGATATTTAAAGAGCAATATTTTCAAAGAATATTTTTGAACTATTCTGAGGTTCTATTCTACATAAACAATTTATTGTTTGCGATATAAGCAGTATTTTAATATTAACATATATTTTTAAGAATGGTATTTTAGGTAATAATACGAGGGTAGTTCAATAAGTCTTTAGAATGACCAACAGATGGCGCGCGAATCGCTCCAAATCATCTGTTTTCAGTCAGCACCACTCCCGACTAGATATATGGTGCAGTCACAGTCCACATCTTCTGAGTTTACGTGTTTTTATAACCAATTGAAAAAAAAAATTGCTTGTTAAGAAAAATGGAAAAAAACGAGTTCAGAGCGGTAATTAAACATTTTCATTTAAAGGGTTTAACTCCATATGAGATAAAAAATGAATTGGACTCAGTGCATGGCACATCTGCCCCTGCCTTAGCAACGGTTTATAACTGGGTAAATGAATTTAAGCGTGGTCGTACATCAATAAGTGACGAACCACGTTCAGGAAGGCCCGTAGAAGCAACTACTCCCGAAATCATCAATAAAATCCACGATATGGTGTTGAAGGAGAGAAGATTAAAAGTGCGTGAGTTAGCTGAGGCCACAAGGATATCTATAGGTGCAGTTGTTTCAATTCTACATAAAAAATTAGGCATGAAAAAGCTATCGGCAAGATGGGTCCCGCGTTTGCTCTCAGCTGAGAATAAACGCATTAGAGTGGTCGCCTCTGAGGCTCTTTTGGCGCGCATAAGTCGGAATCCTGAGGAATTTTTTCGTCGATTTGTGACTGTGGATGAAACATGGATACACCACTACACTCCTGAGACAAAGGAACAATCCAAACAGTGGATTTCCACAGGCGAACCAGCTCCAAAGAAGGCAAAGACCGTAAAGTCAGCTGGTAAGGTTATGGCTACAGTTTTTTGGGATGCACGTGGAATTATACTTATTGACTACTTGGAAAAGGGTAAAACAATTACTGGTGAGTATTATGCATCATTATTAGATCAGCTGAAAGAAGAAATTAAAAAAAAACGACCACATTTGGCGAGAAAAAAAATTCTCTTTCATCACGACAACGCCCGAGTTCACACATGCTTCGTTTCAATGGCTAAAATTGAAGAACTAAAATTCGAATTGGTCGAACACCCACCGTATTCACCAGATTTAGCCCCCAGTGACTTTTTCTTATTTCCAAACTTGAAAAAATGGCTCGGTGGACAGAGATTTACGGACAACGAAGACGTCATTGCCTCTGTAAGTGCTTATTTTGAGGAACTTCCGAAAACGCACTTTTCTGAAGGATTAAAAAAACTTAAAAAGCGATTGACCAAGTGTATAGAGCTCCAAGGAGATTATGTTGAAAAATAAAAAAAAATTTACCCAAAAAAAATTGTTTTTATACTTTATTCTAAAGACTTATTGAACTACCCTCGTAAGAACAACTCTCTTTAAATTTGTTTAAAATATGTTAAAAAGAAAATATAAAAGTTTTCAGCCTGATTCACGAAGAACTGTTGCGCAGATCTACACAGTAAGTAATGAAAATTAAGTTTCGAGAAAAATGAGTTTAAACATAAATATCAATAAAAAGAGCATGATTAATCATTTATCTATATACCTGCAACTTATGGATGTTAATGTTCACCACTTTCATATTGTCATACATAAAAGGAGTATGTATTTACCCTGCAAAATTTTATTTCATTGAATTGGGTAGGTTACGCGCAGGAGCTGAAAATACAAAGTTAAGTAACAGCGCGCTGAGCTTATATTCCTTAATAGAGACAATTCATTTACAAAAACATTTGAATAGCTCACCTGCATCAAATCTATGACTTTTTTATTTATTGAAGTAATTATATTGTCAAAGATATGTAATTTTATACTCATATAACCTGAAAAGACTTATGCCACTAAAGCAAAATTTATACAAAAGTGTACTTGGAAAGTGTAAACAATTTAAACATATACAACACTTAAAGACATACCTTTCAGAATTGTGTAATTAATCAGACAATTGGTAACGTGCATTTACATTCAATATTTCTCTAAAAGAAGCTATTCTTTACTCTTCGTCCGTTGATTGTATATGCTAGTTTTGCTGAAAACGAGAAGATACAAAGAAAACAACTCTTTCTAACAGTCAAATTACTTATAAAAGTATAATACTTCCATGATTTAATCAATTTGTAATACGGTAATATACTTCTTATTCCACTGTTTCTACTGCCAAGACAAAGTATTTTCGTCATAAAAGCAAACATGCAATTATCACTCCGTCGGTAAAATAGATATGGTCCTATACAAGACATGCTATACCAGCTATACTGATATTTTAAATGGACCACGCGCGAAACTTTAAAATTGTAGTGCTAGTAAAATAATAGTTTGAAAAGTTTAACTTTTTTCTTGTTTATATAATGGTTCTTAAAGTTTCATTTTAAAGTACGAGACACCTTACAAATGAGAATTACATCACAATATTTATTTATGATTGATATTTATGGTATAATATACAAAAAAATTATTAAAACAGTGACAAAAATTTTGGAATGTTGATAAGGATAAATAAATCTACAGCTTCAAAGAAGTCGAAAATAAATTATTTTTCACATAAAACCTTTTACTTTCGAAAGAAAAAGGGTTAAAAAAGTGTATTATCTTTTAAAGAAAAATCGATTTTTATACCAGAAATCGGTAGCTTCTTCACTTAACTTTAAAGTCATTTTTCTCAATTCTTTATTTTGATGACTTCCAATGGCGTTTTGTGCACCAGACTTTCAAATGCATGGTATTCTACTTTTTAGATACATTTTTTATAAATCTATGTTGAGACCTATTGATGAACGTTTAAATACAAATTTTGGCTTGGCAATATTAACAATAAAATACATGATTTTTGTGAAATCAAATAATTAAAAATTTTATTTAGCTATATAATTTTTTTCGAACAAAAATTCGGGTCGGTTCGGAAATATTCCCTTTTCCAGGTTGAAATTGAATAGGTTCACTACGTATTGCCCGATTACTGGCAATGCCTTTGCAACTACACTTTGCAGGATGTCATCTTCGCCCTTCGCTTGCGAGGAGAAACGCGAAATCGCAAGTACGACATCTGCGATAACGACTGGCTGAACTTTAATGCCGTCATCACTGGCCGATTTCAGTATATTATCTATAGCTTCGTCATTTTTATCAGCAGTTATGGATACTCCCGCGAAGTGAGTATTAAGTTCTTCCGCTGTGAACCAATGCAACCCTCCCTTGGTTTTACGGAGAAGTCCCAAGTTACGCAATTCTTTCCATAAATCGCTCTGCTGCTTTCCCAGCAGTCAACCTTGATAATAAACAATACGCGCTTGTTCCGTCTGAAGCAAAGATTCGTTACGCAACTTTAGAAACTCCTCATAGAATCGCACATCACCCATTCTCTTGTAACATCTGTATGACGCGTCTCGTTTTTTATTAAGTTGTTCAATGTTGACGTCAACCCAGGGTGGACTCCCTTATAAGTTATTATTATGGCAGTCCAGCGCTGAATCAATGTTGACATCACGCACATTCAAACTAGACCAGTTACAACTCGATAAGACAGACTACAACTCTAACGGATTGATGCTCCTATAATCTCTGTACGAAAAAGGTTACTCGCATACAGTAGGCGCATGTAAATTTATGGCCACATCAATTATGTTATGTTTGCTAGGCCAAGTTGCATCGGGGTTTGTAAGTTTTGTCACTATCTCATTACTCTCTACAAGTATCACGTCAATCCATGTGTGCGTCGTTTCGGTATGAGGAGAGAAAGAGATAGATAGATAGATAGATATGTATTTATTTGTTTATAGAAACAAAACAATGTACAGTGATTTACATAAAAGTATATCACATAGTTGCATATCTTCAAAATATGTTCGTCAGGTACAAATTATCACAGATTAAAGTACATAATTGCGTCATATAAAATACATATCGCGTCATTTCAGTTAAAACATCATTTTATCATCATTATTCACATGAGCGCGCGTGTACTGTCTCTCACACAGGCCTATACATAATAAAATAAAATAAAACACTTAAAATAACTTAGAAAAACTTACACGTATAGAATATTGCAAATATCATGTAATTTCAAGAGAAACTTGCTCGTCAGGTACTTAGTATCAGAGTAATAGAATATTCATTATGTCAGTTTTTTAAAAGTTTGAACTCTTACATGTACATTGTCACGCACATACACTAATAAATAAATAAATAAAAATGAATAAAAATAAATAAATAAAATAAAAATAAATAAATAAAATAAAAATAAATAAATAAAATAAGAATAAATAAATAAAATAAAAATAAATAAATAAAATAAAAATAAATAAATAAAATAAAAATAAATAAATAAAATAAAAAGAAATAAATAAAATAAAAAGAAATAAATAAAATAAAAATAAATAAATAAAATAAAAATAAATAAATAAAATAAAAATAAATAAATAAATAAAATAAAAATAAATAAATAAAATAAAAATAAATAAATAAAATAAAAATAAATAAATAAAATAAAAATAAATAAATAAAATAAAAATAAATAAATAAAATAATAAATTAATGAATAAATAAAAATAAGTTAATGAATAAATAAAAATAAATAGATAAATAAATAAAAATAAATAGATAAATAAATAAATAAGTAAATAAAAATAAATAAATAAATAAATAAATAAACACGAAACAGTACACAATTAACCTAGATTGTGCGTGCAAGTACCTGCGCATCGCTGTCTTGAATTTGCACAGAGATGGCAGGTACTTAATACTGCGGGGGATAGAGTTCCAAAGGCGCGAAGCCCGAGCTCCGAAAGAGTACAGACCTACGTCCTGGCCTGGCAAGGCTTAAAAAGTTCAGTTAGGTAGGATGGTTGACCGATCCTAATTATTTTGTATAGTAGCAAGGAAGTAAAATAAGTTCTACGTTGTTCAATATTTAGTCATTCCAGTTTCATCCTGTAAGGGTGATGCGTTCATCCCTCTTGATGCCGGAAATGTATCTGACACAGGACTTCTGTAGTCTCTGTAATTTAGTTTGCAGTTCGTTAGATACGTCAAGGTAGAAAACCGTGCCGTAGTGAATGTGCGGCATAATCAGAGGGCTTGCGAGCTGCTTGCGTAGGGACTCAGTGGTACAAGATCTAAAAAATTTTAGCATAGAGTGCACAATTTACGCGCTTGGTGACATGATCTATGTGCGGCTTCCAATTGAGTTTTGTGTCCATGAACACACCGAGGTTCTTAACCGTGTCGACAAAAGGTACGAATGCACCACCTTCCACCTCAATGCCAGGCAACTGCAAGTCCTTGAGACCGTTTATATCAAATACCGAACCGAAAATTATAGCCTTAGTTTTGCTGACATTAAGGCACAAGCCCGCAGACGTTGCCCATGCTGACACGGCTCACGCCGCAGCTGTAAAGCTCTCGATGCCCGTTTGTAAGTCAGTCAGTTCAATTTACATGTGAATTTGTAGATCGTCTGCGTAAAGTAGGTGCTTGATGTGCTTAGGGTTCAGAACGTCCGCAAGATCGTTAATATAAAGGCTGAAGAGAAGAGATCCCAGTACCGAGCCCTGTGGAACTCCAAGATTGGTTGTGAGCCAATCAGATTGACCATGAGATCTGGTGACAACTTTTTGTTGTCGCCCCGTGATGTAGGATTTGATCCACAGTAGCGCGCCCCTGGAGAAGCCCATTTTAATCAGTTTGTGAAGCAGTTTCGCTGGTATCGAAGGCTTTACTAAAGTCAAATAAAAGGAGAATTGTTACCAATTTTTTAATTTTTTTTTATTATTATCATCCTCAATACCATCGATACTACCTCTTATGTCCTCTGTTAACTTCGATAAGGCGGTCTGACTGCTGTTGTAGTATCTAAATCCAGTCGGGCGAGAATCGAGGATATTTTTAGATGCAATGAACTCAGTAATCTGGGTATGCACGATCTTCTCAAGGATCTTGGAGAGAAAGCTTAAGAGGGCTATAGGACGGAAGTCCGTGACTGAAGATGGTATAGAAGTCTTTTTTAGAGGCACCAAATGAGCCTTCTTCCAATCCCACGGGAAGATACTATTTAATAGTGATGAATTGAATATTTTGGCAAGATGAGAGCCAATAGCCGGAAGAGCTTTAGCTACTACTGTTTGCGGGATGCCGTCTTCCCCGACAGCCTCCGAGGAGAAATGTGAGACAGCTAGAACAACGTCCTCAGGAGTAATTTTCTTAAAAACGAAACCCTCCTCCGAGGCCGAAGCTACGATGTCATCCATCTCATCATCGCATTCACCCTGAGAGACTGACACCCCAGCAAATTGAGCATTAAGCTTTTCCGGCATAAAACCGTGCAGACCATCCTTAGCAGCGGGCAGTAGTCCAAGATCACGCAGCTCCTTCCAAATATCTCTTTTGCCATTTAAGGCTTCGAAAATTCTATTTTGAATGTAGGAGCTGCGTGGCTGCTCCGCTCTAACCTCCGCTTCTTTAGCAAGTTATAGATATTCATGCCAGAGTTTATTATCTCTCGTTCTTTTACACCGTCGACGTACAGCGTCACGTTTGTTATAAAGGTACATGAGATCGACGTCCGCCATGGAGTTTTAACGTTATTTTTAGGTGTGAAAGTTTTTAAAGGAGCTAGCTTATATATTGCCTCCATGATATTGGAGCCGACACACGCTAGTTCACTGTCCACGTCACTGTCTAGGCAATCGAGCGGTAACCAATCACAGTTTTGAAGAACATGTAATAATTGATTTTGATATATTTTTTTAAAGTCTCTACAGGTAAAAGTGAATGGTTTTGGAGGTTTGGTAGTGTGCATTTTTAATGTAACATCAATAATATTATGGCGACTTGGGAAGGTCGCCACTCGATTGTCAGCACTCAGTACCTCGTCATTATCGTCAACCAGTATGACGTCAATCCGTGTGTAAGATTCATCAGTGTGATGGTGAGTCGCGCCGTGACAGATTATTTTTAGTGAGAGATCCTTAGATAACTGTCTCACAAATTGAGCGTCCGCCGACGTTGAAAGCAGGTTTGTATTGAGGTCCCCCATTATATACCCCCTGTATATTACCGCAACAAGAACAGGAGCAGAGCAACCCTGCTGTACAGAACAAATCAGATACTCCGGAATATCAGGAGTACCCATCTGATTTGTATTAGATTTCGCAATAACCTTAACTTCAAGAGAGTTAGTTATGTACATACAGAACTACCCCACCACCACTCACGTTGCGGTCCTGTCGAAGTATCGAAAACGCATCAATGCGACCTTGCTCATCTGTGTATTCCGCTTTTAAGCGCGACTCAGCAACTGCAAAGAGACGGTAGGAGGGATGTTCACAAAGATATTGCTGGATTTGTAGAAGGTGTGCTCGCAACGAAGTAACGTTGACAAATGCAGCTCTCAATCCCCCGCAGACTGCCTCTCCAGCAGACGAACCTAGTCATTCGTTGCGAGGCACTTCAGTATTACAAATGAACGGTTGTTGCGGCTGTGCCTCACTGTCTAGTGCTGATTCTTGATTATTATTCATAATGGGAGTTGGTGAATTGTTCGAGTAGGACGCCAGTATGGTCTGAAGGTCCGCCGCCGTAGAAAAATAATGGGATATATCGCCATCACGCCTCTTTACCAGAAATCTACCTTGTCAATGCCAAATATATTTAAATTTTAGTCCTTTTGCAATGGTCTTAAGGTTACGAAATTTTAGGAATAATTCCTTTTTAAGATGTTCGTTAATAAAAATTTTGCCATCTGTAAGGCTTTCAGTAGTATCCTGGTCCAGAAGTACGATGTTGACATCCCTTGTACAGAACCTAGTAAAGTTCCATTTCGCGCGCATGATATCATTTACAAGTGAACTGCTGGAAAGGCTTACAAGCATTGGCGAACGTCTGCTATTAGTGTTATCCGTAGATGCTGTTTTGTTGCTTGTGGTGGGCGAAGCAGGCGGGTGTACACAATGTCTTCCGGTTTAAGCGAGGGGAGGATAGAGGCGAAAACGGCATATACAACTTCATTATATTTATTTTCATAGCCATAAAAAATGTTAGAAATAATTATGCTATTGCCATTGCTACTGTCAGCGTCCGACCCAGTCGGAGCCCGCGTACTTCGTGCTTATATGTGCTGCCGAGTTGATGAAAGCAAAGTTTCTGTGCCGGTAATAACAGTACCCTCATTACCGATAGGGTTCGCATTAATAAAATGGTTTACTCTACTAATAATGTTATTGTTATTTATATGTTCTACATTGTTCTTATTGCAGGTCTCAACCATGGAGGATACATTATTTAATAATTTTGTAAGTTGATGTTTGATAACCATATTTTCTTGCAATAACATTAACCGATCGTTGTGTAAACCTACCAGCTGAGAATTTTGCACAGAAATGAGTTCCTCAAGTGAAGAAACCCGATTCGTAAGATCTCTAATCGACTGTTCCATTGCTGGTATAACAGCTGCTGAAGTAATAATAGAATAGAGTTTATTCACAATCAGGGACTGTAGATCGGTCACTGTTTTACGTGTGAGTTCAGATTGATTATCAATGTAATCTGCCATGCATGACGACATAACACACCTTTCTGTCGCGCTCGCATCTAGTACTGTGGATTTACATCGAGGAGGTAATTCGTTGTCCGTGGTAGATGTCGAAGGCGTCGAATCTGCCCCGGGGAGAGCAATGTCATCTTTAGCTGGCATCGAAGTGTGAGAAAAAACACTGCTCGTGTATGAAGAGTGGAGATTCAGCGCCTTCACACCTGGAACCCGCTGTACAGCAGGCAGCACAGGTGCGAGACTCCCATGATGTTGGCCCGCGCTGAAGCTGAGCTGATCGGTAGTAATACCTCTTAGGCTTGCGTCAGCGCTAGAGAGAGACAGAGGCAAGCGCGGTGTAGTGGGGGCAGAGAACACACTGGTCTGCGGCCGCCGCATCAGCGTCGTTTGCGATGATAAAGGTGTGCCGGCAGCGAGCAGCGGCGAGGAACTTCTCGGCGGGGTGGGGGCAGCCTTCCCACTAGGCAGCGAGCGTTGCGGCTTTGTATGTATGCTCGCATGCACTATACCAGAAGGCACACTTGCTGTTGGGCGTGACGTCAGGTTATGTCCAGTCGCTGATTTATTACTGCTGCGTGATGTATTAGCAACACCTTTTGTGCATGTTTTGCACATGTACTGCTTTACTGCCGCATTAGTTTGCAGGATCATGCATCTAACATGACCTGCCTTATTACATTTAATGCAGCAGTACTTATAGGTCTTGCCCCTGCTAGGAGGCAGACCACATTCAGCACAACTTTTAATGCTGGCCTCCATTCCGTGACGCACACACGCACACTCTCACGCCGAGTTTAGCGCTCGAGGTGAGGCAGCAGGGTTATAATGTAGCTAATCTCAATTCTGAGGCACCAGTGCAAACAAGAAATTGCTGTATAAATACAGCACGCCTGATGGTAAATGACTGTGGTGGAGGAGTCTTGCACTGTGGCCCTACTTAAGGGTTCCACTATAGCACACCCGAAGGTACGGCGGCGGCGTTTAGCTTATGATTGGCGCTATGCGCGCTGTCGTTCGTCTTCTCTCCTTTCCTCTCTTTCTCTCTCTCTCTTCTTTCTCTTTCTTACATGTACTATCGCGTGAGTTTGTTGCATTCCCGTCTCCTGCCGTCGCTGGATTTTCGGCTAATATAAATATGTATATATATTATAGTCTCACATGCTGGCACACTTACGCGCCGTTGTTTGTGCATAGTGATTTCTTTGTCACAATGCTCCCCCTCCGCCCTCCCAAATCCCGAACATAATGAGGTTATTTGTTTTTGGAAAATTTAATTTTTATTCATGGCGTATGCACTGTTTTCAATCTTTATTTTGTGCTACTAAAAAATTAAATTATTTTTATTAATCAATATTATTTCATGTTATAATATTACCTACAAGTAATTATTTTGGCATGGTTATAAATCATAACTTTTATGATATTATTAGAAAATAACAACTTTATAATGTATTTTACTATGATTTTTTTGTTTACTATGTTTCTTTTCATGGCTTATTCAGGTAGTTGCTTGTACTCTTTCTCTCTCCAAACTTTTCTTCCCACTAATTTCGCTTCTTAATTCATTTATCGGTTATCGCTTATTCTTTGACGTTATGTAACGCTTTTTCTGCCTAGTTTGCTTGTTTATATAAACTATATTTTTGACATTATTTTTATTTTCATGATACATATTTTCGATCTTTGTTTTAATCGCACTTTTTCGTTATTAAATTAATCTATTTCCAAAATCACTTTTAGTAAAAAAAAAAAACAAAATTTGATTATTCAAATCTATATTATAAATAAATATAATTTCTATATGGATATGATTTTTTTTAGTGAATATAATATTATACGTTTTGTTTGGAAATAAATTAATTTTTACACTTTTCGCTTGTTGGCCGATGCGCATGTTGACCGCTGCGTTGTATATTCTTGTAGTCGATTTACGCTTTATATTGTCTTCTTTCAGTCGACGTTGCGTTATTTTTCTATATTTTATGTTTACGTGTACTTATGCGATTTCTAATCATAACATACCTACTTGATATTTGCGTTTCGTTCGTCTTATACGGTTAAATCTTTTTAAAATTTCTTCTGTTATCGCATTTTCTTGTTTTTGCTTGCATGGTCTACTTCTTTCTACTCGTTGTGGCATTCGGCTTCTTCCTTATTCTAATTGCGACCTCCGTCGTTACACATTTTCTAATTTATATTTTTCGTCTATTTTACATTTTTCACTTTTGTTATTTTTGGTCATCTTTTCGCCTTCTCATGTTTCGCCATCCGTGACGAAGTGTTTTTCTATTCGTTCTCTTTCTTTCTCTCTCTTTCTCCCTCTCTTCCTCTCTTTCTCTTTCTTACATGTACTATCGCGTGAGTTTATCGTGTCCTCGGCTCCTGCCGTCGCTGGATGTTTCGGCTAACAATATATTTATTACTCACATATGCTTGCACACTTACGTGCAGTCTCTTGTGCAGAGTGGTTTCAAAATCAAAATACTTTTATATACTAATTTTCATGAAAACTGATTGCTAGAAAAAATTTTCAGGCAAACAAATTCGTTTTAATACTCATGTTAAGACTTCTCGTGTAAAGTCCTCCTCCTGTTCATTAAGCCTAATTAGATCATATCATATAATTCGACAAAATAAATAAATTTTCTGAATTAATATGATTATTTTCATACATACATACATATATATATATATATATATATATATATATATATATATATATATATAAGCAGTGGGTCTCTGTAACGTAAACAACAAATTTAGAATCATATATTACTTATACAATTAAAAATTTTGACTTAAAACATCTAAAAATATTATGATGTATACATCTGAATAAATACAAACAACTGATTATGTGAAAACAATGGTCTTCTTATCAAAATACCTATAAAATCGAAACTTAGACCTTGTAATTTATTTATTGTTAAACAAAAGCTAACACGATTGGAAATTGTTTTGTAAAAGGAACAATTTGAATCGAAGACGAATTTCCTCTTTTTAATGTTATTCTTGGTATGAAAACCTTGTGGCCGATACTTTCTCCTGTAATTATTTCCGTCATAATGTTATACTCAAATAATTTAGTTATTTTCAATCGCCTACCATTGCATGAACTGCCTGTTCAACTTAAATTCCTAATCAACATCACTATTGCGTTTACTTTTAATCCTAATGTATGCAGTGGAAGGCCTTCTCGAATGTTATTCAGCATTTCTATTGGATAATTTAAATGAAGTTGCATAATCTAAACTGTAATAAGTCTTTGATTCCGCATTTAATAATTTTAAAACTTGTTCATTTATGATTTTAACAACTTCATTATGTAGAGCTAAAATAACACGATCAACTGAATTGCTAAGGTTAATATTACCATAATTTTTATTGCAGGTGTCTTTACTCTTCCATTTCTTTGTAATTACAAACGGATTGATTTTTCCTTTTCCTAGTTATAATAATAATGAAGGAAATTCTATATTTTTCTAGCAGATATTTTTCGTTAATTTCATGATTTCAAAAGAGGCCATGCATTGAAAAATTTGATTGTTTCTCAGATAATAGAACTTCTGTAATTATGCTTTATTACTGAAAGAATTTCTCAGAAATCGCCACCTTACACTATGAATTTTCCACTTAAAGGAATATTGCAACATACATCTTGTAAACTGCGATAAACTATTTTCAAAGCTTATTTTGTGATCATAGCAGCTTCATCCCAAATAATAAGATAAACTTCTCTTAATTTCGTTTTATCAGATTCCAACTTTAGAAAGGCACTTTCTATAACTATTTAAATCTAAAAGTAGTCTAAAGGTACAACGGCTGGTCATTCCTCTAGGCAATAATATAGTTGCAATTCCTATCCAAGCCAGTAATACTTTCTTTTTATCGATTATTTTTATCTTTTTATCATAGTGTATTAATGTTATACATCAAAAAGGTTTTCCTGAGCCTCCAAGTCAAGCAATGCAATAAATATTATCTTTACTGTTAACTATCTATTCAAAAATAAATTTTCGATTTTTATTTAATTGGTCAAATATAGCTCTAAAAATACTAGTGCTATACGATATATTTTCTACAAGAATACTATTTGGTTCTGATAAACAATAATGTTTACAGGGAGTCAGCTACGAATCGTCGTACCGACTAAACGTGTTTGTCCAGAGAGTTTTCGAACGCGAGTGAAATTCGAAGCTTGGAAAATTCCTATTGATAAGCGGTGCTGTGCACCGATCAGTGTAGTGTCATGAGGGTTTTTCCAGGCGATGGTAATCCACAGGAGACCAATGTATGTAAGTCCGGAATACGCAACAAAAATTTCCGAATCATTGCGCATATGCATGAAGAAACAACATACTGGATATTCACGTCAGACAAAGTGTTAACATCCTTCATATGCAAAAAGCTGGTCACTTGACTAGACAATTCCCCAACACGGACTCACACATACAAGTAAATTTTGCACAACAAATAGTCTACAATGATAAAAACGACTTAATTCATAAAATTTCACAATTAGATCAAAACAATAAGGACATTGGCTCAGACAACAAATGTAATTTTACAACTGATAGACTACACAGAAATCAATAATGAATCGACTAGCTCCAAAGTTTTGAAAAGACCCGCTCCTTTGTCTACTTCTGAAGTATCTTTAACAACTATAACAGAAATAGACAATATCGGTACAGATGAATCAGCTGAAATGTCTACTGCAATCGAAAGAAAGAGAAACAATTCAAGAAACCAAAAAGTAAAAAGAAGAAGATACAAAATAAATTGAAAAATAGTAATACAGATCTACTGAACTCACTGTAAACTATAAAAGAAATCAGCGAAACATCACTAAACAAACACGTCATGAATTATCATAAACTAAATTAATTTTTAGAAAATGTATACGGTCAACTGAACGTAATGCAAATCGCCTCTGAATTCACACCTGATACATCAAGTTTATCAACAATTTAGAGCTAGCAAAAAGTATATGCTTTTTAATAATGTGCTGTCTGTATCAATAAAGAAATATACATCTAAAAAAATTGTTAGCCACCGAGTACACAGAATCCCCGTAGCTTGGTGGGAAATAGATTATGTTAAGGCAAAAAGGTTAAGAAAAGCTGCATTTAAGAGATGGCGCCTTACAAAAAATTTAGACAACCAAATTGAATATAAAAAAATAATGCATTAGCAACACAAACTTTCCAAAAGGAGAAAAGAGAATATGCTCTCAATTTCGTGAAAAATTTAAATTTCTATACTAGTCAAAAGTATGTTTGGGATACAAGTAAAATTTTAAAATATAAATGGGTTAATATCAAGCCAACTCATACATCTGAGAATCATTAAACAGACGAACATTGCCCTCGACAAAATCAGCACATCTTGGTGTCACACGAACCCGAAGTCTTTGCAGAATGTGTCAACAATGAATTCCTTGGTTCCGCATTTGATTTTTCGGGCAGGAACGGAATTGACTATGATACTCTGCAAACACTACCTATAAAATACAAGCTGATACTCTTATATATTTACAACGAAATGTATCTTTCTAATAACTATCCAGATCAATGGAAAGAATCCTATGTACATTTCATGAACAACAGTGACTGTAAAAATGTCAGGCCCATTAGTCTAACCTCTTGTTTATGTAAATTAGTTGAATGTATGCTAAAAAATAAATTACAGAGGTAGATGGAATACTATAATATTCTCCCTAAATGTCAAGCTGGATTTCAAAAAGGACAATCCACTTTTAATTTAACTTTAAATGTAAAAAAAAACATTTAAAACGAGAAAAAGTCTTTTAGCTGCGATCCGAGGTGGAAGTGGTACATTTGACAATATCAATATCGACATTATATTAGATAAATTAGCAGAAGTTGGATGCCCAATAGCTCGGCTTAAATTACTCAAATTTATTGTTTGGAGAGAATAATATGCACTGATAAAACTGCAGATCCTACTAGAAAAGTCTATAAAGGTGTACTACAAGGCGGTGTATAGAGTCCACTATTATACAATTTTTACGTATCAAAAATAACTGAAAATTTACCAAAGAGTGTTATAGTAACTCAACTAGTGGACGACATAGCCTTGCAGAGCATAAGTAGACCCACGGTAGGTAAAAGCAGAAAATTATTAGACAAATCAACCAATTTAATCTACGAGAATTTGCATAAATGAGGATTAGAACTTGCCCCCCACAAATCTATTTTTGTACTTTTTAATAAACAAAACATACAGCCTAGCCAAAATAAAATAATAAAATACAACTATAAAATCTAGTAAGTCGAAAAAAATGTTTAAGAGCATTAAATTTAGTAAAGTTCCTCGGAACCACGTGGTGTAGCACAGATCACGAAACCCTTATAATACCCTGCAAAAGCGCTAGCGAAGAAACTTGAAAACATACAATATTCCGCAATAAGGTTAGCTTTAGGTTATAGAAATAGTACTCCTTGCAATGTTCTGTTAGGTGAATCAAAACTGCCATTGATTAGAGTGTCTTCTAAACTGCTATGTACCACCTATTTGTATAAAATTTACTCTAACAGACATCTACCAGTATATAAAAGCATTACTCAGTTCCCCAAATTCACTCAAAGTAGAAGTAAAGAACACAAATTTAATAAACATTTACTGCATAAATATATAGAAGGCATAACCGAAACAAGCGCGTTAATTTACAGCAATTATAATTATCACATCTACACTTATGACTATAATATTCTCACCAGTTTTATAAACGTAGATACAAATTTGGGAAAGTCACTTAAACAGCCAGCGATCCAAATTCATTAATTAATGAATTAATTGATAATCAATAAGCTTATACTCTCTATACCGATGGAAGTAGATCGAAGTACTCAATATCTCTCGGAAGCGCCTGCATGTGCATTAAATTCTTATAACTATATGACGAGGAGCCTCCCGAAACAATTTTCAATCTTCACAGCGAAATGTATAGCTCTAAGCGATGCCGTAAATATAGCTTCAAGTTAACCTAATAGAAACGTTCTCATATTCACGGATTCATTGTGTGCCGTTAAATCAATAAAGAATCCCAAAATAAATATTAAAAAAAAATCCATATATACTTCAAATTAAAAAAAAAAAGTAATTGAATTCTCCTCTAATTCAACTAACAACAGTCAGATAAAATTTTAGTGGGTACTATCACTTATAGGAATTCGTGGAAACAAAAATGTTGATAAACTAGCTAAATGTGCTGCCAAATAACCACAAACTAATGATTGTAAAATTCCATTTACCGACTTTAAAGAGTTACCTAAGAAAAATGCAAGTCAAAATACACATGATAGCATTATCGAACCAAATGAGACAAATGGCATAGAATATTTTCAATTTCAATCTGTTCAAAAATCGAAACGATGGTTTCACAACAAGAATCTGCCACGTGAAATTATCACCACAATAAATAAATATAGATCGAATCATTATAACCTTAATCATTCCTTAGCGCGTATCGGTATAGTCAAAGACCCAAGTTATCCATGTGGCTATAACGGCGAAGATTTAAATCACATAATGTGGTAATGTCCCAGATTCGATGAACAACGGACGAAATTTGTAAAAAAACTGTGGCAATCAAATTTCCAAACTCCCTCTTTCTTATACAATTTTACTAGCGCAACCAACGATCAGCGTATGTAAAACAATATATTCGTTGAAATATTGTAACCTATTACTTTAAAAACTCAATGAACATTACCAATACATGTACTATACACAATTTAATATGTATACTTTTGTACCATAAGTATGTAGCAAAATAATCTCTTAACGAGATTGAAATTTGCATAAATAAAAAAAAATCTTTACAGGATGTTTCTTCAGTTTCTAATATAGTTTGGACGTCAGATAGTGCATTATTATCTTTATTTTCACTAAAACCTATAGTGCAAAATTGTTTAAATCTGTCCCAAATCATATTACCTTGAATAATTACTGCTAAAATAAACCACGCAAAAAATTTACCTAACTGAAATGGTAACATTATATGACAAGCTTCTTCAAAAATAATACTAGGGCGCCCCGCAATGGCAAAGTTGGCGAAGCTTTTTTTATAAAGTATAGTTTTAGAATAATATATAATCCATAATTCAGTTATTATAACTGCAGCTCGACGTGCAGTCATAGCTGAACTATTATTAATTTTCATCAAATGGTCAAAATTAAATGCTGGTTTTAATAATAATCCACTTAAAGTTTTAATCCGGGATAATGCAACATACGTGAGACCAACTTGGAATGCATTATAACATATATAAACCATAGCTCTATCCAAAGTTATACCTTGAGATCTATGAATGCTGACAGCATAACCCAGCATTACAGGAAATTGTTTACGGGTGCACGAAATTCCGTTTCTTTTGAAAGACGAAACTATGGGGACTATCGGATCTAAATTGTCATATAAAGTCAGCCCGCTGTATTTTTTTTAATTGATTAGTCAACATAATGGCATATAATCACTGGATCCCCTGCACACAATTGATGAATCGTATATGATGTCAGTGATTGTCCCGACAGAGCCATTAGCAAGACCTTTAGCCACCCAGAAATTCCGTCTCAAAATAATTTGCGCTCCTTTGCATAAACGCAATTCTGCAGGTAATCCTTGAACTTCATCAGTAGAAGCTGTAAAAGCTTCAGGGCCGTTATGAATAGCTTTTATCAGTGCAATCGGTTCATTATTATCTTTCAATTTTGTACAATTGAATTGTTCAATATCAGTCTTTTTAGACATAATACAGACAGCGTAATCGAAGGTTTTATCATCTATATTGTTAATATAGAAACGGGAAGATAGAAGAAGGTCATAATCCCGTTGAGTTATAGTTCCATTTGATATTCTTTCAAGAGTCTCCTTAGGGAGCAGAAGAACGTTGTTCTTCTACCATCTAGACATGTCATGAGTCATGACTTTAGTTAGAACAAAAACTTTTCTGAACTGTTCATATAACAAACTTGATTGAATTGTTATAGCATTTTTTCCAAATGTATAGAGACTCAGATCACTAACTGGTGGAAGCTGTGACCAGTCTCCGATTAGATAAACGCATAATCCTACAAAAGACAAATTTGACGATTGAGGTTTAGCTTCTCCAAGACTTCTGTCTACTTTATTAATCAATTTTAATCCTAACATGCTGGATTCATCAATCAAGACAAACTTAATATTTCTCATTTCCTCCTCGAAAGTAATCTTGGTTTCACCACTAAGCTCCCGTAAAAATTGCGAATCAAATATCAGTCACAGATTTTGTCGATATTGGCGTTGGGAATACGTCAGTCGACCTATTCTTCAGCCTCGTTTTTTCGAACGTGGCATTGAATCAATATCAGCAGTTACGGAGAACTTTCTAAGTGGATCGAAATCCAAAATGATTTTTACTTCAAATCGTTGGGGTATATATGATCTAAGCGCTCCTACTTCTATTACAGGTTACACTGATTCAATGGTAACGTAGCCACTAACGCCTCGTAGCAGTGAACTGGCACACTACACGGCCAGCGGTTTGTTGCGTATGCAGTGACAGCATTATGAACGTTTATGTTTATAACTTTTTTGTTTATGAACCGGTCATCATGAAATTGAATATATATGCACCCTTGAGGCTGGACAGAAGATGTGTGCGAATTTGCTGATTGATCCGTTCATAAGTTTTGGAGGAGTAGGCAATAATTGAAACCGTTTGTTTGGGGGATAGGCTTCACCCCAATAAATATGAGAATAATTTTGGATTAAACCCATAGCAAGTGTTTCTTCCTTATAAGTTTGACATCTTAATCCTTTGTAAGTTCGTAAATCTTTAAAATAAGTAGCACCTTTAACTCGGTTTAATAATAATTTCAAGAAAAATCTTTCATTATCTTTCGGTGAAAGAATATTCAAGCGTCCAATGGTGTCGTATTGTTCGACACATGTTTGATTTATCCACGATTAAGTTTTTTGTTTGAATACATAATATTGAGGAATGACAACCTATTTTACGTTTCTCGCAAAGTAATTATTTTATTTAATCTAAACCACGCCATAAAAGTAGTTTTCATATTTTTCAATGCTTCTAATTCTTTACTTTCTTCAAAAACTATTTTTTGTTGATTCTCTGTATGGACAGCTAGGCAAATAACAGCATGACTTCTACCATATAAAGGGGATTCTTTCAATTGCCAAGCTGCTTCAATCGGACTCAAATACCTACCATCTATAAATTCAGTAATTTCATCGAATACTGCAGGATTCTGATCATTGCTACGAATATTATCAATTTTGTTATTTTACAAGGTCAGAAATGCTAAATTTAACACATCTTTAATTTTTTAGCTGTGTTGTTTCTCAACTTAGCAATATAACACTTTACTTATAAACCATACGCATACTTTTACATTACCTTTAAAAACTCTAATTTTTAATGGGACACACTTTTACCTTTAGAACACATAGGATCACAGTTTAAAAATTATAATTTTGTACTCTAGACCTAGTAAAATACTAATTATTTAAATATTATTAGTTCTTAAGCAAAAGATTATTCAGTATTGAGTAAAAAATTATAGCAGCTCATCATGTTACATAATTTTTCATATAAATAATGGTTGTCTTTCTATTTATTAATTATTATTTAAACTAAAATAATGCACCAGGAAATCAGTACTAGAGGGACTATTAGAATTTCAAAATTGAATCCTTAAATGTTGGATGGCGAGCGGAGCGAGTATTGGGACCCCCGGGACCCCCCCCCCCCTAGTATATAAATATATATATATATATATATATATATATATATATATATAAGTGACTCTCTCAGGGATCGTCTTAAAAAAAAATTTTCTTTTATATTACTTCTGTAAAAATGTTTCTTTTGGTATTTAGAATGTATGTCGATTTTTTCAGATTTCTCAAACCCTGAAGTTCAAAGTTAATCAAGGCTAAATGTGAGCATATAGTCATGTTTTACAATTTTTCACAAATTTCAACATACATTTATTGAACAATATTAAATCTCTTTAAGAAATAGCAACAAATCAATTTTTATCAAACTACCTGAATTTTTCATAAAAAATGCTTCCACAACCTTTCAAAACACCTTTCGATTAATTAAACTCAGTTTGGTACTTCAAAATACTTAAAAAAGTGTGTTTTATTACTCGAACCATTACATAAAAAATCGTGAAGATTCAGTACAAAAGTAACTGCTATAGTCGCAAAATGGTAAAAGTGCTATATTTATATAATAAAATTTAGCTTCAAACAACTTTAAACCTATGAGCTTAAAAAAATCGGAAAAAAATTAGATGCATTATACATATAAAAAGGAAGATTTTTTCTGAAATTAAAAAAACATGCATTTTTGATTTCTCAGGGAGTTATCCATTAATATATAAAAATATAGATTATTTTATGAAAAATCGAGAATATATATATATATATATATATATATATATATATATATATATATATATATATATATATATCTTCCTATATTATATAGTTGTTTGTAAATCTTATCAGATTTACGCCCTCCTCGCCCCTCCTCGCCCCTCATTTTGCCCTCCTCATTCTCCTCCTCAAAAGAAAGTAATATCGTTTCAAAAAATACGTTATTTTGATCTTATTTTTTTCCCTCCTCGTCCCTTCTCTTTGTATCCTCCTCATAGCCCTCCTCCCAGCCCTCCTCATGCCCTCCTCATTTTCTTATTTCTATTAAATATCATTTGTTTTTTTTTCTATATACATATTATACATATAAAAATTGTTTATAATAATAATTGTGAATGTTTATAAGTTTATAAAGTGTTTTATTCATTATACTGTAACATCACATTTTGTGCGTGTTACACAATGTGAATGAGATCACACGGCTTACCAACTTCACTCACTATACACATTCACATACACAAACACTATCCCCTCGGACGACATAGAGCAAGCGAGCTCTCATGCCCTGGAGCAGCTGAAGAAGACATGTAACGGCCTCCCCATTCAGCCTCGCATAGGTATAAGCTGGCTGACCTCGGCTGGGGTACGCTGAGAACGCTCTGGCGTCTCCTCTCCTCACTCCTGTCCCCTCGAACCAACCTAAAAAGACACACAAAAGATTAGAAATTAGGAAGAGAAGTATAAAGTATTGGAAGGATAACCACCTGATTGTATACCTTGAAGAGCATAGAGAGATCCACCTTGGACGGAGCGGCAGCTTCTTTAGACATAAAGGAGGCCTGCAGCATACACCCTAAAAATATAAACGAGGATTAGTCTACAGCATACATGTACATCAAAAAGGAACTCGCTTACCTGGTCTGGAGGGTTTGCAGAGGCAGGGTGGTCCCACGGATACAGTAATGCAGCTCAACTCGTGGGCCGCTCCCCCATAACAGCAGCAGCAACAGCCTCCGAAGCATTCAATTTAGACACCTGGAAACAACACCTCATTAGGAAAGGGAGATCACAGTTATATTCGAAAAATACTAAACACTGATCTCACCTGGTAATAATAGCAGTGGGTGAATGCAGTGGGAGCTGCATATAAACATAACCTCTTCGAGGTTAATCGTGCACACTGCTCCTGCTGCTAATACACCGTCCGGGGTCCTGAAGCTATCGCCATCGTGCCCTTCGTCGGCACTATCGTCTCGATGTCCTTCCTGCTCAACACCCTCGTCGCACTTCCTCGCCCTAGCCACTCGTCCCTCCTCGTCCTCTCCAACTCCGTCCGCAAGCCGTCGGCCGCATGCCGCATAGCATGACGCCACTGCGAGCAGACGCTTCCCTTTCCTCCTTCGCACTTCTCTTTCTCCCTCGCCAAAGAACGCACTAGGCCCCCAGGCGGTCTCTGTCCACACCACTGAAAACTTAAGCGCCGCGGTGACGAAGGACGACGCGGCCACTTCGTACTGAGCTACGCACACCGACGCTTCGCTTTTTCGAATAGCTCCATACGAACTCTCGCTAGTTAAGAACGCCTCGTGGTGATTACCAATATTGTATCTTGCGTCCATCGTGCGAGCCTACACATCTGCGATATCGAAGGAGGCCACACTCGATTAGAAAGAGTAAGTTGCACAGATTACTTTTGTGCTTAGTGCGGGTACAGAATCATGTATATATATATATATATACATATATATATATATATATATATATATATATATATATATATATATATATATATATATATATATATATACCCCGATAATAATTTCATTAAGCTTGCGCCGCGTGCGTGTCGAGCGTCGCGTCGCCGCCTTTTCATCGTGTGTTTCGTCACCGGAAAATATTTGAATTCGCGTCCCTGAGGAGTAGCTTCTTCCAATTCCACCCTTTTACCGTTCCCACCGTACCGCGTGCTCACCGTAGCTAGTGTATCGTATAAGTAACCTTATTGTATCGGTCGGATAATAATTGTAAAATCGTGCTGCGAATTCGAGCAGCTGGCGCTCAACCTTTGTAAAATTAGTAGAATAAACCACAAGTGTTCACAGTTTTATCGTAAATCCCGTGTATCATTTCTTTTAACCCTCGAATAAATATAATGTTAAAGCCTGCATGTGCGGCGCAATAATTTTGGTTAAACTAGCCAAAATTATTGTCATAAACTAAATTAAAATTTAATGGAAATTAATTCGTGAGTAATAATTCGTAGAATACGACAGTGCAGGTGTAATTAAACATATAGTGGCACCTGTAATATATCGTTGCAATTTTCGCGAGTGAGATACACGCGGCCGCGGCGAAACGCTTGACAACGCCGCGACAGCTTGTAGCTGGCCATTTTTGCATGTGCGCCGCGAGTTCGTCTCGCAGGCAGCCATCTTTTGTCGTTGGCATCATGCGGTAGGCCACGCTAGCATTACTTGGCATTAATAGTTTATGCTGATTATTTAGCATTTTGCACATTGGCATAAATACAATAAAATATATCCCAAAAATTTATACGTATATCCTAAATAATTAGGATTGTATAAATACAAAATTTAGTGTAT
The DNA here is from genome assembly GCA_949152435.1 of Gastracanthus pulcherrimus. NCBI lineage: Eukaryota > Metazoa > Arthropoda > Insecta > Hymenoptera > Pteromalidae > Gastracanthus > Gastracanthus pulcherrimus. The sequence goes on along the minus strand of OX424573.1, from coordinate 79,585,187 downwards.
TAAACAGTGAGTGAGTGCGTGGTGAAGTTTTGAAAAATTTTCTTCGAGTATTAATAAAAATATTTAAATAAAATTCGTAATAATTTATCAACAATTTCGAAAATTTTTGTGTAATATCAAAACGAGAATTTTAGAAGATAGCGAGAATAAGTTTTGGCAACACGTGTTCATACAGTATAAACTCTACAATCTACTTCAACATTTTCTTTTATTTAAAAAAAAATCAGTTAGTTAAAATCTTTTTGTGACTCAATTGTAATTCCATTTGTTTAACGATTTTAAATAATAGTATAACAAATAAAATTTTGTTTTGGCTAAAAATATTTATAGAAATTAGTAAATGTGATTAGCAATGGTACATAACTGGAGCAATTATATTCAGATTTAAATACATATATCCTATAAATACACGCAGTGTAAATTATTTTCAATTAAATAGACGTCGAATAGATACTTTTATTATTATTTTTTTTTATTTTAAAATCAGAATATTTACAACATAAATTTAATAAATTAATATTAATCATAATTACTATAATAATAGTATATTCACACAATACTAGTATATTCTTATAATAATAGTATATTCACATAATACTAGTATATTCTTATAATAATAGTATATTCACATAATAATAGTATATTCGTATAATGATAGTATATTCGTAAATTGCCACGACGTTACAAAAATTTTTCCGGAACTTGAATAAAAACATAAAGTTAAAAAACCTCACTCACTCGAAAATAAAAGGTAACATTTTTATTACTATTATATGTTTATAATTTTATATTTTACGCACATGTACCCTATTTTATGTATTTTATGCACAATTTTGTAATATATAATATTTATTTTCTCCGACTATCGCTACAAAAAACTCCCACCTTCCGATCAAAAACATTTTACACCTATTTCCCATAAATCCTATAATCACTATAGTGATTTAATCGTTGCAAAGTGGATTTATCAAAAACAAGTGAATAGTTTCCCCTTCGATAAATTTTGTTCGTTTTGTTATGAATAGATAATACCCAATCTAGTTCGTACACTTTGAATAAAATTTCGTATAAAACTTTTTTTTCTAATATTCAGTTCAAAATTTTGGAAATTGAAATTTGTATAGTATATTATTTGTAGTAAATATTCGTATTAAAATTCGAAATAAATATTTACTATAAATATTTTCTCGTTACCTCGTATAGTCGAATAAATATTTAGTATAAATATTTTCTATTTACCTCGTATAATCGAATAAATATTTAGTATAAATATTTTCTCGTTACCTCGTATAGTCGGATAAATACTTAGTATAAATACTTTCTATTTACCTCGTACAGTTGAATAAATATTTCGTATAAAAGTTTAATTTACTATTTGGACCTGACTAAAGGAATTATAAAATTTTCTGCTTTCATGGTAATTAATTGTAAATTTAAATTAAAACTTGGATCATTTTGAAATATTGTTTTTTTGTTATTACCTACAAAATTTTTTTTTATTATTTCGTAATTAGTTAGAAACCCTTTATTTCATTTGCAATATTCTTTAATTTTGCAATACATTTTATTTTTTTTTGTAAACAACGCTAGCTTACAATAATCCACCTTCGTTAAAATAAGTGAACAATATTATTTCGAATAAGTAATATTCCACCTATTGAACACACATTCCTCAGCCAATATCGAACGTAAACAACATCACGAGACCCTATCGATCCCCACCCGACTACAAATTGCCAGTAGTTGAGTTTTACCTTGTGTATCCCTACCGCATACACGCAGAAATACTTGTATGGAATTTCCGCTTTACGACCTTGCTTTTGCTTGTTAATTATATTATTTGTTTCGTTTGTTCGCATCTTCAATCCCAGTTAACAAAAAAGTTCCAGATTTCTTAAATAATATTAAGTTGAAAATTTGTACGAACAAAAACATTATCATGTGGTCGTTGTTAAATATATTAAATTAATAAAGTTCGTCTGGATTTATTTTTGTCTATTTAAAGAAAAAACTCCTAGTAATATTTATTGTTTTTTATTTATATCAAAATCATAAGAAAGTAAATTTTTTTTATTTTTCCCTCGTAAAAGATTTTTTTTTAGGAAAACAACTCGAATTTTCTTCGTAGCATTAGTTTTGAACCCCTTCACCCAATATCGTATTTGATCGAAACCCACCATCTATCTTTTTACCCAATATATCCCTGCTTGCACACCTCATATCCGCTTACGCTTAGACAGTCGTAATACTTCGCTTCAACTTTTGATTGCTTTACACACTGCTTATTAAAAAATTTATTTTTCCTATCGTTGCTTGCTTTCGCTTATTCATTACTTTTTGCATTCTCTGCAATATTTCATCTGCGTTTTTCTCTTTGAGAACTTCATCGTTTTTCATTTTCTTTTTTCGTCTAGTTCTAAATTAAGTTTGTTTGTAATATTTTTTCTTATCCTATTAGCTTGAGTTTGGTTGATTTTTTTTCTGCTTTGTTCCTCTATTCGTTTTTGTTTTTTTTTAACTTTTATACATCATTAAGCTGAGAAAAAAACCCACATCTGAGAAATTCGGTAGGAGAGCAAAGAAATGTGAGCTAACTCGTAACTTAACGAAACGTAACTCCCCCCCTATACAGATTAATTACCTGAGATGGACCCGTCAAAGATTAGACAAATCAATTTAGAGAGGACTCGTATAACAGAACTGTTTAACACTTACTCGGATGAATTGGTCGCAAATAGTCTACGGCGATCAAGGCTCAATACAGAGGGCACACGAGCACAACGGCTTGACCGATTAGTACGATTTGACCCGCGAAGGCTATTCGGTAACCAAGGGGCTACGTGGGACCCAGAAATAGATAATGTCACCGAACGAGGGAAAGAATCACCGTCGTTGGACACAGAAGATATTCTCGAAGAAGCGGAGAAAACCTCAGATAGGACGAGAGATAGTAGTAGACATACCTTCATTGAACAACCTTAAATGAGGGCCACGAGGGGTTACCATTAAATAAAGGGTCGAACCTCGTTCATAGTACCCCGAATACGGGGACGGGACATATTCCGCCGGGACCTCAACTACTAGAAACACCTGTAGAACCTATAGGGCGTCAAGGAGCCCATCAACAAAATACTTTCAGCTTCCAAGAAATGTCCACTATTGTCGAAACAGGTGACCCGAAAAACAGTACAGATGATGAGATAGCTATACAAGAACAGCAACTAGGGGGCAGAGATTCATTAAGGGAAAACCCAAAACACCCAACAGTCGGTAACAATGTAGATCCGGTCTCGACAATCCACAACCCGCAGCATTCGCAGGCAAATCTAAACCATCCGATAGGCGGTAACAATGTGGATCCGGATTCGACAAACTACAACTTACAATATTCGCAGGCGAACCTAAATCTCGGGGGGACTCAACTCCCACCTTTACAGGCAGCTGGCATGTAAGAACATACCAGAGAGACAATGGGAAACATTTCGCCGAATTCCCCGCCCATAGCTGCACCGTTAAGCAACTCTACGCTATATACCCATAATTCACCAATGAACCTAACACAAAAAACAAATCCTACCGTACAAACCCCCCAACTTTCACAAATGGTGAACTACCCTACCGTACACACCCCTCAATATCCACAAATATCGACCAACCCTACCGTCCACCCCGCACAACCTACACAAATAACTAATTACCCTACCTACCAAACCCCCCAACTCCCACAAATGTCACCATACTATACCATCCAAAACCCTTCTTAACCCTCACAAATACCTACCTACTATACCGCCCAAACAACCCAATATCCACAAATACCGAACAACCCTACCGTCCAAACCTCCCAACCTTCACAGATACCGAACAATCCTACCGTCCAAAGTACCCAACCTCCACAGATACCGACGTACCCGAACATGCAGATTTCCCAACAGACACAAATACCGAACTACCCTACCGCCCAAAACTCCCAAGCTATACAAATACCGAACAACCCTACCGTCCAAACTCCCCAACCTCCACAAATACCGACCTACGAGACCACCCAGATTTCCCAACAGCCACAAATACCGAACTACCCTACCGTCCAAACCTCTCAACCTACACAAATACCGAACAACCATACCGTCCAAACTCCCCATCCTCCACAAATACCAACCTACCCGACCACCCAGACTCCCCAACAGTCACAAATACCGAACTACCCTACCGCCCAAACCTCCCAACCACCACAGATACCGAACAACCCTACCGTCCAAACATCCCAACCTGCACAAGTACCGACATACCCTACCACCTTGCCCCTCCCACTTTCACAAACACCAATATACCCCACTTTTCACACGCATCAACCCGCACAAATAACTACCATCCCTACCATACAAACATACTTACCCACACCAATGTACCCACCTCATACCAATCAAACATCTCCTCCACTACACCAACAGACTCAGAATGCCGCCCAAAATTACCAACATTCGTATTCACTCACGAACCAGTCAGTACAAAACTCGCAACCACAAACATCAATGTACCATACACCGCAATATACACAACCATTACAATCAGTACCACGCCCTATCGACCAATTTAACCACTACCAACAGGGAGTGAACCACATATCCACCAACCAAACCATACCACCTAATTACTCGCAAATTCCATCGGATTCGAACTCGCAAAATTTAAATTTATCGCAACCAAGTACTGCACCCATCCCACAGACATGGAACCCCTCACCTGCTCGCCAAGATGTCCACAATAACGGCTCGTACAGGTCCCAAACATTGCCAAGCAGTACAATATATCCCGATAATTCGTCGTACACAGCGAATGCAGTAACTTCTACAAATAACCCACATTTACCACCTAACCTCGTAGGCTATCCGTTAATGAACATAAACACCCAAGTCCCAATATCTAGTAATCCATATTGCTGTTACCCCTTCGCACAGTTTCTCCTTGGGCATAGTATTCCCCAAGGAGGACACTCTTACAATACATCGAACACCTTGCCATACGGTCAAATGCTTCTTGACAATCCGGAGCGAGTACATCCTCAAAGCTCGAATAATGATTCCTCGTTCCAGAGCGAAACTGGAGTAGCCAGTCTGATACAAAAGTATAATGTAAGCTTTAATGGAGAACCAAAAGCAGATCTACGGGAATTCCTCTCTCGAATAGAGGATTGCCAGAGAAGCTGTAATATGTCCGATCGGGACATCTTGAAAATGATTCCCATTATTTTAAAAGACCAAGCTTTGTATTGGGCACGCCCGTTGCTACAAAACTGGCGCACATTGGAGGAATTCAAAAACGCCATAAGATAACAATATGGCAGACCGGATTTCCAATTACAATTAGAAGATGATATTAGGTCAAGATCGCAAGGACCCGAAGAATCAATCGCTACGTTCATCGCAAATATCCGAGCATTGATGAATCAATGCATCCCCCCAATGACCCTCATAGCCCAACTGGATAGAACTTATCGCAATTTACATGAGGATTATTTCGCTAAGATAAATAGGTATCAATTCAATACGTTTGAAGAATTACAGGCCTTGGGACAACAAGAAGAGATGCGAAGGGAGCGGAAGAAAAAATATAGACTCCCACCACCACCTGAACATTCGTTGTGCCCTCATTTAGCTTATCGACCACCCTAGAGAAAAAACCGTATTGCCGCTATCGAAACAGTACAACAATACAGTGATTCAACCGATGAAGAGACACTAACGAAGTTGCAGCTGTCGACAACATCGTAAAAACAAAAACCGGCCAATTGGCCGAATTCGCACGAAAAAAAGATGTCGAACACACACCAAGCATATCCAAACAAAAGAACTGGAACAACGGCAATAATAACAAAACCCCCCTACCGCCTCCCCGAAAACCCCAAAACACGAAACCTATCGTCAATAACAAGCCCACTCAACCCCTAAAATTAAGTAAGGAAAACCCGATAACTAGAAAAGTATACCCATGTTGGGTCTGCAAAGACACAGACCATAAATGTGGTATACGTGACGTAACAATACGTACGTGCCCAAGATGTAGGCCAAATGCAGGAAACGAGCAAAGAGAGAAACAGCAAGGGCCAGGTTAACCTCTAAACTTGGGCAGGCCCAAATACCCACGCCAAAAGCGACACTGAAAGCTTCAGGCCTAGTCAACTCGGGTTATGGAGAGAAAATACCGATGCCTGTTGGTCCAGTCGGAAGCTATGATAATCGTCTGTACCTCAATATCGATATAGCAGGAAAAGTCTTCCCCGCACTCGTATACAATGGAGCAGTTGCCTCCTTCATAGGGTTAGAAGCGGCAAGACAAATAGGGGCTGAAATGATACCCCAGACCGGATACATGATGATGCCAAACGGCGAATTAGAAAAAATCGAAGGTACTACAAAATTTATATTCCACCTCGAAGGTAGAGAGATACCCGCGGACCTCAGGGTATCCAAAACAATGACCTACGATATCATACTGGGCATGGACCTATTGGCACTATTGAAGATGACGATAGACCACCAACACCGAACTTGACACACGGACAAAGGAATAGTGAGAAAATTCCATCCGAAAAACCAGGATCCGGAAGCAATCATGGCGACGACAGCAATCGGAGGGACCTCCGACTTATCGGGAAAACAACAACGAAGACTAGATAAACTTATATTCGATCTCACCATCCCACCACCGGACGCAACCCCGGGAGTGGCTAAGATAAAACCTCATGAAATAATTGTAGAAGGTTGTAGTCCGATAAAACAACGTATTCGTAGAATCTCCCCAAAACTTTTAGCTGCTACCCACGCTGAGGTTGATCGTCTCCTAGCAGAGGGAATTATCGAACCCTCAGAAAGCGCTTGGAGTAGTTGTCCCGTAATTGTACCGAAATCGGACGGTAAAATAAGGTTTTGTATCGATTACCGAGCACTAAATGGCGTTACAAGAAAAAATGCTTACCCCTTACCCCACATGGACATGCTACTAGACAATCTAAGAAACACCAAATTTCTCTCGAAAATAGACCTAAGTCACGCGTATCACCAGATCCCCCAGCAACAAAGAGTAAAGAGTATACAGCATTTGGACTACCTGGAAAAGGGCTATTCCAGTTCACAAGACTTCCGTATGGCGTCTCGAACGCCCCCGCAAGTTTTCAAACCGCCATGGACGACCTCTTTGGCCCAGAATGGCGACCCCATGTGTTCGTATACATGGATGATATAATCATAGCCACAAACACGTTCGAAGAGCATCTATATTGGCAGGAAAAAGTGTTGAAAAAACTGCGAGATGCCAATTTAGAAATCAACCGAGAAAAGTCAGAGTTCTGCTGCTCGGAAGTTAAATATATGGGTTACGTCGTCAACAAGGAAGGACTCCAAACAGACCCAGACAAGATTGCCCCAATTCTACACTATGCCCCACCTCGAAACCTCAAGCAACTTCGCCGATTCCTCGGTATGGTAGCATGGTATGCTCGCTTTATTAAGAACCTTGCAGAAATAAAAATCCCTCTTACCGAACTATTGAAGAAAAACGTCCCTTGGACCTGGGGAGAAGATCAACAACAAGCCTTCGAAAAACTGTTGATACTTCTTACTGAAGCCCCAGTCTTAGCCCGACCAGACCCCAACCTACCGTTCTGCCTACAAACTGATAGTAGCAGCTACGCTCTAGGGGCGGTGCTCACCCAAATAATCCAGGGAGAAGAGCATCCCATCGCCTACGCCAGCAGGACCTTAGCAAAGCGGAACGTAACTATATAGTAACAGAACAAGAATGTCTGGCTGTAATATGGGTGGTAGACAAATTTCGAGGATATCTCTTAGGAGAAAAATTCACTGTTATTACCGACCACAGTAGCCTCACCTGGCTGCACAATTTAAAAGATCCAGCTGGCAGGTTAGCCAGATGGGCCACAGCTCTTCAAGGTTACAACATGGAGATTATACACCGCAAGGGAGCACTCCATAAAGTACCTGATGCGCTGTCTCGTTCGTTTGACGAGGTTTGTTGCTTAGCAACAACGGGACTATTGGATAGGGATAGCTGGCATACCAATCGAATAAAGATGGTAAAGAAAAATCCGGGATGATATCCAGATTGGAAAATTGTAAATAAATGCCTTTACAAACACCGTCCCAACCTCATGATTGATTCGATCGTAACCGACTTAGACAGTTGGAAACTCGTAGTTCCGGAGTTCGATAGAGAAAGAGCTCTGTTCGAATGTCATAACACACCACAATCAGGGCACATGGGAGTCGATAAAACCTACCATCGGCTTCAACAATCATATTTCTGGCCTAAGATGAAGAAGGATGTTATTCGTTACATAAAAGAATGCCCAGATTGCCAGATGTACAAAGTTCCCCAACAGGCACCAATGGGACTTATGACCCAAAGGAAAATAGAAGGACCTTGGGAAATAGTAGCAGCTGACGTCATGGGTCCATTGCCAAATAGTAAAGGGCAATGTTGTTATATCGTAGTATTTCAAGACTTATTTACGAAATACATTGAAATCAGACCTCTTAGGAAAGCTAACGCTAAATGCATAGTAAAAGCTTTCGAGGAACTGATAATTTTTCGCTGGGGATGTCCTAAATATTTCGTAACCGATAACGGAACGGAATTTTCGAATAAGCTTATGACGTCAAAACTGGATGAATTAGGAATTATCCAAACAACGATAGCCCCTTACCACGCTCAAGCAAACCCTGTTGAGCGTAGTAATCGCACTATTAAGCAAATGATCTCGATCTTTGTAAAAGAAGATCATCGTAATTGGGACATTCACCTAAATGAATTCGCGTTTGCCGTTAACACCGCGGTGCACTCGTCAACACTGTTGACACCCGCATTTTTAAATTTTGGTAGGAACCCGCGGCAATCCAAAACCCTTAAACAATTCCTCGAAAATCCTCAAACTCCTAGTTCCCTAAATTCCGTAGCATGGGCGGAGAGAGTGAAACGTCTTGCAGCAATACACGACTTCGTTAAGAAACACTTGAGAAAAGCAAGTGAAAGACAAGCACGGTACTACAATAAAAATCGTAGAGATATAACTTTTAACGTGGGAGACCTTGTACTCCGTCGTAACCACGTGCTGTCTTCAACAGCAGATAACTTTGTAGCGAAGCACGCTCCAAAGTTTGTAGGTCCATTGAAAATCGAAAAAGTCTTGTCATCAGTCGTGTATCAACTGCAAGACGTTAATAGTCAGAAAAAAGCGAAAGTGCATATTTCAGACCTAAAATCATACTCAGCTTCCTCACAACAGCCTATTTCTCCAACAGATAACACCTTCAGTGACCAGGATGCAGCATATAGAAAAAGGTCGCGGCTACAAGCTACCCCGGATGGCCGAGGCTCGGCCCGGGACAGCACCGATGGAGAGAGGCGTCCACGCTACAATCTCCGCAATCGGCCGAAGAACAGCATTGGCCAAAGTAGGGAAAGCGGCCAAGCCAACAACGGTTCTCGACCGCCGAGGAATTGGCAGGGGAGCCGGCTCCGGAACCGCCAGCAGGCCGGCGTCGGCGAGGTCGGCCCAGGTCGAGTCGTCTTGCCCCCCTCACCCCGACCGGCGGGTCGAGGTTTCACCCCGGGGGAGGTGGCATCCCCGCGGGCGGTGATTGAGCAACCGGTGGAGACAGTAGCCCTGGAGGAACCCGAGCTACTATACGACCCCTTCTCAGGGTCGTACAAACCAAGGAAACCGGTGGCTCAAATTGACCGCTCTCAGGGGGCCATCCCGAAAGGGTCGTACGGGGAGGAGGAACATCGAGGCGCGTGTCCCTTTGACCCGTGCAAAACGCTAACGGTGTTTAGGGCACCAATGGTAGACTCCACCCGAGCTAAACGACCAACCCGACAAGCCGGACAGCCCCAGGAACCAGAAGAGGGTGAATTCCCACTAATTCTCCCCCATCCGAGAAAAAACTACCCCCCCTATCGCGCGATCCCCATCAAACCCCCCCTCCTATCGTAAACCTAAGCCCAAACGCACCAAAGAAATCATTAGGGTAGTAAATGACCCTAACAAGGGACAGGTGCGCATTTTGCGAGGTGACGAAGTAACGTATTATAGGGTTGCGTCAACCCAAACCTCATCGCAGAAGGAACTGCTGATCGAGAAAGGAAGGATCCTCAGAGAGAAGGTCGTTGCAGAGCGGGAACCGCTAATAATGTCGGTGGGCCCAATCAATTTTGTGAAGAGTACGCAGCCCAGCCCAGTACCGCTCGCGTCGACCTCGATCGCGGAGCAGAGAACCATTCCTAACCTAATGGACCTGAGGATCCAGCCTCCAGCCTTGTACCAGACAGATGACTCGGCCTCCGTGTCATCCCAAGGGTCCTGCTGGAACTGCAAGGAAGAGGGGCACCGGTACGCGAAATGTAAACAACGACGGAGCTACAAATTCTGCTACCGGTGCGGCCAGCAGGGGGTTGACGTCTACACCTGCCCGAAATGCTCGGGAACACAATCGATGGGACCGGCGAAGTCGCTTAACCCCCCCTGCAAACCACCAACTCACAAGCAGGCGGAACCCAAAGCGAGTCCCACACCACTACCGGCACCAGAACCGACACCTGCGCCCATGCCTCTCGCGGCAACCGTAGCTCCAGGAGCCTATGGATCTCAGCCCGTGCTGGTAGTGATGCCGGGAGCGACTGTTTACTTCACCTCACCTCCGAAATAAGGGACCTTCTATCGAAATACCAACCTCTCCCAGTACTGATCCCATCCTATCGCCAATACCGAATACTTTTATCGAAATACCAACCTTTCCCCCCTCCCACAATACTGATCCTCTCCTATCGCCAATACCGAACACCTTTATCGAAACACCAACCTTTCCCCCCTTTCGAAATACGGATCCCCTCCTATCGCCAATACCGAACAACCTTTTATCGAAACACCAACCTTCCCCCCCTTCCGAAATACGGATCCCCACCTATCGCCAATACCGAACAACCTTTTATCGACACACCAACCTTTCCCCCCTTCCGAAATGCGGATCCTCTCCGATCGCCAATACCGAACAACCCTTTATCGAAATACCAACCTTTTCCCCTTCAGCAATACGGATCCCCTCCTATCGACAATACCGGACACCTGTTATCGAAGTACCAACCCTGTTTCTTTTTCTTATCGGCAATAATGCCCTATCAAGCTAGTTCTCCCCTATCGTAATACCGAACCTTCTTGGTAAATATTGCAATCATATTTCGTAACCTAAAAATGTAAGGGATTTTGCATACGTAAAATGGAGTACATGGTATAAAATGGTATAAAGTGGTATAAGGTAAATTAAGGTATATAATGGAAAAAAAAAACTGACAGATGTGATCGCCAAGACTGATTCTAACTATCTTGCTAAGGGACTTCAATCGTATATTAGGGTGTGGGTTCGTTACGCGAACGCACCGAGCATCCACTCACTGGATACAAGTAACTAGTAGTAAAATCGGCATGTACCTTAGTGCCAGCTACATGCACAAAAATTTGGCATTAACGATTATATAGAATATTGTTCTACTAAGTTCATACTACTAATTGTTCAGCACAAGTATGAAGTGTCTCTTACTAAGTTAGGAAACCTAGACTTTAAGAATTTAGTTGATAAGAATCACCTTGTATATACTTATGTATTAGTTTTTTTTAAGACTCAACCGTACTACCCACAATGTAACCACGTGTACAGCATAATGTAAGTAATTATCGGTATTTAAATGTATCATTTACAGATCGTGTTCAATAAGAGAACGAGAAGAAATGAGACTAAATGAAATATTTAAGCTAAATTATATACCTTGCGTAGGTTAAGTATTTATCTAGTTAGAAGCGTAAAGCACGAATGGTTAGCATAGATTAGGTTAGCACATAAGTTAGTTAGTTGCGTACCGAGTGAGCACGCCCATAGTAAACCGCGAAACGCGTAACCGCGCTTTGTTTTAGTAGGGGGAGTTTGTAACACCACATTTTGTGCGTGTTACACACTGTGAATGAGATCACACGGCTTACCAACTTCACTCACTATACACATTCACATACTCAAACACTATCCCCTCGGACGACACAGAGCAAGCGAGCTCTCATGCCCTGGAGCAGCTGAAGAAGACATGTAACGGCCTCCCCATTCAGCCTCGCATAGGTATAAGCTGGCTGACCTCGGCTGGGGTACGCTGAGCACGCTCTGGCGTCTCCTCTCCTCACTCCTGTCCCCTCGAACCAACCTAAAAAGACACACAAAAAATTACAAATTAGGAAGAGAAGTATAAAGTATTGGAAGGATAACCACCTGATTGTATACCTTGAAGAGCATAGAGAGATCCACCTTGGATGGAGCGGCAGCTTCTTTAGACATAAAGGAGGCCTGCAGCATACACCCTAAAAATATAAACGAGGATTAGTCTACAGCATACATGTACATCAAAAAGGAACTCGCTTACCTGGTCTGGAGGGTTTGCAGAGGCAGGGTGGTCCCACGGATACAGTAATGCAGCTCAACTCATGGGCCGCTCCCCCATAACAGCAGCAGCAACAGCCTCCGAAGCACTCAATTTAGACACCTGGAAACAACACCTCATTAGGAAAGGGAGATCACAGTTATATTCGAAAAATACTAAACACTGATCTCACCTGGTAATAATAGCAGTGGGTGAATGCAGTGGGAGCTGCATATAAACATAACCTCTTCGAGGTTAATCGTGCACACTGCTCCTGCTGCTAATACGCCGTCCGGGGTCCTGAACCTATCGCCATCGTGCCCTTCGTCGGCACTATCGTCTCGATGTCCTTCCTGCTCAACACCCTCGTCGCACTTCCTCGCCCTAGCCACTCGTCCCTCCTCGTCCTCTCCAACTCCGTCCGCAAACCGTCGGCCGCATGCCGCATAGCATGACGCCACCGCGAGCAGACGCTTCCCTTTCCTCCTTCGCACTTCTCTTTCTCCCTCGCCAAAGCACGCACTAGGCCCCCAGGCAGGCTCTGTCCACACCACTGAAAACTTGAGCGCCGCGGTGACGAAGGACGACGCGGCCACTTCGTACTGAGCTACGCACACCGACGCTTCGCTTTTTCGTATAGCTCCGTACGAACTCTCGCTAGTTAAGAACGCCTCGTGGTGATTACCAATATTGTATCTTGCGTCCATCGTGTGAGCCTACACATCTGCGATATCGAAGGAGGCCACACTCGATTAGAAAGAGTAAGTTACACAGATTACTTTTGTGCTTAGTGCGGGTACAGAATCATGTATATATATATACCCCGATAATAATTTCATCAAGCTTGCGCCGCGTGCGTGTCGAGCGTCGCGTCGCCGCCTTTTCATCGTGTGTTTCGTCACCGGAAAATATTTGAATTCGCGTCCCTGAGGAGTAGCTTCTTCCCATTCCACCCTTTTACCGTTCCCACCGTACCGCGTGCTCACCGTAGCTAGTGTATCGTATAAGTAACCTTATTGTATCGGTCGGATAATAATTGTAAAATCGTGCTGCGAATTCGAGCAGCTGGCGCTCAACCTTTGTAACATTAGTAGAATAAACCATAAGTGTTCTCAGTTTTATCCTAAATCCCGTGTATCATTTCTTTTAACCCTCGAATAAATATAATGTTAAAGCCTGCATGTGCGGCGCAATAATATTGGTTAAACTAGCCAAAATTATTGTCATAATACATATCAGTGCAGTTTATTCCATTTTACTGATTTTCTGATTCTTTGTTTTCATCAATAATTTCTTGGTTTTTCTAAAATATAATAACTTTATAAATAATATTCAGTATTAAAAAAAGTATCCTGCCCAAACTTGAAAATTTAGTTTTAAGCCCATCTAGCATTTCCTCTAAATCAATTTCTCTTTGGTATCGAACTTCTGATTCCGGTGACGCTCTAGAATCAAGTTTTTCTTCAGCATTGGATATACGAGAATCATCAAAATCACTTATATTGGCTTGAATAGATTCATTTTTATTATTTAAATTTAAATTAGAAGCCTTATTTTGACAAGCAGCACAAATTCTAGAGTCGGGATGTAAATGAGGGAATTGTTTTATTAGACCACTAGAAACCCTACGGAGATCTTTTCCATAATGACCCTTTTCACCCGGTTTCCTAAACAAATCCACGCATTTATCTGTTTTAAACTTATCGCACATATTGATCAATATATTAATAAATATCCGAAGAAATAGCGCCCAATATCTAAAAAACGACTATTCTGAAAAGGACTGTCGCTACTGATTTGAGAATAAAGGGCCAGAAAAATTTGTGGAAAATAGATCAACTATCCTAAAAAGGACTGTTGAATATAATCCACCAATTTTCATTATTAAACCTGAAAATAAATCTCAATAACTATCCCAAAACGGACTGCTATTGAGAGTACGCCGATATTGAAGTGCACCCAAGATCTAAAAAAAATGGACTACCCTGAAAAGGACTGTCGCTACTGATTTGAGAATAACGCAGAGAATATGCAAAAAGTATGCACATTATTATAAATAAAATACATGCTACCATATTTAGATTTATAAGACTTAAATTTTATAAAATACATTTTTGGATTCATGTTCATTATTACTATTATAAATCTAAAAAATATGTAAAAAGTATAACACATAAATAAAATACATGCAAATTAATGTAGATTTATATGAGTGAAGTTTTCAAGTTTTTTATAATATAATATAACAAGATATATTGTTAATTTAAAACAAAAATTAAAGTAATGTAAATTCTTATTACATTCAAAAGAATTTTTTTTTAATTATATTCATTAATATTAAATTTACATATATAGATTATTACATACGAATTAAAAAGAGCTTTACAAAATTACATTCAAATAAAAAACAAAATTAAAATAAATATATATGTTAAAAAATACAATACTTAGTACAATATTTAATGTAAGTATGAGTTACATATATTTATTTATAAATGAATTAAATAAAACATAAATTTGAATGTATAAAAAAGCTTAATTAACAAAACAAAATAACGCGCCAATCTATTTACCTCCCGGGTGATGTGGAAAAATAGAAAACCTTCATAAAAACAAAAAATTTCATGATACTTTGGGGGTTGGCGAGCGGAGCGAGCAGAGGGGTACCCCCCTAGTATATATATTTATATATGACCGATTTCATCTCAAATCATGCAGGCCGGCAGCACCTATCTCTCCGAATCAGCTCAAATTATAGTATATTATTCTACTCGGAAAATAAGCGTATACGTATTTTTTGATTTTTCGATAGCATCAAAATTGCATGTGTTATGCTTTTTTCAAAAATGACTCCTCAAATTTCGTTTCTCAAAAATCGAAAACTTTTTTCTTTTTAAATCGTTCTAATTCGTCTTTTTATGGATATTTAAAAATAATTCTGTACATATTCGATGCTGTTGGTGATACTCTTTCGATCTGCCAAGTTCAAAAATTGTTTTACAAAAAATGAAGGATGATATGGCATTTTTTATAAACAATGAAAAATTCTTTTTTCTCAAAAAAGCCATGTTTTTTTAGACTCAATTTTTTTATAGATAGCTAGTCTCAATACCTATATGGTCATATACATGACATTTGGAATATTTTTGTTTTTTAAGAGATATAAACGAAATAAGAAAAAAATTGTATGTACCCCTAAGTATAATGATTATACGTATATAGCAGAGCAAGAATCTGTGCATTAGGCGAATACGTGTACGATTATTTATATATGTGTGTGTGTACACCATAGAGGAGTATAACGCATGGTACTAGAATTCTCCGCAAGGTGGCTAAAACTCATCTTTTGCTATCACGTAGATAATGTTAGTTATTTTAGCCTATTTAAGAAACCCGGTCTAGTTATCTTAATATATATATAGTATTATTTATACATACTAAGATTTCTCTTGAATGATGGCTGAAATTTATTCAACAAAGAAGCGCAAGTGTCCAAACTTTTTTGGATCACACAAAAAAAACGTATATGATGCCACTGTTAAATTTAGAAAATTGGAGAATTTAGCAGAACTTCTTCGACAAAGTTTTCCTAACAAAGCAGTGCAGAGTTCGGATTATGTGTGCTTCAATTGTTATGAACGCGTTAAAAATATTGAACCAAAGGAAATAATTGATGCGATTCATTCAGACAATTATACTGACTTGGACAGTGATACTGAAGACCATGATTTTCGAGCTAGCACCCCAGAGCGGATTGAGCATTTAAACGAAACCTTAATTTCAAGTTCTTTTGGTAATGTTTCGCCACTTAAAAGGAAGAGAGGTATTGATGATTCATCTGTACAAAGATACATTATTAGAAAAAAATCAGAACTAGTATCTTCATTCTCATCTGCAACTAGCTCAAAATTGTCAGAAGCATACAATGTTTGCATTGATGAAACACATGATGATTTACTGAATGATTCTGCAATGAATGGCTCAATAGCTTGCGAGTAGCGCTTGAAAATTGTGACAGTATCAATGAGAAAATTAGAACTTTAACGTTGCTTCCTTCGTCATTAACAAAATCTAGTATTTTATCAGCATTTCCCGAAGTAACTGTTTATATGATTGACAAAGCAAGAATGCTTGTAACAACTAAGGGAATATATTCTGAACCTGACGCGTATACTGGTCATCCATTGGACGAAAAGTCTACAAAAATTGCCATGGAATATTTTCTAAATGATGACTTTAACTGTACACATCAAAGCCCTAATAAATATGATGTTGTGACTGTTCAACAAAATGGAAAAAAAGAAAAAAAAATAAAACGTTATTTGACACGCAGTTTAAAAGAGGCGTATAAACTATTCAAACAAGAAAACCCAGACATAAAAATCGGTATAACAAAGTTTTATACATTAAAACCAAAGTTTGTTATGTTGAGCCCGTCGAAGGAAGTGTGTCTGTGCATTTACTGTGCAAATTTTGATTTATACGTTAATAGTCTAAATAATTTCCTAGGAGGCAGACATTCAGACCTCGATAGAGTTCGTTCTATACTTTTATCGGCAATTGTTTGCTCCAATTTGTCCGATAAGTGTCTTTTTCAAGAATGTACTTTATGCCCAGGTTCTGAAAATATCAACCTAAGTTTGTTTGGATTAGAGACAACTAATGAACATGAGGAGATTGTTTTTGCTATGTGGGAAAATGGCCATCTTGTGAAGAAAAGATTAACAATCTCCAATTTTTTTAGCGATCTTTCTTCTTGGACAGTCAAAACAAGCGTTCATTTAAATATTGAAAATATACAAAGAAAAGCTATAAAAGAAGAGAAAGAAATAGCTGCAGCTAACTCAGGTCATCTAGTACTGCATGGTGATTTTGCTGAAAATTGGGCAGTGATTCACAGTAACCCTATTCAAGGTACTCACTGGGTTAATCAACAGGTCTCTATTTTCACAGCAGTTTGTTATCAAGGAAAACTAACAAAAACTTTTGCTGTCATCAGTGATGATAGAAAACACGATTCTGCCCATGCCTTGTTAGCAATGGAAAAAATAATTGATTCGATGAAAAATGATTCAACCGATTTAATAGATCAAATATCGATTATAACAGATGGAGCAGCAAGCCACTTTAAAAATCGATTTCAATTGTATGAAATGAAAAATGCTTCCATCAATAAAAAACGGTTGTTTTCAGCTACAGGTCACGGGAAAGGTGCATGTGATGGTGTTGGCGGACTAGTCAAACAATATGCAACTAGACATAATCTTCAGAACAGTCATATTGAATCAATACAAAATGCCAATGCTTTTGTAACAAATGTTCAATCTTATACTAATAATATTAAACTAATCTTACTACCAAAAGAAGATATTGAAGTTTTTAGACAAAATAAAATAAAAGAGTGGCTTAAGGCTCCTAAATATAACGGCATTCAGAAAACCCATGTATGGAAAGTAAATGTAGGTAAAAAGAAAAAATCTTATACAGGTCGAACTGCTCTTCATTCTTTAACAAAATTGTTAAATAAAGAGAAACAGAAGAAGAAGAAAATCAACTCAAAGAATCGTGTTAGCAGAAAAGTTAGAAAAAGCAATAAAATCTCTAAAAATCATAGAAAAGGGAAAAATACATAGGATTTTTTCTTGCACGACAGTGCTATGGGGGAACATAAAATTTTTTTCTTATTTCTTTTATATCTCTTAAAAAACAAAAATATTCCAAATGTTATGTATATGACCATATAGGTATTGAGACTAGTTATCTATAAAAAAAAAATTGAGTAAAAAAAAGATGGCTTTTTTGAGATAAAAGCATTTTTCATTGTTTATAAAAAATGCCATATCATTCTTGATTTTTTGTAAAAAAATTTTTGAACTTGGCAGATCGAAAGAGTATTACCAACAGCATCGAATAATATATACAGAATTATTTTCAAATATTCATAAAAAGACGAATTAGAACGATTTAAAAAAAAAAAAGTTTTCGATTTTTGAAAAACGAAATTTCAGGCGTCATTTTTGAAAAAAGCATAACACGTGCAATTTTGATGCTATTGAAAAATAATAAATACGTATACGCTTATTTTCCGAGTAGAATAATATACTATAATTTGAGCTGATTCGGAGAGATAGGTGCTGTCGGCCCGCATGATTTGAGATGAAATCGGTCATATATAGGTATGTATATTTCTGTAAGATTTTAGATAATCAGACGGTTGGTTTT
The DNA here is from genome assembly GCA_949152435.1 of Gastracanthus pulcherrimus. Taxonomy (NCBI): domain Eukaryota; kingdom Metazoa; phylum Arthropoda; class Insecta; order Hymenoptera; family Pteromalidae; genus Gastracanthus; species Gastracanthus pulcherrimus. Next base: position 79,566,491 of record OX424573.1, on the reverse strand, counting down.
ATGAGAAAAAAATAAATGTAAAAAAAGTGCTGTTGTTTGGACAACGATAACTTGAGTAATATTTGATGTAATGCCTTGAAACTTTCATGCAATATTTGTTATGCGTCAGGTTATTGACAAAATATTTTTGAGCCGATTTGGTTCATAATCTTCTGAGATATTAGAAATTATTCAATTTGAACAATACTTTTTCACCCTGTATATCACGATGTATCCAAGCTTTATTTTTGTGCTTTTTCTTGTGGATATTAAGTATTATTATATATGAGATTTACTATTCTACACTTTTAGCTAACTTTACGTATTATATTACATGAAAAAAAAATGAAAAGATAATATTATATTAAAAATATTATTAATTTGTGATTTTTTAAAAATGATTTAATAATAACATAATTTATTTCTGCAATATTTAATCTGTATCTATCTATAATAGAGTATAGAAAAATTATAATGTTTATACTATTTTGATAATGGATTTTGTAAAATAGTATATGTTAAATAGTAGTCAAATTTTTAATGAGTGATTTTAAGAAATGATGCGATTATGTGTCTTTTTGCAATAAAAGAACAAAAAAAAACAATAATTTAATATTTTGTAGGTATAGATTTCATTTAATTTTATAGATAAAAATAGATTTTAGAATCACTTACACATCGCTAACCAAAGACATACGGATATACGATATATACGATAATACGTTTATTGAAAAATATTCATTTTTAGTAGAGCACAAATGACTAAATGAAAATATTTAGACAGGAAAATAACCTTAATGGATGGTACTGCGCAGCTCTCCATTATTAATATAATAATTTTAGTACAATTCTCTTTGGGGAAACATAGTACAAAATCAGTTGGCAGCGTTCTTGTACACAATAAAGTGCTGATAAAATCCTTTATTTTAGGACCGGAAATGATTTTATATGAGTCATTTTCAGTTGATATATTGTGTGACAAAATTTTATTTTTCAACATTAATTATTCGAAAACTATACGATAAATGTCAGTGAGATTTTTCCTGAATACTTGTTTCATATAAAGGTACATATATTAGACCTCCTTTGCAGCTCAATGGGTCACCTCTACAGACCTGTCAATTTTTTTTATAATAAGACGGTTTGTTTTTTTTTTTTTAAATATCAAAATTATGCATTTTTTGGACAACGATACCTTGAGTAATTCTTGATGTAATGCCTTGAAAATTTCAGTAAATATTGGTTAGGTATCAGGTTATTGACTCAAAATATTTGAACCGATTCGGTTCATAATCTTCTGAGATATTAGAGATTATTCCATATAAACAATATTCTTTCACCCTGTTTATCACGACATCTCTAAACTTTATCATTGTTAGGTCATATTTAGCATGAAACAACTTTAAACCTATGGGCTTAAAAAGTTTTGAAAAAATTTGCATGCATTCAAATTTTTCAAAAAAAATCATATATATATATATAAAATATAAAATATATATATATATAAAATATAATATATATATATATATATATATATATATATAATATAAAATATATATATATATATATATATATATATATATATATATATATATATATAATTACATTTAGCCTTGATCAACTTTGAACCTAAGGATGTAAAACTGCTAAAAAATTTACATACATTCTACTTACCAAGATGAACAATTTACCGAAGAAATAAATAAAAAAATTTTTTTGATAAATTTGATTGTATGCAAATTATATATATATAAAATGTTGGGGTTCGTCCGGAATTTGTGTGAGTGAATATATATATATATATATATATATATATATATATATATATATATTCTATTTTTACGACCGGATTGGAGGTAGTCAAATAAAAACTCACTATTTATAAAAAGGAACGCAAAACTCAGACTTTATTCGTATAACCAAATCAAAGTGTAAACACGACTATTCTCATTAACTGTCAACATCAGACGGCTGTTTTTCGGGGTTACGAGTCGTTGTCAAGCGCGGAGATTCATGTTGTTCGAATAGCATGCTTGGCTCGATCACAACAATTTTATATATATATATATGTAACTTTTTGTAATTTTATATATATATATATATGTAATTTTATATATATATATATTGTAACGATACGTTAAATTCTCAAAAACCGGTTTCTTGAATGTCCTACTTCTATCCAATTATTAAAATATAATAATCATTGTATATATATATATATATATATATACAATGATTATTATATTTTAATAATTGGATAGAAGTAGGACATTCAAGAAACCGGTTTTTGAGAATTTAACACCAAAAAAGAAAATATATACGTAGATCCAGACATGTCCACTGGGGTGGAGCGAAAGTAACAAAAATTTGAAAATCTGTATCGACTAGTGTGCAAAAGTTATAATTATATGTAAGAATAGCGAATATTTGGAACACTTTTAAGGTTGAGATTTTTGGCTCTGGCATGGTTCTTGAATTTTGTTTATTGTAACGATACGTTAAATTCTCAAAAACCGGTTTCTTGAATGTCCTACTTCTATCCAATTATTAAAATATAATAATCATATATATATATACAATGATTATTATATTTTAATAATTGGATAGAAGTAGGACATTCAAGAAACCGGTTTTTGAGAATTTAACGTATCGTTACAATAAACAAAATTCAAGAACCATGCCAGAGCCAAAAATCTCAACCTTAAAAGTGTTCCAAATATTCGCTATTCTTACATATAATTATAACTTTTGCACACTAGTCGATACAGATTTTCAAATTTTTGTTACTTTCGCTCCACCCCAGTGGACATGTCTGGATCTACGTATATATTTTCTTTTTTGGTGTCTGTAAACATATAATTTGTTCTTACAGTCGTTTAATCTTACAATTAAATATATTCTTCTTCGAAAATTATAATGAATTTTTAATATTAACATTTATTTACATAACAATACATTTTTTTTCAGTATGTGACTTGCTACAAGAAGGAGTAGTCGTAATATTTGGAACAACTCACTATCAAACACGTGATGTAGTTTCAAGTATAGCTGCTCAATTTAACATACCCCATATAGAATATACTTTTCGTGAGAAAGATGAAAACGATATACGATCAAAAAGTATTAATGTATACCCAAGCAGTGAAATTTATAAAAAGGTAGGTATGAAGGTATAAATTTGAAGGTGACATTTATAATTATGATTATCATAAACCCATAGAAAAATTAAATATTTCCTTAATAATGCATCCCTGATAACACATAACGTTTTTCGAATGTTTTTGAAACGTTAGAATTAAAACCTTCAAACGTTAAAAAGAAAAGTTATAAATAAGTCTGAACACGTTGGTAAAACATAAACGTTCGTTTTACATAAACCGTTGTAAAACCGTTTTTAATACGTTTAAAAAACTCTCCGAGGTCTGTTGAATCGTAAAAATTTAAACGGTTTAAAAACGCTTTTAAAACGTTTGGATTAAAACGTTTGAAAATGGTCTGAAAATGGTTTGAAAAAACCTAGCGTATCCAGATGGTACTTCCAAAATTGGTAATATTTGTAGCATCAAATTCTATTTAAACGATTTTTTTCGATATATTCTTTGCTAGTATTTTTTCTAACCATTTTCAAACCTGTTTCAAACATTTAAAAACCGGTTTTACAACGTCTTATGTGAACGAATCTGCGGACATTGAGACGTTTTACCAACGTTTTTCAAACGTATTTAAAACATTGTTTCTCAACGTTTGAAGGTTTCAACTCTAACGTTTTTCAAACGTTCGAAAAACGTTATGTGTTATTAGGGATATGACCGTTACAGGCTCGTTAAAGTTTTAGTAAAATGAAATCATTGCTTTCCAAACGAGAAAGCTGTCTTACGATAGTAGGGGATCTACGGGAGTCCTGGATCATAACGCGGTTCTGCGCAGGCCTTCTGCGCAGATGTTTGGCAGGAAATGAAAAATTCGATCAATCAGAGGCCGCCTTTCCTCGCGATATTCAAATGTACCGTCATCAGCATCCTCCCCGATGGCACCATGTCATCGTTTACACCGGGTGTCAGCCGCTGCCGCCGATGCCCCCCCCCCCGCCGTCAGCCGCCAGCTGCGCCTAGGGAGCTGTATACGGTACTCCACGGCCTTGTATACCGCGCTCCATATAATGCTACACATTGATCGAGAAAACCAAAAAAATTATCAAAATTCCCGCTTGAACCCAAATTGCACTAAAAAAAATTTTGCTCAGACAAATTGTTTACAAAAATATATTCTATCGAACTATCCACCACGGTTTCTTTCGTAAGTAATTAAGGTAAGTGTACCAATGACTGGACACGTTCCAGTATCTGGGCAGCCGCTTGCATATCATGTTATATTGGGTATGACAGTGCTATTAATGAACATAATTATATGTAATCATAATCTATTACTATTCAACTACGCTTGATTTGTATCCTAAAAAATAGTTTTGTAATGGAACTGATGCACGCACAACAGTACGCCATTTTCTTAAGCAACGGCTAAGTTATGCCTATTTGATTTTAGAAGTTATTTAATATTTTCTTATCATTTTCTGCGCTTATTTAATCGCATAATAAATCAAAATAAAATGCTAATATATACCAAAATAGCGTTTTTCTTGCAAGAAACAAATGTCCAGTCTCTAGTACACAGAAAACCTAGAGTCCCTAGTATCTGGATACCTATATGAATATCAATATTATAAATATATTTTGATACAAAACACGTTTAGAAGGTTCTATTGCCATTAGATTAATTGCATTTTATGTTGCGTTTGATATACTATTCGAATAATTACCTAAAAATGCTTAGACTATTCAAAATAAGGGTGACCGGAATTAACCAGTGACCGGCATTACCACGTTCTCCCCAATAAGCGATATAATTAAATGTAATTAAACGTACAAAAGCATAGTAAAACATAAAAACACAAATTAAATGTTTGTTGTGGTTTGTTACGTTTTTTATGATTTTTAACGTCTTGTAACGTTTTTTACATTTATTTATTATATTGTATGATGAAAAATACTTAAGAAAAATGTTCTTTTTAAGCACAGAAATAGTACATTGTACAACTATGGGAGAAAATGAGCTATTTCTAGCGAGGGCGAGATATTCATCACGAATCGAAGTCGAGGTCGCCAAGAACGAGACGAGGGCTGAAAATACCTCACCCGAGACTGGAATACCTTTCCTTCCTGTGATACTAACCGTTTTCTTTTCAACAAAGGCATGATAGGGTCTTTTATGCATGAAAGTTCGGTAGGTGATCGCGTATTTCGAGGCGTACACAACGCAGTTGAAAATTGTTGTATTTTTAATTTTCTCTTTTAATCGTACAGTTCAAAATTTGCACCTTTTCTTATTTCGATTTTAATCGATATTGCGCATGCGCAGTTATGCACTTGTTACTAGCAACAAACTTCACACTTACACGTATGAACAAAGGCTAAACCTGAAAAATGGAACCGGAGCTTATATCCTACATTTTTTCGCGATTTTTGAGAAATGAGGAAAAAAGTTTTTTTTTCCCGATAAATGTATATTTTTTCATACTTTTTACAAACACGCTTGAAATACGCGATTTTCTACGCTACTTTTAGGAATGAAAAAAGGTCTATTTCATGCCTGAGTTGAAAAGAATTAATTTTGGAACGATTAGGTTGCAATTCTACAAAGAGTGGATGATTTATGTTACAATATCATCGATTCTTACATAATATCGATCCTAACTTATGTGACAATAATAATATAAACGCAAGAAAACATAACAAGACGTAAAAAAGCGTATAAACATAACAGACTGCAACAAACAATTATTTTTTCGACAATTTTTATGTTTTTACGTCTTTATTTTTATTTTTATGTTATCCTATATTTTTTTACGTTCAATTACATTTCATTACATCCTAAAGAAAAATATACCTTGTCATTTTCACCGATAGGTGGCAGGACATAAAAAAATCAATTAGCATGTACGAAACAGAAACTTTAAGTTGCTTAAGAAGAAGTGACACTTAATTTTCTTTTTATCTATTGGACATTATGGAAGTCTATCATTTTATTTTCGTTTTTTAGTACAATATTATCATATCTAGCATAAAGTCGATCGTAAAAAGAAAAGCCCTGGCTCGAGGACTTTCAAAACTTATTTCTATCGATTCCACGGTCAAAAATACATAAGAAATGAGTAGTTTGATGACACGGATTTAGGTTGGAATATTGCTGTTCAGAGCATAAAATCGATCATATCAATAGAAAAGCATGACACGAGAGCTTTCAGAACTATTTTTTATCGATTCTACGGTAAAAAATATGTAAGAAATGAATATTTTGATGGCCAAGAAGTATTAGTTTCACGAGCTCCAAGTCGTAATTTCGTAAGAATTGCATGATTTAAGTTGGAATATTACAGTTCAGAGCATAAAATCGAACATATCAGTAAAGAACATGGATCGAGAGCTTTCAGGACTAATTTTAATCGATTCTACGATAAAAATGCTGCAAGCTAATTTGGCACTCTGCTTTCTCAAAGAGATCTATTAAATTATTCTTTTGTAATATTGCAGAAATGTATTTATATTAATTTTTCAGATATAAAAAAACGTTAAAAAGAAAATTTTTAAAAAATGTACCATTTTGGTAGGGAAGATGGACCATTTTGGTTGTGCCGATCTGAACACAACGATAAATGAAAACAATGAAAACAAACATACATTTCGTATGGTACATATATTTTACTCAAAGTGATATTTTAATCATTTTTTTATAATAATTTCATGAATAAAGCTACAAAAATATTACTCTCTCATTTTAAGTCTTGTCTACTAAATGTTCGGCAACTCTATTTTTAATTTTTTGTGCTTTCAAAACTCAATAATATTAAACATTTTATATTAGGCATACTTTAATACTTGACAATGTTTTTGGCAAATATATCTATATACTTAATAAATTATTACTGTAACTTTGAAAGGAAAATATAAAAAATCTTTTAAAATTTCGTTGTCCAATAAAAAGAATTGTTTTTAACATTTTAATTATTTTTATTAAGAAGCAATGAATCTTGCCACTTGAAAATTTGCATAATTATTATAGTTCTATATAAAGTTATAGAGGCTAACAAAAAATTATTTAATTTACGGTAAAACAAATGCAATACGGTATATTTCGAATCTTTTCCGGTCACAAATTGAAGGATTCTTTTTGTACTTTATTGTGAAAAAAATTCGCTTTCAAAAAATAATTCATCAAAAAATTTTCAACAAACCTAAATTTTTAAATTTTGAAAAATTAATATAAAATCAACATGAGTTTACCATTAACGCTGAAATTTTAAAGCCACTCCTAGATATGGATAACAAATATGTATGAAAAGTTTAATCAGATTTCACAACGGAATATTCGGACGCGGATGAGCGACACACGCACACATCCACACACACACACACACACACACACACACACACACACACTCGCACGCACGCACGCATACACGCACGCACGCACGCACGCACACAGATACAAACTCACATATACACACACATACACACACACATGTACACACATACGCTCATACACATACACACACATATACATACACACACACGCGCACACACACATACATACATATACATACACACACATATACATACACACACACGCGCGCACACACATACACATATACATACACACATACACACACGCACACACACATACACATCCATACAGCGGACATTTTTTGAGAGTATCTTATTCGAACTCCCCAAGTCATATAGTTTGTTTTTACGTTAAAAAATGACAAAAACATTTTTATCAAAATAATGCTTTCTCTTTGAGAAATCAAAAATATATAAGAAATTACTATAAAATTGTTAAATTTCATTATTTTTCGCTTAGTATATTATATTAGTATATTTTACCTTACAACGTCGACTTTTAAAATATTTTTTTAATTAATACCACATATGATTTGTATAATTTATTTTTTAATTAGTTATGAAAGAAAAGGTGGTGGATAGTTCAGTAGATAGTACATATAGTACTTTATGCCTATCTCAACTGTGGACACTTTTTGACTTAGAAAGCGGGACTAATGGACTGTTAAAAGACAATCGAAAATCGGGATTATTGGTAGAACTTGATGAAATAAAGGAGTTTTGACTATTTTCTAGTAGAGTCACTTTTTTCCCGCAACCGCTGGGTAGTAACTTAATTTTTTTCCCGCTAATCATTTTTGCGGGCAAAACGTATAATTTTGGTCTCGCTTTTGAGGGAACAAAGTGTCCATTTTCGTTCAGATGGGCATAAATATATTTTTGTGAACAATTTACTTGTAACTAAATTTCTTTTGAGTGTTATTTGGGTTAAAGCGGGAATTTTGATACTTTCTTTTGGTTTTCTGGACCACTGAGCACCAGGCCTAGGTCTTGAACCGCATCGAAGATAATCACTCAAATATACACACAAGTGAAAGGGAACGGTATACGCGGTCTGTCCCAAAAGTATCCGACCTACGTTCATATCTTCGCGCGGAGAGACTCAGGCGACCTCTGGAGGGTACGAACGTCACCAGCAACTCCTAACCTTCTCGTCAGTAGCCTGAGATACCGATGAAACGCCTTAGTTCCCGCGCAGTGTGTATTAGTTTACAACGACTTTTTTGCGTTCGTCGCAATTTGCTTATTGCTAAAAATGGCAGGACGAACCGAACAGCGAATTTGCATAAAATTTTGCTTTAATCTCGGTAAAAGTTGTCCGGAGCATATTGAAATGTTGCAAAAGGCCTTTAAAGATGAGTGTATGGGCAAAACACAAATAAAAGAGTGGTATAGGCGGTTCAAAAGTGGCCGCACATCTGTTGACAGTGATCCTCGTTCATCAAGTCAATGTTGATTGTTTTTTTCGATTATGAGGGTGTTGTACACCACGAATATGTCCCTATAGGCCAGACAAACAATAAAGAGTACTACGTTGAAGTTTTGAAAAGATTACGTAATGCAATCAGGAGAAAACGACCGCAACTTTGGGAAACCGGTGACTGGCTTCTTCATCACGACAATGCTCGAGCGCACGCATCAAACCTTGTGCAGCAGTATTTATTGAAACACAGTGTTGCACAGCTCCGCCAGCCTCCATACAGTCCTGATATAGCTCCCTACGACTTTTGGCTGTTTCCTCGATTGAAAATGCCGCTTAAAGGACATCGATTCGACAATAAACAGACTGTTGAAACTAATGCGACGAATGCACTAAAGGCGATTCCGAAGTCTGACTTTCAAGAGTGCTTTAATAAGTGGAAACATCGATGTGAACGTCTTGTTCAATCAAATGGGGACTACTTTGAAGGATGCCACCCCCCGGATGACGAAGAATAAATCAAGCGCCGAGAAATCGAGGTAGGTCGGATACTTTTAGGACAGACATCGTACACTACTACTTCGCAGCACTGGCCTTGTATGAAGAGTTCGACGACTCGAGGCAGAAACCGGTCTCATCGAGTCGCGTTGAAGTGTTTAAAGATACTATGCTCCGAGACTCATATAACCGGACTGCGAATGATACGAACAGAAACGATTGATATACCACTATCAATGATACTCACAAGGAGAGTCCACAGCCTCCGGGAAACGATTTTTGACCCAACTTTAGGTGGTGGTTTATTGTACCTAAAATGAAGCCTAGCACCCGTAATCTTGTACAATGGGCCCTTGTTCTCGAGATATGAACTAATTTACTACAAATATGCATTATTTTAAAGAAAAATTGTACCTCTTCTTCGTACAGCAACTTTGCAAGTTTTATGCTAGAAAAATTGACGCAAAGGATAAAGTAAGTAGGTAAAAAGAACTATAATTTAAGCTTTCTTTCGTATAAAAATATTATTCTGACGCAAAGTTATTAATAACTGACGATAGAGACCGAAAAAGCATGAATATTCTATGAAATTTAACTCTTTAAATAATATATTGCGTACTCGCCTATATATATATAATAGCAATTTTCCGAAAAATTTTAGCGGGCACAAAAGTTGCTTGCGCCCGCCGGTCTACACGGAATACGCACACCTATACTTCGACACGACTCGGTGAGTCCGGTTTCTGATTCGAGTCGTCGAACTCTCTCTCACACTCTCTCTCTCTCCCTTTCTCTCTCTCTCTCTCTCACTCTTCCTCAGCTCAGGGCCGCTCCCCCTCTAACCATGTTCTTCTCTAACTACGCTGTACCTCCGGGAATAGAAAATGTTTATTTTGATAAAATTTAGATTGAATAATAGGAAATTCATGTTCTAAATTAAAAATGGATAAATGCAATTTTTGAAGCATGAAAATCGGATAATTTAGAGTGCATTAGTTAGTACATATATGCCTATATTTTCTATATGTAGAAGAGGTTGCCGATTGTTCACAGGATTCTCTCTTAGGAGGGAGGATGATGTCTAAAGTGATATTATTTGTAAATGTACGTATATGGAATCGACGACATACTTGTATATCGCAAATAAACCCTTGTATGCCATTTGTTTGGGGAAAGCCGTGGTTACTTCATATATGGAACAACTTCGAAAAATTCAAATATCTTTTAAACTCAATGTCTTTTGCAATTTTCGGAATAGTACACTGAAATTGCTATCAAAATTAAACATTTCTACTGAAGTATAATTTTCAATACATCAATAAAATTTTGTAATTGTTTTGTAAATAAATTATATATTAAATAAATAAATAAAATCAAGGACTGGTGCAAAAGCCTTCGGAGAAAGATGCCGATAATGGAGTCATACATTTTAAAGTGTATCGAGTTGGGTCTTATGCAGTCGCTGTAGTCGAACAGGGTATGACATGAAAAAAGCGTTTGAGATGCATCGTTTGATCGACCGAGGTAGAAGTACGAAGAGTAGATTAACACGTCCCCATCATACTTTCGTATACAAACGGTGATTTGGTATAAGTATATTCTTCACACACTCGGGGCCTACATCGAGCAGGTATCATCGGCTCAGCGCATGCATTTCCCCACCCAGTATGTATTGATAATGAAACGATCGCTTCCCTATATTTCGACGCGGCCCGGTGAGATCAGTTTCTGCCTCGAGTTGACGAACTTCTCATACAAAGCTGGTGCTGCGAAGTAGTAACGTATACCGTTCCATTTCAATCGTGTGTATACTCGAGTAATTATCTTCGATGCAGCCCATCACCTAGTTGCTTGCAGCAGGTGGGCGGGTGGCAGCGGTTGTCTCCCTGTGTAAACGATGACCTGGTGCCGTCGGGGAGGATTCCGATGACGGTACATTTGAATTTCGTGGTGAAAAGACGGCCTCTGATTTGTCGATTTTTTAATTTCCTGCCAAAAACCTGCGCAAAAAGCCGGCGAAGAGCCGCGTTGTGATCCAGAACTCTCTTAGCTCCCCTACTTATGCTGATTGTATCGAAAACCAAGATTTTAAGGAATCTCAATGTTTTTGATATTGCTTAATCAGAATATAAAGGTTTGTAAAAATGTTCGTGTAGTATTGAGATGAAATTTTGTGTTCACCATAACTTTTGAAGGGATTTGTATTTCGGGCTTAAATTTTGCAAGTATATCAGATTTAGACGCTCTGATTAGATTTTGAAGCCGAATGATCGATATTTACTGTTTACTTAAAAATTCAGATTGTAGCAAAATTTCGGAAAAAAAAAACAAAATTTCGTTTATCTATTTGTGAAGTAGGTATCATTTCCTTTTTATTCATACATGTTATAATTGCTTTTTAGTTATTTTGTTTTCTCAAAGAGAAAACTTTGTAACGATGCAAATTTTTAGGTTGAGATATTTCGAACAAATTTTCAGTTCTCGTGGTTTCTGAACCAGAAATATAGGTTTTTAAAAAAGTTTATCTGTATGTATGTGCCAAATATTTTGTCCATCATAACTCTTTAAAGAAAGCATATTACAAGCTAAAATTTTGCATAAAATATTTAGTATGTCCCACCTTTTAACTGGTGAGATTTTTGAGCTAAATGGATTATATTATTTTGACTCATTTTGATGAAATAATAAGTTTGGAAGAAATCTTTTAAATTAATTTTCGTCAGTTTGCATAGAAAATACATAAATATAAACGCGTATTCTTAATGTGCGCCACATTTCATTGCAATCTATATTTATAACACTTATTTTGAAATTACTTTTGAGAAAAACACCAATGTGAAGAATGAAGCCACTATTTTCAAGAAGTAGCTATTTTATCAAAACAAAAATAATTCTTTGTTTTAGATTGTATTGAAGATATATTAAATAAAGTCACATATTCTGACAGTTCGCACGATTTTATTTCAATCTAAGTTTTTCAAAATTATTATGAAACTACTCTTAAGGCGAGCACTTTATCTAAAAATCATGTCTTCTTAATTTACATAAGTCAATAGTTTTTAATGTAGAAAATATATTCCCCAAGTTTTAGATTAAAATTCGATTTTTAAAAGTGTTTACAGTAAAGTGTATACGTGCTCGTCGAGTAGATTGGAGCAGGTAACCAAGATCTTTAAACGTATTTCTTGCCTGGTCAACCTGAAGCACACATAATTTTTTACATTATTCTGATTATTCACTGATTATGTCTATAAAGTCAACAATATTTCAAAGCTTTATAACTTTTATTACACAATTCAAGCAATTTTTTAAAAATAAAGTTTATCTTTTTCAAAGGTCCATCATTTGACAAGGTTTATAATTTTGCCATAAAACCAGGTTCAGCCGGTTACAGTGAATGCTACACGCTTCACCAATTCAAACCTACGACGCAGTACCCGTTGTGAACAGCCTATACACAACTATTATATGTACTTTTCCTTAAGAAAAGACACAATTTCGAAAATTTATAATATTGTTTTCAATAGAAGCTTTTTACCGAATTAAAATTCTATTAAATATTATGTAAAATTCAGATATGTGTTCTTCAAGTGCACCTGGTTTCCTTTCGATTAATGTTTTAAAAACATATTTTAAAGGTATATGTTAGAAAAAACGTGAATTTCAAGAGCTATACCATTATTTTAAAAAAGTATCAAGTTTATCCAATCTAAAATAATTTTTTACAATAGTTTGTTTTCTGATTAATTATTAATTTTTAGTGTTGGAGTTGAATCCATGGGGACAGGACAGGGATTCGAGAATCGCCAAGAACAACACCCGATTTTATATGAATATATAAAAAGGCGCAACTGCACTCTTTGCTTTTTATTTTATATTGTATATAATAGTATTCCTCTAAATCTAATCCTCGAGGCACAAAGTAAATTTTTTGTGGGCGCTCGTGCTATTGCTCGTCAGGCGGCTCGGGCAGTACTACTTCAAAAGGCACAGAGCGTAACACGCAGAGTAGGGGACGTCGGCTCACAGCCGTACTTATTAGCCCCCGGAGCCCCGCACTAACATGCAGTGCTCTCTGAGAGACACGAAGCCTCCAACATTTAGTAATATGTTTCGGAATAATGTCATCTTTGAAAAAGGATTCTGTTAAAGCAGTCACAAGCGATTTTCATGCCGGGCTTCGATCAAGTTTAAAAATAGTGCTTGCAATGTTCGGATATTTTTAAATATCACTTGCATGATGTCTCAGGATGATATTCACGCCCAAAATGAAGGAAAATGCATTTCAAACTTAAAGGCGAAGAGTATCGTAGTTCAGCGCGTGCGACATACAAAATCGTAATTCAGCGTTTCCGGCGAAAAGTATAATGCTTCAGAGGTTTACAACGAAGACTAGCACAGTTCTGAGGTTTTCGATGAAAACTAACGCAATTCAGATTTTTGCGACGAAGACTATCGCGTTTCAGAGTTTCGGACGATTCAGAGTTTTTTTAACGAAACGTATTGCGATTCAGATCTTTCTAACAAGAACTTTCACAATGTAGAACGTTTTAGCTTACGAATACTATCATGAATATTAAATTGTACACAACGTATCTAATATTTTACTTATTTTCATACTTTTTATACATTGTAGTGAAAATATTACTGGTGGGTGCAAGTTGAAGTCAGCGGCCAGAGAATACGCGCTTTATATGACTCAGGCGTAGCAAGCACGGTCATAGAAGCGATCGGACTGTAAATCGACAGCACGCTCGGATTTCAAATCCAACCGAGTTATGGTCGAGACGCTCGAGTAGCAGATGGGCATTACACGCCAATCGCAGGTTACATCTACTTAGCGTTTATACTGGGAGGCGTACAGAAAGTTGTGCCCGTGGCAATCCTGCCTAATTTAGACTGTTATGTAGGCAGAAACTTCATGTAGTTGTTCAGCGCAGTACACGATACCCAAGATAATACGCTTTTCATCAAGAAAACGAAAGCGATTGTGCCTTTGAAGGTGGCAGGACTCGGTACAAGTGATGCGCTAGCGATCTCTGCTGTAGGCCTTGCGTATATAAGCGAGGAAGAACGGGCGCTAGTGAATGCGCTCGTTGACTAAATCCTACCGCAAGGGTGATACTCTATAGGGCGCACCAGACGCGTAGATCATGGGATACACTTAGGAAGTACGTGACCCACAAAGCAGAAAAACTTCCCTGTTTCGAAGAAAATCATGGAAGAAATGCATAAGCAGGTGCGAGAAATGCTAGAAGTGGGTATAATTGAGCCCGCGCACACCAGTGGATGGTCTAGCCCTGTGGTAATGGTACACAATCCCAACGGTAGCTTTTTTCACGGCAAAGCTACCGATTTACGTGGATTATCGAAAGGTCAACACCGTATCCGAGCCCGATTCGTATCCGTTACCTAATATGGATGATATACAGCGCAAATTGCAGAAAGCGCGGTATATAACGACGTTGGACCTCAGCAGTGCCTATCACTAGATATCTCGGCTTTTACAGTCCCTCGACTGGGATGGTTTATCATCAAGCGTCTGCCGTATAGTTTAGTTTACGTGGGAGCAACATTCCAGCGAATGATCGACGAGATCATCAGTGCTGACCCACAACAGTACGCCTACTCATACCTTGATGATATCGTCATCGTCACTGAGACGGTTAAGCCACATCTTGAGATCTTAAAGTAGAGTCTTGAGTACTGCGGGTTCTAGAGTTCGGGAGTTGAACCATGCCGCATGCAGAACGCAACTACATCCCGACCGAGAGAGAATGCCTCGAAGTAAAGGAGCGCTTAACTACGTATCTGGTGCGCTCTCGCGTATGTTCCAGAAGGATGACGCAACCGTAATCTCGGCCACTGGATAGGCCGACCAGACCAAAGATCGTTTGTATTTGAGTGTAGAGAAAATTCTGCTCAGGTCCAGCGAATATTCACTCTATAAATTAGTCGGAGTCCAACACACGTCTATCGTCAAGACCCCATGTTGCCGATGTCGCTATAAGAAGCCGTCGCTTGGAAGTTGGCAGTGTCGATAGAGGAGCGTAGAAACATCCTGCGGGATTGCCAGGACGAGCCAACAGCAGGACACCTTGTAAGCGACAAAATAATCACGCGTGTCAAGTAGTTGCCACCCATGGCAAGTAGTAGCCGGGGACATATTGGACCGGAAGTCAAGGACTACGCGCGGATACGAATACATACTCGTGTTCCAGAACTTGCTCATTCGATGGATAGAGATGATTCTGATCAAGAAAGCGAACGCGAAGACAGTCCTAAAGGAACTCAACGACAGAGTACTAGTGCGACACGGTACTTCTGAGATATTCCTCTCGAAAAACGGCACTAAATTCAAGAACCGCACGATAGACGATTTCTCTAGACGAAGAAGACGGCGTCGAGCGCGCTCAACCTACGAGGGACACTACTTACTGTAACTCTGCGAGCTCGCAGAACGTAGCGAACGTGTCGGAGAACGAAGCTCCAGCGTCTGTAACGCGAGTAACTGCGAGCTCAGCTACGCACGATGATTCACAGGAAGTCGTAGCTCCGAGGGAAATGAGTAAGCCGCTAAAAATAGCATTCGCTATGCAAGCCCCGGGGATGCAAGCTGCATTAGATGCGATACCTCAGACTTGGCCCAAGCGAGGGCGGGGACGACCGCGTAAAAATGTCAAGATCTCGACTTTGGGGAGGGAGGGGGGGCTGTGACATATTCGTGAATTCGTGATAAATACATGACCTTCGCGACGCGCTTGCGATGTGCTGATAAGCACGTGGGGATCCAGTGGAATGAGCGTTGCGAATCTTGTAGCCGGCGCGGCTCTGAGACATACGACCACGCCGCATCAGAATTATTGTGGCTGCTGATTCGTGAGGACCATCGTGCGTTCGCCTACACTTCATCGTCATTTCTGTGTGTGAAAGAGTGCGAGTGCGAGAGAGAGAAAGAGAAAATGAAAGTGCGTCTCCGACGAGTAGCTGCCTTCGACATCACTATCGGACATCGACGAAGGCGTACCAGGTGTTTAGCAGCGCAAGAACGGCGAACGTGTGATCTCGCCATCGCCAGCTACATCGGAGAGATAGAGAGAAGCACGCTGCTCGATTACCTGGCCAGCAGCAGCGATTACTCGAAAGTAAGTGCGCATATTGGCGTACCAGTACAGCGGTACTGGTACTTTTTACGCTTGCGAATGGGTGCAGCGGTGCTCTTCCGAGTACCATCGTTCTTTCACGCGTGATCTTGGGGGCCGTGCGTCCCGTGTATTTGTTCTGCCGATTTTATTGTAATAATATACGTGCCTTATCTCCTATTACACGCGCGTTATTTATTTTGCATGCTGATCATCCTCGCGTTCCTTCTTCACTCTTACCCCCTAGATGCATCGAATCGGGGAGGCTGAGACTGGCCCGGCACACGCAGCCAGCGCAGGAGCGCATGGTCGTCCCGACAATCATAACCATCCATCCTTCAAGCGGGTTGATCCTCTTACAATCCAGTGATGACTTACAGGAACCGACACCAACATCCTCTACCTTGACCCATCCTTGTCATCAAGGTACCGAGCAATGCTTACAGATGCGATACCAATCATCACTTAACAGGACTAAGATGGATCCGTCTCTTGAACAATCTACTTTAATCATCCTTCTTATTTTGTCGAAATCGGTCTTCAGACAAGAGAGGGGAAGTTGACATGCTGTGGAACCTCACCTCAAGTCCCTGTTCCGGTATTTACCTTCACGCCCACGGGAAATACCACAGCTCAAAAGAACCGTGAGCAGTGCAGTCTTCATTATCGGGTGTCTCTCTCAGTGTAAGTCCCAAGACGATTGATGTTGACTATCTTGGATTTATGTCTTGGTGAACGACGAATACAATAAACGATGTCATTAATTTCTCTCACAACTTCCCAAGGTCCTACCCAATTTGACTGGAGTTTTGGTGCTTTTCTTTTGGTTCTTTGAGGCTTGAAGAACCAAACTTTGTGGCCTTGGGGATATTCAATGTTGAGAGCTCCTTTGTCGTACCAAGACTTCGTTCTTTCCGATTGTAAGTGAATCCGGTCTCGTGCCGTTTTGTGGATCTCGCTGAGTTTCCTCCGAAGCTTGTGTACGTAATCCCCGTCTCCTTCAATCTCGACCTCCTCTGGTAGACATCCTCGAATCAAGTCCAAAGGAAGCCTCAGATCGAAACCGGTGTACATCTCAGCCGGAGTAGTTCCAGTCGTCGCATGTTTGGAGGATCTGTAAGCTAACAAAAATAGTGAAACCCAACGATCCCAGTCTTTTTGATTTTCATGTATCTATTTTGTGAGATAGTGTAAAAGAGTTTGGTGTTGTCTTTCTACTTGTCCATTTGATTGTGGGTGTAATGGTGTCGTTCTTGTCTTTTTGATTCCTAATAACTCAGATAAATTTTTAATCAATTTCGAATCAAAATTCGTTCCTTGATCAGTATTTACCTCTAAAGGTACCCCATACCTACAAACAATCTGATCAACAAAAATCTCAGCAATGGTTTTTGTTCTCATATTTGAGAGAGGAAAAGCTTCAACCCATTTTGAAAAACAGTCTGTCACAACTAAGACGTATTTATTGCCCAAAGAAGAAAGTGGAAATGGGCCTAAGATATCCATTGAAGTCTTTCAAATGGAACTACTGAATTATAAATTTTCATCTCACCATGACCTGTATCTGGAGGACCTTTCTTTGAAACACAGACTTCACAAGATTTACACCAATTTTCTACATCTCTTTTACAAGTAGCCCAATAAAATCTTTTTCTAATTTTATCTAAAGTCTTGTTTACTCCAAAATGTCCTCCAGATGGTGAATCATGTGCTTCTTCCAAAATATCTTTAATTTTATGTTGAGAAACAACTAATTGACGGATTTTGTAATCTAAATTCGTTGAAACCCATTCCCTGTGCAAAATCCCATCAATTAGTACTAACGAATCCCATTGAGAACAATAGAATTTGGTGAATTCGTCCATCGGTGAAATCTCTTGCCATTCTGGTTTCTTCTGTAATTCTTTCATTTGACAAATGAAAGAAATAGCTTCATCTTCTGCCTGACTATTCTTCCATTCTTCTAACGTGTTTTCTTCAAAAATGATACGGCAAATTTTTTCTACATTATTGAATTTTTCTTCTACTCTGGAACAATATTTGTAGGAGAAATCTTCACAAGGCCGTCTTGAAAGTCCATCAGCATTTTCATGTAAATTGTCTTTCCTGTGAATAATTTTGTAGTTGTACCGATCCAATTTCCCTAACCAACGAGCCAATTGTCCATCCAATTCCTTAAACGACAATAACCAAGTTAAAGAAGAATGATAAGTCCTAATAATGAAAGGTTTACCGATAAGGTAATGATGAAAATTTTTAACGATTCTATAATAGCAAGGAGTTCACGTCGAGTGACACAATAATTTCTCTCTGAATTTGAAAGGACTCTACTATAATAACCTATGACACGTTCGATTCCAGCCTCTTTCTGAGAAAGAACCGACCCAATTCCATGGTCAGAAGCGTCAGTATCTAAAATAAATTCAGAAGAAAGAGAAGAAAATGCCAAAATTGGAGGTGTTGTAAGAACCTCTTTCAATCTTGAAAAAGCTTTTTGACATTCCTCTGACCATATGAACTTAGCCAATTTTCCATTTAACCTATATAAAGGTTTAGCAATGTCAGCAAAACCTTTAATAAGTCGCCTATAATAACCACAGAAATTCACGAAACTCAACACAGCCTTTTTGTTATGAGGAATTGGCCAGTTTACAACAGATTCAATCTGCTTTGGATCAGCTGTTTTTCCTTCTTCTCAAACGATGTATCCTAAATATTCAACTTGCCTACTGAAGAAAACACATTTCTTCTTATTAAGACGTAATCCTGCTTCTTGAAAACGAACAAACACTTTCTTCAGGTTAATTATTAACTCATCAAATGACTTTGCCAATACCATAACATCATCTAAATAGACTAAACATAATTTTGTAAGATAGTCTCTGAGTAATTTTTCCATTAAACGTTGAAAAGTCGCAGGTGCGTTGCATAAACCAAATGGCATAACTGTAGATTGCCAAAGTCCTTTTCCGATTGAGAAAGCCGAGTTTTTCCTATCCTCTTCTCGAATCTTGATTTGCCATTAACCACTCTTCAAGTCCAAAGTACAAAACCACGAATATCCTGCAAGTTTATCAAGAGTATCATCAACTCTTGGTAAAGGGTAAGAATTCTTAATTGTAATTGCATTAATTTTTTGAAAATTAATACAAAAACGAATTTTTCCATCCTTCATCTTCTTGGGAACTACAGGTGAACAATACGAGCTGTCTGATTCTTCAATAATTCCTTGAGAATGCATCTCAGCAATACATTCATCCAATTCCTTAACTTGATGAATAGGGGGTCTTCGAATAGGTTGTTTAATTGGTTGATTATGGAGTAATTGAATTTTATGTTCAACCAAATTACATTTTCCAGTAACGTCATCATCTTGAAAAATCTCTTCAAATTCATGAAGAAGATATGCAAACTTCCGTCGTTGATCTTGATCCAAGTTCTCTGAGTTCTTGTCAAAAATTTCTTGTAATGTCTCTGGTACATCCTTACTAGAATCAACTATTCTCGAAATCTGTTTATTGCTGATTGAACTTGGAGTATTTAAAATAATTTTAGTTATCGAATCTGTAATACGAGTTATATCGAGGAAATCAAAATCTAAATTAGCTGAATGGTCACCCAATTTTATCGAAGCTGAAATCAAAATTTCAACTGATACCTTTTCTCCAGTCGGATACTTAAAAGTTGTAAAATTAATAGGAATTCTTTTATCTTTTGACTCTACAAATTTCGGATTTGTAATAGTCACATCAGAACCAGAATCTACTTTAAAAATACAAGTTTTGGCATTAATTAAACCATCAAAATAAAATTTATTTGAGTTCCTATTAATTCTTCCAACATTATAATCAATCAGACAAGAGTGTGTGTTTGTTGGAGTCTTGTCAAGTTCTGTTGAACTCGCTTCAGAAAGTTCAACATAACCTAGTTTCCCTGGTTGCTGATCTGATTTGGACAATTTGATCTAAAATGTCCTTTTTTACCACACGTCCAACATTCAATATCCTTAAAGAAATCTGGAGATCTCTGTTTATCCGAAGATTGAGGACCTTTAGACTGTGAATTCGAAGAGTTGATTCCAGTCTTATATGTGTCATTCGTTCTCCTTGAAGTCTGAGATCTCTTATCTAAATCACGAATAACCTTCACTTCCATAGCGCGAGCAAGAGCAATTTTTAGAGAAGTTATCCTTTCTAAACGAAGGATCTCTCTGATTGATGAATCACAAATAGCAAGTATAAATTGGGCACAAGCGATTTTATCTTGGACTGCAAATGGACATTCCGGATAAACCAAAGCAGAAAATCTCTCCAGATCGGCTGCCAATGTTGGGAAATCTTCACCAAAACGTTGACGTCTGTTCTGAAATTGTGCGTAATACGCGGGTGCTAAGTGTTTATCACCAAAACAAAGTTCAAGACGGGAAACTAAATCATCAAAATTTGACGCAGTCGAATCAGATTCAACGAGAATTGATTTTGCTCTTCCTTTCAAACAAGAAATAAGAGCTGTTGATTTATTTGCAGGTGTCCAATTGTTTGCTCTAGCGATGACTTGAAATTGAACCAAAAATTAACGAAGAGGTGATGATCCATCATAATCATCAGCTTTCAATTTAAAAAAAAATCCGTTCCCGAGTGGATAGGTCTAGTGTTTGGTAAAACAGAATTATCTACATTTGAACCTAAACCACGAGTATCAGTAATCAAAGGATCAATAACAGAAGTTCCTAACCTAAGTCTATTCTGATTTAAAGATAACTCAGTGTCATTGATTCTACCTTTCTCTGTTTCTGTTGTATGTGAATGTATATCTCTATTCTGTAAATGACTTAGCTGATTAATTTGGCGTTGCTGTTCTCGCTGTTGTGCCTGCAGTGTGTTATTCAGGGTCTGAAGTCTCGATATCTCTTCGTTCAAGTCAGACCTCTACCTCTGCTCTCGGTCACCAAATAGTTCTCTTCGAACTTGTTGATCCCTCAGTAACTTAATCTGTGCTTCAAGTTTCTCATTGTGATGACGAGCATCCAACAATTCCGAATCTCGAACATGGAGTTCCCTTTGAAAATTCAATGCATCCTCGTTGCGTTGATGGAGTTCTTGAGTAATTTCCTCTACACGTTTCTTCAAGCTTGTTATCTCCAAATTCATTTCAGTGAGAGACGGTTGAGGCTGCTCAGTTGAAAGAGTTCTCGGGGATGGGACTGGTGTTCTTGATACCACTGACATCTTGCCAAATAAGACACGACAAACACGTACAGATTCCTAGGTCATGTCACGGTCAAACAAAACACAACACATATGCGCCCTAAAAAACACGCGACGGACAAACAACAAAGCAACAGGTACATATGTACTGAAAGGACACAAGAAGGTCAAATATTTGCTCATCACCCTGCAGTTATTGAGCAATGTCAAAGAAGAGTGGGGAGTCCACCATAGCCTCTCGTTGGCTGTCTCAAGGTCAAGTGCAGAGAGGGGAGCCAATAAGCATCAACTATAATGACTACGCAGTTAGCCTCAAGGACAACCGCCTCTCCAGCCTGCTATATAAGATGGGGCCACGACAGGGTCAGCATGCTCATTCTACTCGTCACTGTCCACGCGAGCAGAATCTGCAAAAGTCGTCACCATAACTTTTGCTAAAGTCAACTCTTGTTTTCGCAATTAATTATTACTTAATCATTAACTTATAAATTATTTGTCAGTCTTATTGAGTGATTATTAAGAGCCAAAATAAATTTAAACAAAGTCTTTTCATTTCAAATTTCTCGCTCAAGGTATACGTCAGTGTTTCGACGACTCTCGATCCTACCCAAAAATCGATTATCACTATCGCGAACGGGATAGGCGTAACAATGCGCAACTTCTGTATGAACGTTGTGAACGCTCTTTAATGTTGTTTACTTTGAAATTAACCTCTCAAAATATCTGTGCTATTTTTATATAAAAATATTGTACATTATTTTTAAATTAAAACCTATATTCACCACCTTTTTTCTAGGCTTTATAATTATTGTATAATACTATATAACTGTATAAGTATGTAAGTGAATAATTATATAAGTATGTATAAGTGTTAAAATGCATAAGTGTTTTTGTTTTATAAAAAGTGCAAGAAAAGTTGTTTGTGGTGGGTTGCGTATAAATATTTATATATTTTTGTGTCAAATCAATATACAGTATAAGTGTAATGTCTTCGAGTGCCAGACCAAGCAATGTTCAAGGTACTTGGGGAAGACCAACAAAATAAAAGAAGATTTTTTATCAAAGAAAAGGAGATGGTCCTCCTCCAAAGAAGCCAAGAAATTTAACTTCCAGTACAAAAGTTAAGCACATTATAACTGAAGGTGGTAAAATCAGGAATAGAATTATCGACATTGAGATCCTATTTCCTGAACTGCAAAAAATTGCATGTTGCAAGATATGTCATACCTACAATTATTAAAAATGCACTAAAAAATTGATTGTTATGCTATTTTTATGATTCGACCTTGAAAACTTTTGTAATTTTTATAAAGCTTACGTATTTTTCTTGCTTACACAATGAGGAAACACTATACGAGGTCTGTTCCAAAAGTATCCGACCTACCTCGATTTCTCGGCGCTTGATTTATTCTTCGTCATCCGGGGGGTGGCATCCTTCAAAGTAGTCCCCATTTGATTGAACAAGACGTTCACATCGATGTTTCCACTTATTAAAGCACTCTTGAAAGTCAGACTTCGGAATCGCCTTTAGTGCATTCGTCGCATTAGTTTCAACAGTCTGTTTATTGTCGAATCGATGTCCTTTAAGCGGCATTTTCAATCGAGGAAACAGCCAAAAGTCGTAGGGAGCTATATCAGGACTGTATGGAGGCTGGCGGAGCTGTGCAACACTGTGTTTCAATAAATACTGCTGCACAAGGTTTGATGCGTGCGCTCGAGCATTGTCGTGATGAAGAAGCCAGTCACCGGTTTCCCAAAGTTGCGGTCGTTTTCTCCTGATTGCATTACGTAATCTTTTCAAAACTTCAACGTAGTACTCTTTATTGTTTGTCTGGCCTATAGGGACATATTCGTGGTGTACAACACCCTCATAATCGAAAAAAACAATCAACATTGACTTGATGAACGAGGATCACTGTCAACAGATGTGCGGCCACTTTTGAACCGCCTATACCACTCTTTTATTTGTGTTTTGCCCATACACTCATCTTTAAAGGCCTTTTGCAACATTTCAATAGTTTCTGCACAACTTTTACCGAGATTAAAGCAAAATTTTATGCAAATTCGCTGTTCGGTTCGTTCTGCCATTTTTAGCAATAAGCAAATTGCGACGAACGCAAAAAAGTCGTTGTAAACAAATACACGCTGCGCGGGAACTAAGGCGTTTCATCGGTATCTGAGGCTACTGACGAGAAGGTTAGGAGTTGCTGGTGACGTTCGTACCCTCCAGAGGTCGCCTGAGTCTCTCCGCGCGAAGATATGATCGTAGGTCGGATACTTTTGGGACAGACCTCGTACATAGTTTTAAGTTGATCCGTCAAAAGCTGCATCGCCAATGTCATTTTAAATCTAAAAAATAATCGAATTCTTAATTCTAAGATAATGAAGATTTTATTAAGGTGGCTCCGGTGATTTTTTCGAAAAATTTCGATATTGTTTAAGATTTTAAAAATTGATTCAACTCTTCCTTAACATGTAGAAAAACCAATATAATGATATTATACATTTTAAGCTAAAAAATGTTATAGTTTAGTCAAAGCAATTTATTGCATTTACATGTTATTTTGTCTAATTTCGATCGTTTAAAGGCTGTGAAAATTAAATAAAATAAAGTATTTTTTGGTTTTTAGGTTAAAAATGATCTATACTTTCTTTTAAAAGCCTTTAATTTATATTTATAAATATAATACAGTTTGGTAAATGTGTATTAACGTATTATAAAATAAAATTACATATTTCATTATTTTTCATCAATTACTGTTTTCTCATTATTTAAGTTTTCAATCTTTAAAATATCGATGAAACTTTTAGGATACGTTCTTTGCATGAAATTAAACGTTTGTATTTTCATACCATGCAAACAAACTGGTGAGGGGTTTACTATTTAATGCAAGTACGTTATTTTGAGATGTTATTAAGCAGATATTCGATTGGCATATACAAATAGAGATATTAAACAATAATATACAACTTCATTTTATTTATTATCTATTATCAATCAAAGGTGATCGACTACTAGGAAATGATAGACTACTGGTGCATCTACCATATATGCATCATGGGATACAAGCCAACTATACCCTTGGTTGATTACTGCACTAACTTTTTTCGGGCAGTAAATCCACTCTCAGCAATAATCTTCAACTTCATTTCCTTCTTGCATAATGTACTATTATATTTCAGATTAGTAAAGAAGTATTAAACTGTTTATTTGTACATTCAAGGCATTGCACTAAAGGTATTGGAGTAAGCATGCAAATTTTGGAATTCTTACGGTAGAAGGAATAATTACTCCATAATATACCTATAGCAATTTGCAAATATAGATATAATATATCTATAGCAATTTACAAATCGCTCATACTTTCCCACCATTATAAATTAAGGTTTGAAACTCTCCAAAAAATTTCTTGACAATTAAATAACGAATGTTTTTTCGCTGACATGCGTTGACCCGGGCAACCATCGGCGCTCAATCGCCTATTGTAAAATCAGCCTGAGAGATTTTAAAAATATTTTCAAAAATGTACTATATGGCTCTAAAATGATTAGAATTTTCTTTAAATATTATAACACACGTAGAATATGTTGACGAATGACATGATAAAGATTGAATGAAAAATTGTAAAATCATTTGAAGAGACAACGAGTTTGTTTAACACTTTAAGCATGGACAATGTATTTGAGTCTTCTTTCCCACAGGACGATCGCATTTTTACATTCATTTTGTATTGTTATTTTAATTAATGCATATTACAGTTAAACTAATTCAATCCTTATATTGGCCAGTATAATTCAGTTCTTCAAAGTTTACAAAATGAGCATTGTTTGGGATAAAGATGAGTGAGGATTTATTTGATTGATTCCTAACACTATTGACGTAAAAGTGGTAGTTTATTCGATGACGATTTTTTATCTGTACATCTGTAGCGTTGTAACTTTTGATTGACCTCCCATGAGGGTCAGTACGTATCTAACCTAATCCGCACACGAGTGCCGCTGTTTCTTATGCTTATCGGGCCTCAAGTCCCCACTCTACACATGCCGCCGAATATAATAGCCGATCACAGCCGAGAAAGCACGGAGGAGTTCGAGCGTATTATAAATGCATTTAAATCATATCACGGGCCCACGTGGCTTCGTCCCTTAGCCTGACAGCCACAGATCCACCTTTCAGTTTCTCTGTGCAAGTGGGACCTTCAGAACCATGGAGGCGAACTCCCTTTCAGGTCATAACAGCCTTAGGGCAATAAATCGCCCCTAGCTGGGGGCGTCAGGGCCACGAAGTCGCCTATGCAACTTCGCGCACAAGGAACTCGGCTAACGAAACTGTACGTGTATATCAACAATTAACTGCTAATGCGTGTAGCATCATTCATTTAATCCTTATTTACTTTCTCGCTCTTTCCGTGCTTCCTCTGCCGATAATCGCATTTACATGAATCGCCGTCATTCTATTTGTAACCAGCATGTTACCATTGAAATTGTTAAATTTATATTTTTGTGCTTTAAAGGCAATGAAAATACAAAAATTTATAAAATATGTATGACCCATATTTGGGTAACATAGTACTACAGAAATGAAACACGTGGTATAACAATAATCTGAACAGTATTTCACTTACCCTGTATTAATGTTTTGCATTTAGGTTTGAAGAGCATAATAAACGGTATTGGATTTTGACCAACGATAAGTAAAAGACAGTTTGTATTTAAGATATATAAAAGATACACATACATTTTTAAAGTGCTCATGATTTTCTTTTGATTTATGTCCTTGAAAATTATTCTTAAGGGAATGTCGGACTTAAAACCCCACTTTCCCTTTTACTAATACCTTTTTAAATATAAAATGCAAAGAGAAATTGGAAGAAGAGCCGTGTAAATATGAATGATATCAATGCTGCTGAGCAAAGCAAAGTCATTCTGTTTCGTCATTTTTATAAATAATTGAAAATACTAAAGGTATATATCACTGTAACATAACCCAAAAATATTTTATATTTCCCATTGTTATTAAAAACAACGCCACAGAATACCTTCTCTTTGTACAGTAATATTGATATCATTCATGTCTAGGCGGCTCTACTTTAAGTTTTTCTTTAGAACTGATTTAATTTTGGAGCTAATTAGATGTTCTTACTGAAAATATGATTACTGAAAATATAATTAGTTTTGAAGAATTGTTTAAACTTATTTTTTACACATATGTAAAATATATGTACATATTCTTAAGGGGTAGGCCTGGGTTAAATCTAAAAAAAAATTGCAGTTTTATTTATACAAAACTTTTTGCATGTGATTTAGAATATGAGAAGTTTTTTTTATCAAAAGTAGGTAAAA
The DNA here is from genome assembly GCA_949152435.1 of Gastracanthus pulcherrimus. Classification (NCBI taxonomy): domain Eukaryota; kingdom Metazoa; phylum Arthropoda; class Insecta; order Hymenoptera; family Pteromalidae; genus Gastracanthus; species Gastracanthus pulcherrimus. The sequence goes on along the minus strand of OX424573.1, from coordinate 79,539,445 downwards.
AGACAAAGATTATCAACGCTTAAAAACTTAAATATCTTGAATCTATGGCTCGTACCAATTGACTCCTTTCGATACTCTGTTTTTCTATTTTCAACTACTCCTCGTAGACTTTCTCAGCATCCAGCCATCGATATAGTCTGAAAATTTTAGAGAATGTTTCTGATATGTTTCCTCACAATACGAGTGCAGCAGATTATTAAAAAAGTCTATGTAGTAATAATTAAAAATATAAACCCTTAAATAATTAAATATTTTCATTAATTTTAAGGTTATATATTTTTAATACTTACTATATAGATTTTTTATAATCTGCTGCGCTCATAATGTGAGGAAACATATCAGAAACATCCTCTAAAATTTTTAGCTTATATCGATGCCTGGATGTTGAGAAAGTCTACGAGGCAGACCTAAAAATTATAAAAAACATTATTTTGGGATAATTGCATTTGAAGTTTGAAAACACAATAAACACATACAAACAATACTCATCTAAAGAAATGATAGTGCTGAAACAAAGAAAAGAACGTTGAAAAATTTCCACAATATCGTCTACCTCCATTTTTCCAGCATTTTCTTGATGATTTGACGTACACTGACTTTGATGCGTTTCAATCCATTCTTCGTAAGCTGGTGTGTCTTCTTTTTCTTCCCACAAAGAGCAACTATTACAAAAACTATTCTTTTTTTAAACATCCAGCACTTTTCCGGTAGAATTACCTGTTACACTAGAAATACCTTGAAGTGAGGAAAAACGTCTTTTTCTCCAAGAACCATCTCTGGACACAGGAAGTCCAGCACTATCTGAAGGCAAGATACTCATTTCTTCTATCGCGCCATTACTCATAGAGCCTTCAGCAATCACTTCACAAGCTTCACTCAATTGATCGTTGATATTGTCAAAATTGCTGTGCGATATTGTCTGTGGCAAATCCATAATTCCACAAAATGTTGAAAGTCCAGCATATCCATGATCAAGAGCACGCATAGCCAAAAAAAATCTTCTATTAACTTCATATAGATCACTTTTTTTGCCAATGAATCTACTTGAATTAATTGATGCAATTCTTGGATTTGTACAATTTGAACAAGAAATGTCAATTTTAAATCCAAGTCCTCGTACATCAAATTCAGATAAATTCAGCTTTCCATGACATATCTTGCAACATGCAATTTTTTACAGTTCAGGAAATAGGATCGCAATGTCGATAATTCTATTCCTGATTTCACCACCATCAGTTATAATGTCCTTAACTTTTCTACTGGAAGTTGAATTTCTTGGCTTTTTTTGGAGGAGGACCATCTCCTTTTCTTTGATTAAAAATCTTCTTTCTTTTTGTTGGTCTTCCCCAAGTAAGTTTACCAGGGCTACCTGACACTCTACCTTGAACATCCCTTGGTCTGGCACTCGAAGATATTACACTTATACTGTACAATGATTTGACACAAGAAATATATAAATAATTATACACAACCCTCCACAAACAACTTTTCTTGCACTTTTTATAAAAAAAAAAAAAAACAATTATGCACTTTAACACTTATACATACTTATATAATTATTCACTTATAAAATAATTATAAAAGCCTTGATAGAGGCTGCTGAATATAGGTTTTAATTTAAAAATAATGTACAACATTTTTACACAAAAATAGCACAGATATTTTGAGAGGTTAATTTCAAAGTAAACAACATTAAAGAGCGTTAACAACGTTCCTACAGCAGTTGCGGATAGAGCATATCGGCGTTCTGGTCAGTGATTGGTCGAAAGACAGTTCCAGAGGAACATTCCGGAGTACCTTAGTGCATTGGCATCGAAACGATATCGAAGTGTCAAAAATCCCATGTAAATTTCACCTGATGGTGAAATTTCAAAACAGCGAGAGAGTATAGTTTTCCAGTCAATTTCGTTATATATAGGTATACTGTACTGTACTGTCTGACAGCTTCGAATTTTATCGAATATATATACAAATAGACTCTTTGAATTTTTAATTATTTAAACTTATTTAAATAGCATTTTTTACGTAAAATTCACTAAATTAAAAAAAGGCTACTTTGAAATTTTAGCCATAATTCTGTAACAAAACATAATATCGTAAAATGGGTTGCAGGGGCTTATTGTACAAGAAATTTGCTATCAACATATGCAACAAGAAAATTATTTTTTTGACTTTTTAACCCAGGCCTGCCCCTTTAGCAACGGATTTTCATTAGATCTATGTATTTGAAAACTAAAAATAATTTTGTCGAGTGAAGACATGTTGAAAGTAACTTCATGCTTTAAGATGTTCTTAGACTGGCAATATTTGAACGCTTGCATCTAATGAATTAATTTTAGCATTAATTTATTAAATCTGAGGAAGCAGTCTGCTAAGGTAGTTAGCAGCATTTATTCTTTCAGATTTTCTGCAACTAATTTATATTTTTTAAATTTAAACAATATTTTTTACATTTTTCATGTGTTTATCATATATAAACACAAAAGCATTCACTTTGTTAATTGTAAAAATGTTATAAAATTCAAAACAGAAAAAATGCCTTTATTGAAAAAAACTACTCTCCATACATTTTTTAAAAATATTGGGGTTGAAGTTTCAATTTTCTGCTTACGTATTTAGACTCAAAATCATAAAATTTTTGATTAAAAATTATAACTTGCAAACTATATATCTAAACTAACCTTATTTCTGACAAACTATATATACCATACTTTAACATAATATTTACTCTATTTTACTCCTATAAATTATGTGAACAAAATACGAATTGGAAACTGTAAATTTCAAAAATTTAAATTATATATATATATATAATTTAAATTTTTGAAATTTACAGTTTCCAATTCGTATTTTGTTCACATAATTTATAGGAGTAAAATATATATATATATATATATATATATATATATATATATATATATATATATATTTACATCTGAACAACGCCTGCAATATGGTATACCGGAGTCTCACGAGAGACCCACGGATATGAGTAAAGTAAAGTACAAGTTTTAAGGGCATTTTCGTGCGAGATTTTTTTTAAACACTTGATTTTCTGTATTTAAGAAGTTTCCATTTAGGGCATTTGAAATACGTAAATGCGTTTCAGCATTTCCGTGATGTTGTGTATATATATATATATATGTGCATATCTGAATATATCCGAGATAATCACTGTAAGATGTGATCCAAATGTTTCGGATGTTGCAAATAATTTTGATACTAAATAAACGATTACCTCTGGAATCAATTTCGTAATAATATCTCTTTGTGAAAAAATATATTTATAAAACTTCTATTTTTTTATGAAACATTTACTTTGTATACTAAAGTTACTTCTTACGTTTTTTTAATGGTCCAGCTGAATTTATCTTCTTCTTATAAACAAACAAAAAAGATTTTATGAGCATTTTTAAGTTATTTTTTCTTATATCCATTATATATATACACACATAATGTACTAAAGTATTTTTTAATAATGATATATTTATTGTGTATTAATATATATATATATATATATATATATATATATATATATATATATATATATATATATATATATATATATATATATATATATACAAGATATGGTCCAGATAAATGGGATGCTGCGAATAATTTTTTATACAATATGATGAGAATTTGTTTAAAAATTCTGACTTATGATATACATGATATTAATATATACATATACAGATATATATGAGAGATAATAACTGCGAGATGTGGTCCAGATGAATGGTATGCTGGGAATAATTCTCGATACAATATGAAGAGAATTTGTTTAAACATTCTGAATATGTTACGTGCTATATATAGAAATATATATGAGACATAATAGCTGCAAGATGTGGTCCTGATGAATGGGATGCTGCAAATAATTCTTGATACAAAATGATGAACATTTGTTTAAAAATTCTCAATATGTTACGTGCTATATATGCAGATATAGAATATATGCAGATATTTTAAACAAATTCTCTTCATATTGTATCGAGAATTATTCCCAGCATCCCATTCATCTGGATATATATATATATATATATATATATATATATATATATATATAATAATAATAAATAATTGCTCTCAGTGTTTAACAGAGTTGAGACTGTCATAATTATCAGATAAAAAATATTTCCAATAAAAATGCTCGCATTTCAATTTTTTATATAATATATTTATAATATACATGAAAACTATATACAAGTATAATCGAGATATTTAAGAGTACGGAAATTTAGATTTTAATTAAACACATTATATTATAATATCACAATATAAAACTCAACCTAAATAAAAAACAATATAAGTATTTTTACATAATTTAAAAATAAAGAGAACGACATCTTACGTTTCATCTTGTCACTATGATACCTTTTTAAAAAAAAATTACTTTACCATCATTTAAGATACTTATATTATTTCTAACACGCATAACGATACAATATTAAATAAAACGTGGCATGTCCTAAAATTGGCTTAGTTAATATAGCTAAAAATCTTTAAAATTATAAGAGTTAAAGTATTAAAATTTTACATACAAGTTTGAGTACGCCAAATATAAAAAAAAATTATTTTAAAGCTAACTAATAACACATTTCTTTCAACAAGCGTTAAAATTCTAAATATCATACATAAGGAAAGTTGCACTACGATGCACACCAAACAGTTCAAATAAATTTGGTTTTTATTATTTACTATATCAAACCTACATATCAAATGTAAAATATTTAGCTACGTTAGTTTTAATAATGTCATTTTGTAATATCTGAATTATAGCACAACCCAGCTAACATGTAAAAAATCACATTTTCAATGCACGTTGAAAGAAATACGTTATTAAACATACTTAAATGAAGTTTATTGTATATAGTTAGGTTAACTACACTTATATGTAAAATTTAAAAAGTCAAAGTCGCACAATACAAAATATATCCCACAATATATAATATAAGTAACCTAAATAATAGCTAAATAATTTTGGTTTCTAAATACAACCTGTAAACAATTTACTTCAGCCAACGACTATAATATGAGACTAAACAATGTTATAAAATCTATGATAACTCAAATCTATATCTCGGCTTATAATCAATGATAAAAATAAAAAGTTTACGGGTTGTATTTAAAAATAAAAATTGCTTTACTATCATTTAAGATACTAAGGGTGACTCTCCAATAGATGTCATCGTGCAGTTGGCCATATCGCTGTGTCGTGCATATGTGTCGCTGTGTGCATGTCGTTGTGTGCACGGGATAGAAGAGAGGGGGACGCTGCCAGCTGCAAAATTCACTTTTCGTTACTCCGAAACGAAGAGTAACATAACCATAATATGTCTGGCTCATACGTCAACCGCATATAAGTCGGCAGCGTCCCCTCTCTTCCGAGTTGGAGCTCGACGATAAAAAACCGTCTCAGCTGTATCGACTAATGTAGTCGTTGGCAGGAGATACGGCGCACGGTGTGAAAAAAATGTTTTCTTAAACCTAATATCTCACGATTGAGTTAACCGAATTGGATGAAATTTGGTTGGAATATAGTTTGAGTTATGCGGAATAAGGGAAAATTATTGAGAAGGCCCAAAATAGTTTTCCAAGGCCCAAAATTCGAGGAAAAAAGGCCCATTTTTAAATTTTAGCAATAAATTCGTCGTCATTTTTAATATTCATGATATATTTTGGAAAAAACTATGTTACTTACAGATTTTAGTCTATTGAACTTAAATACACCGAGAAAAGTTATCTGAGAATTTTCAGTTTCCAAGAAAATTCACTTAAACATGAAAAATCGTGTATTTTTAGTAAAAAGTCGTGTAGATATTATAAACTTTTTTATTACAATAGAAAACATTTTAAATTTTATAAAATGTTGGTACTGAACATGCCTAAGGCAAAAAACTGAAAAAAGTTTGTAACACAACATAGAGCTTGCTTATCCGCCCGAAAAATGTGGCGTGCATCACAATTTTCGTCAGATATTTACATTTTATATGAAATGATGACATCTAATGAAAATGAATAAATGAACACGTCAACTCCTTTTGTAGGAATAAATTGGTTCTTTTCCCCATAACCCTTAAACACCTAAACCCAGCCTTTAAACCCCAAAACCCTTTAACGCCAAAACTTTCAATCCCCAAAACCCTTAAACCCCAAAACCCTCAAACCCCGAAAGTCTCAAACCCCTAAATCAACCCACAGAAATGTCAAACTCCAAAACCCCGGAAGCCTCAAACTCCAGAACCCAAGCCGAGAACCCTCAAATCCCAGAACCCAACCCCAGAATCCTAGAACCCTCAAACCCCAGAACCCTCAAATATCAAAACCCCAGAACCCAACCTCAAGCACCAGAAACCTCAAATTCCAAAACCCTTAATCCCCAAAACCCCGGAACCCTCAAACCCGAGAACCCTCAAATACTGAAACCCTCAAACCCCGAAACCCTCAAATCGCAGAACCTAACCCCAGAACCTCAGAATCCTCAATCCCCAGAACCCACAAATTCCAAAACCCTTAAACACCTAAACCCTCAAACTTCTAAACCCTCAAAACCTGAAACCCAACCTTTAATTTACAGAACTGTCGAACCCCATAACTCGGAAACAATTTGATAATATGACAAGGCTGGGTTGTGTGAAAAAATCTGCTCTTTTTTTTTCGTAAAAGTAAGAATTTTAAATATAGCATTTAAAAAGCCTTTTCGGTACAAAAACGTGTTTGGCTGCCATTTTCTTCATAAGGGTTTGGGGTTTAAGAGATCTGGGGTTCTGGAGTTTGAGGGTACTGGATTAAGGATTTTCAAATTTGAGGGTTCTGGTGTTCTGGCATTTTAAGGTTTCGGGGATTGAGGGTTTATAAGTTTAAGGTTTTTGGAATTAAAATGTTTCTTTTGTTTGATGATTCTGAAGTTCTGTGGTTAGGTTCTGCGATTTGAGGGTTTCGGGGTTTGATTGTTCAGTATTTGAGGGTTCTGGAGTTTGAGGTATCTGGGGTTTTGGTGATCTGTTCTGCGATTTGAGGGTTTCGGGGTTTGAGCGTTTCAGTATTTTAGGGTTCTGGAGTTTGAGGGTTCTGGAGTTTGAGGGTTCTGGAGTTTGAGGGTTCTGGAGTTTGAGGGTTCTGGAGTTTGTGGGTTCTGGAGTTTGAGGGTTCTGGAGTTTGAGGGTTCTGGAGTTTGAGGGTTCTGGAGTTTGAGGGTTCTGGAGTTTGAGGGTTCTGGAGTTTGAGGGTTCTGGAGTTTGAGGGTAATGTGGTTTGAGGATTTTGGGGTTCTGGGGTTCTGGGTTTGAGGGTTTTAGGGTTTGAGGGTTTTAGGGTTTGAGGGTTCTGGGGTTTGAGGGTGCTACGGTTCTGGGGTTTGAGGGTGCTAGCATTCTGGGGTTTGAGGATTGGGTTCTGGGATTTCAGGGTTCTCGGCTTGGGATCTGGGGTTCTGGGGTTCCGGGGTTTTGGTGTTCGACAGTTCTGTGATTTGAGTGTTGATTTCTGGGTTTGAGACATTCGGGGTTTGAGGGTTTTGGGGTTTAAGGGTTTTGGGGATTGAAAGTTTTGGCGTTAAAGGGTTTTGGGGTTTAAAGGCTGGGTTTAGGTGTTTAAGGGTTATGGGGAAAAGAAGCAATTTATTCCTAAAAATGAGTTGAGGTGTTTATTTATTCATTTTCATTAGGTAAGTCATCATTTCATATAAAATGTAAAAATTAGACTAAAATTGTGATGCACGCCACATTTTGCAGGCGGAAAAGCAAGCTATATGTTGTGTTACAAACTTTTTTCAGTTTTTTGCCTTAGGCATATTCAGTACCAACATTTTATAAAATTTAAAATGTTTTCTATTATAATAAAAAAGTTTATAAATATCTACACGACTTTTTACCAAAAATACACGATTTTTCATGTTTAAGTGAATTTTCTTGGAAAGTGAAAATTCTCAGATAACTTTTCTCCGTGAATTTAAGTTCAGTAGACTGAAATATGTAAGTAACATAGTTTTTTCCAAAAAATATCATGAATATTAAAAATGTCGATGAATTTATTGCTAAAATCGCAAAATGAGCCTTTTTTCCTTGAATTTTGGGGCCATGGAAGACTATTTTGGGCCTCCTCAATAATTTTCCCTTATTTCACATAACTCAATCTATATTCCCACTAAATTTCATCCAATTCGGTTCAGTCAATCGTGAGATATTAGGTTTTAACACAAAGAAAACATTTTTTTCACACCGTGCGGCGTGCGAAGATATTTTGCGCGTGAAATGGCTCGCTTTACTATCCCTGCATGCACAAGGGGTTTTAACAATTTTCAAAAAAAATGATATAGATGATTTAATTGCAGCAGTTGATCATCTATTGGAAAATCCAATATCAGCGAGTGCTATCGCAGCAGGCCCCGCACCAGCAGGCTACTGCGCTTCCCCTGTTCTACAAACTCAGCAAATCGCTGCGGTGCGGCGCGAGTCGGACTTTACGCAAGTTAAGCTTTTGTTAGCAGAGCTCATCGGCACCAACCGAGAAACGCTAAAACAGCTCTTTCCTGGAGGTCCACAGCGGGGATCAAGCAACTTTAATCGCAACAGAGGAAGGTCGAGCAGTTCTCGTCGCCTCAACGGACTCTGCCACTATCACTTTCGTCGTTACTTCCACACACAGCATCTAAGCTCAGACGACCTCCATGCGATCTCAGCTTAGTTGCTGCCGATGGATCCGTCATCAACACTTATGGTCTCAAGGTGGTCACACTCAATTTTGGAATGAGGCGAGCATACTCTTGGGCCTTCATTCTAGCAGATGTTAAGCAGCCAATAATAGGAGCAGATCTCCTTGCTCATTTCGGGCTCATTGTTGACCTCAAGAGGAGGCGCCTCTTTGACTCAACTACTGCTATAGGCTCAGAAGGAGTCACTCATCGGGTGTCCACTCCGAGTATCGCATCTGTAGCTTCTAATTTTAAGGACATTAAAGATGAACGAGTTGCTAATCTCGTTTCTCGTTTTCAGAGTGTGTCTTGCTCTGATTCAGCTCCTCGAGGAGAACCTTCAGTACCAGCTGTCTGATACCACATTGTCACCAACGGCCCATTTGTGCACCATCGTGCCCGTCGACTTACTGGTGACAAACTAAAGGCGGCCAAAGAGCATTTTGATTTGCTCCTGTACCACGGAGTCATCCGGCCGTCAAGTAGCCAGTGGGCCAGCCCGTTGCATATGGTGCGTAAAAAAATGGAACATGGCGTATGACTGGAGATTTTCGATTTTAGATCTGGAAACGGGCTTATAACCAGATACCTGTGGCTCCAGAAGACGTCCCAAAGACGGCCATAATTACCCCCTTTGGACTCTTTGAATTCATTGACATGCCACCAGGTCTCCGTAACGCTTCTCAGACATTCCAAAGTTTTATGGATAATTTGTTCCGCGGTTATCACTTTGTCAAAGTGTACTTCGACAACATAGTCATTGTCTGTAAGTCACTAAAAGAGCACCTAAAGCACCTAAGAATAGTTTTAGATATACTAATTAGAAATAAATGAATCGTTAAGTGGGATAAGTGCCAATTTGCCAAAGAAGAGGTGAAGTTCCTAGGGTACTGCGTCAACACATCCAGTTTCCAGCCACCAGCTGATTGGATCGACGCTATCACAAACTACTCCTGTCCAGAGACTGTGATGGATTTACGCCGGTTTATCGGCATCATCAATTATTTTCGTGCCTGTATTCCGCATGCAGCTGAAATGCAAGCACCGTTAACTGATTTTTTACGTAGCTCTAAGAAGAGGGATAAAATGAAGACTGTGTGGTCTGACAAGGCCATCGAAGCCTTTCAGAAATGCAAGGACAGCCTCGCAGCTGCCACCAGTACGAGTTGTCTCTCACCGTCAGCTCCGTTTTGCCTCACCACGGATGCGTCATCTACCGCCCTAGGAGCGTCACTTGAATAGCTGGAGGATAATGTCTGGCGACCTCTTGGTTTCTTTTCTAGGAAGCTGTCGTAAAATATAGTCCGTACGACAGGGAGTTGCTAGCAGTTTTTGCAGCGCTCAAATACGAGGGTAGTTCAATAAGTCTTTAGAATTACCAACAGATGGCGCGCGAATCGCTCCAAATCATCTGTTTTCAGTCAGCACCACTCCCGACTAGATATATGGTGCAGTCACAGTCCACATCTTCTGAGTTTACGTGTTTTTATAACCAATTGAAAAAAAAAATTGCTTGTTAAGAAAAATGGAAAAAAACGAGTTCAGAGCGGTAATTAAACATTTTCATTTAAAGGGTTTAACTCCATATGAGATAAAAAATGAATTGGACTCAGTTCATGGCACATCTGCCCCTGCCTTAGCAACGGTTTATAACTGGGTAAATGAATTTAAGCGTGGTCGTACATCAATAAGTGACGAACCACGTTCAGGAAGGCCCGTAGAAGCAACTACTCCCGAAATCATCAATAAAATCCACGATATGGTGTTGAAGGATAGAAGATTAAAAGTACGTGAGTTAGCTGAGGCCACAAGGATATCTATAGGTGCAGTTGTTTCAATTCTACATGAAAAATTAGGCTCGTACTTCGAACATGTGCTTGAGGGTCGTGAGTTCGTAATTCGGACCGACCACTGGCTGCTTGTCAAGGCTCTTGACCAGCGTCCTGAAAAAGCTTCACCACGTCACTGTCACCAGCTGGAGTACATCAGTCAATTCTCTGCCAAGCTGGAGTACATATCTGGGACCGACATTGTTGTAGCAGATGCTCTCTCCCGTGTGGAAACCATCGTCATGCCGATGACCTTGGATGTTGAGACAATCCATGAGGCCCAAGAGCGAGAAGACATCTCTCCGGACCACGAGCTTGCCGATTCTTCGCTCAATCTACAACCGCTTGTCATCGATGGCCACCGCATCCTCTGCGAGACGTCAACAGGTTTTGTCCGTCCCTACCTGCCTAAGGAGCTTCGGCAGAAAGCTTTTGAGGTCGTGCATGGTCTCTCGCACCCCAGCGATCGGGTTACGTCCAAGCTCCTAAAGGAAAAGTTCGTCTGGCCTGGGGTAAGGAAAGATGCTCTGCGATGGTCTCGCGAATGCCTTCCGTGCCAGCAAGCAAAGGTTCAGCGTCACACAAGGACTCCGCCGACAAATATCAGTGTGCCCATTTCTTTACGACTCAAGAAGCACCTGCAGTTCCTAGCACCTTTATCCAAGAACTCCGTAGTCATTTCAGATTCCTTAAACCTACTCCTACTTCCCACCACGTCAAACCTAAAATTTTTGTCCACAGGGACCGAGAGACGTGCTCGCATGTTTTCAAGCGGGTTGACGATGGCAAGCCCCCGCTCACCCCGCTATACACTGGCCCGCATTGAGTGTTGCAGCGCGTTGATGCCAAGCGCTACCTCATCGAGGTCAACGGGGTGCCAAAGACGTACTCGACGGAAACCCTGAAGCCGGGTTTCATGCCTTTTGACGAGGCGTAGGCTGTGCAGCCCCAGCGAGCTCAGCGCTTCGTCACATTCCAGGACCCAGCTGCCCAGCAGTCTCCACAGCCTTCTTCTTCATCGTTCCTGTCCCTCGGCACAGGCACTAGGAGGGGAGTGGCTGTGGCGCCTTCTGTCGTCCCGCGAAGCAACCAGCTGGCGACCAGGCTAAGCGTCGAGCGGCAGCGACACCCGCGCAAGCAAATTCTCGTTCCTCGAGTGGAGCTCGAGGCGAACTAGCCGTCCGGCAAGCCACAGTTGCTCGCCGCCTCACGTCCAGAGCTCATCTCGCTATAGCTCTGGCGTATTTCAGGACAATAGCCCATCCTGTATATAGTTGTACATATAATATAATATAAGGAGTTATTAAGGTTAAGCCTTGTTTTATCTCTCTCCTCTGAATCCTTCACATCCCTCGCTCATCCTGTAAGCTAGGGCAGTTTGGAATACACGAGTGTTCCCCGTGATTAACAGGAACCCCGTGTTACCATAATATAATGATTCATGATAAAAATCCTTTATACTATATTCTAATATTAATACGAAATAACCACGTGTGTTAAAAAAGTGAGCCGTCACGGGACGCCTGGCAGATGTGAAACATAGAAGTTTGATGTTATTGGGAAAGAATTAATTATTTAATTGTAAGAAAAGGATGCAATGGAAGGGAATACAAAAATTCTTTCCGATTTATGTGATAAAGATAATATTATTTTCATTAAAAAATATACATAAAAAAAAAAACCATTATAATCCAAATAGAACATTACAATTCAGTTTCATTAGTTATTTCTGTAATATTAACACTTGATGATGTTTCTGATGGTATCAAAGTTACAATAGGCCGATGGTAACTAAAATAAGCAATAAAAGTGTTACTTGTAACGTTATGGAGGTGTCTTGTAAATACTGCATTTATTGTTGTGCCATATCTTGTTGTAGATTCCCTGGAATTATTATTAATATACAACTGAAATTCTTGTTGAAGAAACGTAATCAATTGTCCTGACTCATCTTTTGCGAAATTTACATTAAAGTCTCCAGCTAAAATCATGGGTAATTCATCTAAATTTTCGTTTAAAATTCTTGAACCACTGATACTGTACGGAAGTAAACTACGGTGTAAAAATGAGATGATATCTTTAATTTTTTGGTTTGGTGAAATATATACAACAACCATGAGTATCTGTCTCCCATCATCTAATATAATTTGAGAAGCACATAGATCGCCAACAGCCGTTTGAGTAACAGTAACATCCGTAGCGTGTTGTATTGTGACATCTATATTTACCGTAGAAATTTGTGAAATATTGTTGTGTTTATATACGGCAACTCCAGCAGATATAACATTTGGTCGTTTGAATTTAGCTATACAATTGAAATTGGGTAAAGTTATTTCTTCTTCGTCAGGAATCCATGTTTCGGATAGTAACAAAAAATTACTTCTCTCGATAATAGAATCTTGTAAATCCGGAGCGTGTTTTCTAAGACTTTGACAGTTTAAAGTTAACAATGTCAACCCTTCTGTCGACGTAATAAAATCAGTAATTATTCCTTGCAAAGTTGTAAATCTATTTAAAGATAATCTTTTAAACTCTTCTTGTAAACATAAAATTGATGGATCGATTCTTCTTCCATGATAAAATTTTAAATCATCAGTGCGGTTACATATGAACAAACCTTCAATACTTGTCACTCGTGATAAAGCTACATATAATAATTGAATTGATTGAGTTCTACTATATTCGTAGACTAGCTGATCATATGTACCACCTTGAGACTTATGAATAGTCATAGCACATCCAGGTATCATTGGGAAGTGATTTCTTTTTCCCACAATCGTTTTGTTGTTGTTGAGATGATTGGATGTACTTCGACGGGTAATAGGAACAGCATTTTTATCGATATTGTGTTCCATAACGTAGCCAGCTGCTTTTTTTTTGGCTACTGTACCAGTTTTTTTATCAGGAAAAATTAACCATACTCGAGTAACTTCATTTCGCTCATTTTGTTCTATATGAGCCAATTTTCCAACGGCACCGTTAGCTAATCCATCTGTGACATCTATATTTGTTGTAATAATGTAAGGTTTCCCAATTACAAAAATAATTTCGTAAGGCAATCCCCTGTGTCGATTACTGACATTTTGTGTAATTTTTGTCTTACAAATGCTTCTTGTTCATGGTTTGTACAGCCAGTAATAACGTCTATTGCAACGGAAACTATTTTACTTTCAACCTGCTGTAAAACTGATATATTATATTCATTCACTGATGCATTTTCATGGAACAATCGAACACCATTTGGACAGCGAAGTGAGACTTCTTCCTTCGTAAAAAATCTGGACTCAATAACAGCCAATTCATCATCATTTAGAATAGATCCATTGCCAATTTTTGTAAGGATAGAAGCAAACATGATATTATTTTGTCGCATTACTTGTGTCAATTCGTAGAATTGTAATCCTCGCCACAGCAGAGGTCCAACCATCCGTTGTTTTGGCTGCTTGTAGATTGGTGTAGCTCGTACTGGAGGTAATCGACGCAAGTCTTTAATAAGAATGATGTCGAGTCCTCCAAAGTTATTTTCAAAATTGCCAGTTATTTGTTTTAACCTTGAATCAATTTGATTTAAAAGTTCAGCACCAACCATACTGATTTCATCAATTAATAATACTTTAATGTATTTAAATAAGCAGCGATACTGTTGTGCCATTTCCATTGACAAGGGAAGTAGTTTCGATAGTGATACTTTCAATGCTGTATGAACTGTCGTTCCGTCAATGGCTACAGCAGCTTTGCCAGTGGAAGCACACGTTATGTACGCATTGCAGAAACCATCCTTATCAGAAAATCTGTTATATATTTCCATTATTAGTTTTATAACGAAAGTTTTTCCACATCCAGCTGGTCCAGTGAAAAATATTTGTAATGGAGATTTCTCTGCAGATAAAATGTGATGAATGACGTGTAAGAGTAAATCTTTCTGTTTTTTGTTAGCACTCCTCATAAGATGACAAAATTGATCAAGACTCATTATGTTTTCTCTTCTTTTTGCAATTGCTCCCAAATTTTTAAGTGTAGCTATCCGTAAATCTTCATTAACTGCTGCATTTGGATCTCTATATAATTCTTGAAAAGGGTTCGGCTCTGGAAATCTGGTAGCAACGTCTTGAATTTCTGATTGATCGTCATCCAAATGTCCATCTTGACGACAAAGTTCCCGACATATATCGATAGTTTTCTGAATATCAATATTAGACTCAAATTCCTTTCGTTTTTCTAAAATAATATTCTCATTTTCATCATAAATGGTAATAAATTTCATGTCAGGGGCCTGCGGCGGCTCAGTCGGTAGAGTGTTGGATTCCCACGCCGGTGACCCGGGTTCGAATCCTAGTCTCTGCCGATTGATACAAGCACCACTGTAAAAATTACATGTGCTTTGTTTACAAACACACCGCAGACCCCCGTCGTCGATTAGCACCACATGGGAAGCACAAACATGGCGACGTTAAATAAAAAAAAAAAAAAAAAAAAAAAATTTCATGTCAGCTAAAATTTCCAATTCTTCATTTCTAAATGGCCAATGTAAAGTTACCATTTCCCTTCTATACTCGTTATAGTCTTGAGCCATATCATAATTTCTATAACGAATTATTCGTGGTTGTTTTCTTTCAACATAAACTCCATTGTTATTTTTAGTGTACTTAGATACGAACTGTGCTAAATAAATATTTTCCAATTCTTCTGATCGTTTTTGATATTTTTCATAAAAATCCTCCTTCCAAATGTCAGTTGAGTCATCATCAAGTGCACTTATTTGTTTTTGTGTTTTTTTAATTCTTTGTCGTTCTATTGGCCAACAAGTATTTATATATTGAACCACCACTGAAGATTTTGACATAGGTTCTCTAAGAAGATACCAAGCGGCTTCTTGACTGGTCATCTCAACAGAATTTAGCATATCAACACTCATTTTACGAGTAATCTCAACAATATCAAATTCAGGATGTTCATCCATAACTTGTATTATCTGACGTTGTAAATTACTTATTCATTTATTTGTCTTATTAACATAATCCACAATATACGCAGCACAGGAATATTCCTCAGTGATTATTTGAAAATCCATGTTTGATTTCAAAATATTAAAAACAAATGGATTGAATGTATTGTGCCATTTTTCAGTTGGATGTCTTTTATAAAATATTCTTGGTCTTACAATTCCAGCTCTTATTATATCTCTATATTCTTCATCTGATCTTATGTTGTTACTTTCATAAAAATCATCAATAGTAGTGTAATCGTCGTTTTCTAAATTCATTTTTATTTCTGTATATCGTTTTAAATATTCTTGAAAACGTGGATCAGCCTTCTCCATCGGTATTAAAATCATTGTATTTTTGCAAGGCATAAATGGTGCATCAAAACGACATTTTTGCAATAAATTGGAAACAACTTTTTTGTAACACGTAAATGTATGTTTGTGTATTAATAATTTAATATTTCCAGATGCTTCCGACGCGGAAACTGATACTAAACTATCAATCATTTCAATTGCTTTATCTTGCTCATCTCCTAGAATATCGTTGGGGGTATTATCAAGCCATAATAAAATGTGTGCATGAGGACTTCCTCTGTGTTGGAATTCTATTCGTTTAAAGTAATAGACAACTCTGTACATTCCAAAAGGTGAAATTTTTTTTGATTGCAATATAGTCATAATAACATTTACCAACTTGTTGAAATAAATTGCACATGTTACAGCATCATTATTGATAAGCGAGCTTTTTTGAATGAAAGTCAATTCTGAAGCGATAAATGTTTGAATATCTTCTCTTCCATAGGATAAGGTATGCAACAGTTTCAATAAATCTGGCCATCCAATTTCATTTGCACTCAGTGTCATAAATGCAGTTGGCTTCCGCATCTGCCGAATCATTGCAAATAAATCTCTTTTTCTTTCAGACCAATACCAAACAGAATTCGGTATCGATCGCAAAAAAGCTAGGTTAGACTCAATGCAATTATTAATATATTTTTCAGACTGCACTTGTTCCTTTGTGATGTTAGCATTTGTACCAATATGTTTAAAAGCTATGGTTAAACTATCACGAACCCTTAGTCTCATTATTTTCACAGCCATATATAACAAATGGTAAGGATTTACTCCTCTTCTATCTTTTCGCCTCAATTGGCTAGATGCCATCATAAACGGTGTAACTTTGATTTCATCTTTGAATTGTCGGAATTGTCCTATATAAATACTTCGAAATGATAATTCTTCGGCATGTTCATCGAATAATAAACTCTGTGGGATGTTGTTTTCTCCTGGAGCTAGTCTTAAATATTTTTCTTCATTCCACATTAAAGTTTGTTGGTGGGCAGTAAGACCGTCTTCAATATCGATATTTTCACTGAAATCATCGAGATTTTCTTGAGTGATTATTGGTATATCTTGATTGAAAAATGATTCATTGACTGTTATTTTGTAATGTTGGTACAAAGGTGTATTAAGTAAATGGTGTAGCCACAATTTAAGATGTTTTATGTTAACAAATCCATGGACGAAACTAGTTTTATGAATAATTTTTTTCTGAATGTGCACGTAAATGCAATGTTCGTCGTTGATATTTCTTGGAAGTGCTTTTATCATTGTATCAAGTGTAACAGGAACATTGATTATTTGTCCGTATATTCCATATTGTCCATGAACGTGTCTCAATCTCCTTATTTGCATAAAAGGAATACGAGCAGATATAAGTCTTTCATTGACAAAGTCAAGTTTTGGTAAATGTGGCGGTATTTCAGGATAATGAAATCCATTATAAACTGAATAATTCGGAATATTATTGCTATCTAAAGCTGATTTACAGGTAGAGCAAAGGTATATTGCAGTAATATCTTCGATGTTCTGTAAAAATAATTGAAAAGTAAATTTTTTATATACTGTGATTCTGTTAATAATATTTTCGTGTAAAGGTGAACATTTTCTCAAGTCCTTTTGAAACCAAAGTCTTTCACATATTGAGCATGCTTTTCCAAAGACATTGTTTTTAAAATTATCGTTAAAATATTTGTGAGCAAATTTATGTTGTCGAAAAGTAGTATAATTATCATTTACTATTGGTTCATGTACACGTGTTTGATCTCTGTTTGGCCTATAGTAAAAATAGAATAAGAAACATATTTACATTATATAACATGAAAATTGTAACTACATATAAAAATAATAATAAGCATACAAATACTCGTCTGTATCATGAATACGCGATTGAGTCACACGTTGTATTTCTTGTTGCGATTCAATATCGAAACCAGGTGTTGTCTCTTCTAGTTTATATGGCGTTGTCTCTTCTATTTCATATATATTAGAACAATTTAAATCTATTTTGGCATTTTGTACGTTTTCAGCTTCATTTTTTTTTTACATTTTCTACTTTCTCTTCGACGTCGATTGATTTCTTCTGCATGTGTATCACGGTATGTCTGACTGCTTATTTTATGGAGATGTTTTGTATGGCTGATTCTAGAAGAGTAATTAAATTTAAAATAATTGTTATGTTATATTATTAATTTATTTACGAATATAATTATCATCTTACTGTGTGCTGGAATCTTCGTCACAAGGAGCTGATTCTATTTTATTAAAATCTGAAGTACTTGCAATGGCTTGCAAATTTTGTTTTTTGCGATAATTTTCCCTTCTGCGCTTATTTATTTCATCTCTGTGTGCATCTCTATACCGCTGAGCGCGTATGTTTTGTGAATCTCTTTTTTTGTTTACTATAAAATTTAAAAGATACGAGGGTAGTTCAATAAGTCTTTAGAATGACCAACAAATGGCGCGCAAATCGATCCAAATCATCTGTTTTCAGTCAGCACCACTCCCGACTAGATATATGGTGTAGTCACAGTCCACATCTTCTGAGTTTACGTGTTTTTATAACCAATTGAAAAAAAAAAATTGCTTGTTAAGAAAAATGGAAAAAAAAGAGTTCAGAGCGGTAATTAAACATTTTCATTTAAAGGGTTTAACTCTATATGAGATAAAAAATGAATTGGACTCAGTTCATGGCACATCTGCCCCTGCCTTAGCAACGGTTTATAACTGGGTAAATGAATTTAAGCGTGGTCGTACATCAATAAGTGACGAACCACGTTCAGGAAGGCCCGTAGAAGCAACTACTCCCGAAATCATCAATAAAATCCACGATATGGTGTTGAAGGATAGAATATTAAAAGTGCGTGAGTTAGCTGAGGCCACAAGGATATCTATAGGTGCAGTTGTTTCAATTCTACATGAAAAATTAGGCATGAAAAAGCTATCGGCAAGATGGGTGCCGCGTTTGCTCTCAGCTGAGAATAAACGCAATAGAGTGGTCGCCTCTGAGGCTCTTTTGGCGCGCATAAGTCGGAATCCTGAGGAATTTTTTCGTCGATTTGTGACTGTGGATGAAACATGGATACACCACTACACTCCTGAGACAAAGGAACAATCCAAACAGTGGATTTCCACAGGCGAACCAGCTCCAAAGAAGGCAAAGACCGTAAAGTCAGCTGGTAAGGTTATGGCTACAGTTTTTTGGGATGCACGTGGAATTATACTTATTGACTACTTGGAAAAGGGTAAAACAATTACTGGTGAGTATTATGCATCGTAATAAGGTATTAATGAATAATGAAATTACAAAAAGTTATATATAAATTAATTTGAAGGTTAATTAACCTGACTGGTACAATTAGGATTTGATTTGATGTACTCGGTTCATTTCTGTGTTCAATAATAATACCCCCTATATCCTGTGATTCTGGATCACTTGAAAATAAACAAAATGTACAAAATATAATCATTGCTAAAAATTGATAGAAAGTGTGGCTGTACTTTTTAGCCAATATATATATATATATATATATATATATATATATATGTGTAGAGAAAGAGAGAATAGGTATATAAAATAATATAGGAGATTGTGCTCGTCTATATACACCGTTTTTTTTCGATGCTCTCAGTATTCAAATAGAGAACGTATGCACGCACACGCTCTCTCTCTCTCTCTTTCTTTCTCTCTCTCTCTCTCTCTCTCTCACGCTCTACGCGCGGATATTTTAAAAGAAATAAACATATGAATAATAATAATTAACTAACCTTTGGCTTGTAGAAGTTGATTGCGTAGCCTGCGCGTTATAGAATATTAACGGAGGCATTTCTCTTGGACCCTTATTTATTTCCTCTTGAAATTTCACCTTTTTTGAAGGAGGTTCCGTTTTCTCTTCCATTATATTATTTTCACTATCACTGTCACTTATTTTTTAAATAAATACTTACGATAATCGTTACACGATATATACTATACTACGAGGCAAGATTTCGCATGACGCTATGACCGTTACAAAGTATACACTGAGAGTCGACACTTCACATTATGCTACACACGCAAGGAGCTGCTCAGTGTTCGAATCACAGTGTACATACTAGCAGCTGCTTGGAGTGTCGCATCACGCTACACGCACGTGCGTCGAAAGCGGTAGAGACGCTACACAAGCAGACAAAGCGGTAGAGAGTATATAGAGAGGGAAGCGCCGTAGCGGTAAGAAAGAAAGAGAGAGGCAGAAGATATACACACAAGCAAAGCGGTATAGAGTAGAGAGAGAGAGAAGCGTCGTAGCGGCGACTGAGCGGAGTCAGTGAAGCTATCTCGCTCACCGAACTGGCGCCTGCGCATAGAGCCTCGTGCGGATTGGCTCTCCGTGCGCGCTCGTTTTGAATTCGAAGTGGTTCTCCCGTTGAGAACGCGGTTAAGCGTACGGACCTTGATTAACTATTAAATTGCAATACCACGCCCGTGCATGTTCAATGCATAAATTATTTTATGTATTTATTTTATGTAGTTTTTAAAGAATACTTATATATATATATTGAACATTCAAATGTGAGGTATGTACAAATATGAATGTACAAATGTGAATGTTCAGTATATATAAGTATTTTTTAAGCAAACCATAAATTATTAAATCTCAATACCCCACATTTGAATGTTCAATACATAAAATAATTTATGCATTGAACATTCACGGGTAGAGTATTGAAATTTAATAGTTAACCTTTAAGCTGCGGGGCTGGTCCATATATGGACCGGCAGTCACGTCGGGGACTCTACCTGAGATATCCAATGATTTTATGTATAAATTTTGCATTTTCTAAGAGGTCGATTTGTACTGAAATTTCCCCGCAGCTAAAAGGTTAATCAAGGTCCGTCCGCTTTACCGCGTTCTCAAACCGAGAACCACTGCGAGTTCAAAACGAGCGCGCATGGAGAGCCAATCCGCGCGGGGCTCTACTGCGCAGGCGCCAGTTCGGTGTGCGAGATAGCTCCGTGGCTCCTCGGTTCTTTCCGCCGCTTAGTCTCCGCCCACCGGCCAACTCCGCAGCGGAGTCGGCCGGTGGGCGGGGTCTAAGTGGCGGAAAGAACCGAGGAGCCACGGAGCTGCTCGAATTTTTCGCATCACGGCATCGCGGCATCAACAGTTGCTCTCACTCCCCACCGCGCCATTAGATGTTTCACATCAAAAATAATAAACCATGACCTCATAAATTTCAATACCTTTTCAAAAGTACTTAAAAATCTCTAAGCAATATAAATTCATAAAAATTAATGTATAACATGCTGCAAACCACAGATACTTGAATTTGTGTTTGATACGTATATTTTTAATAAGTTTATATGACATAATAAATAAACTTTTCAAACAATGGTAATTAAACTTCTCACATATTTTATACTTTTAATATATTCGCACTTTTAAAGTACACAATTATTTGCTTATACAAACATTATTGTAGTAATAGCTTCTTTTAAAATATTAAACTATCAGTAAGTCGGAAAAAAGTTATAATAATAGTAATTATAATTATAATCATTCATATATAATTATATATCAACAAAATAAAATAATAAATTAACAATATAATGATGAAATACAAACATTATTGTAGTAATAGCTTCTTTTAAAATATTAAACTATCAGTAAGTCGGAAAAAAGTTATAATAATAGTAATTATAATTATAATCATTCATATATAATTATATATCAACAAAATAAAATAATAAATTAACAATATAATGATGAATTTATACAAATATTAATCAAATGATTTTTATTAAAAAATAATGATTTATTATCGCTATTCCCATAAGAAAAATCCCTATAGTATGCACTAAGTTGTGCATTATAATGTATACTATAGTACATACTATAATATTTTCACGAAATACTATAATACACTATAATGCAGTAAATAAATTGATTAGAATAGTCAATTTGTATATATATATATATATATATATATATATGTGTGTGTGTGTGTATATATACATATATACATGTGTAGTTGCACGGATTCCGGGGTACATAGTATACATATAGGTTATATATGATATAACCCGCAATCCGTGCAACCACATATCCCAAGGTAACGTAAATTTCTAAAATTTTGTCATGTTTAAAAATATTTAATAACTTTTTTTATGATATTTAATTAAACCAAAACAGATTATTAATTTTATTTTATTCCTTGTAAAAACGCCCCGCAGCTTATTGAT
Organism: Gastracanthus pulcherrimus; assembly: GCA_949152435.1. Taxonomy (NCBI): domain Eukaryota; kingdom Metazoa; phylum Arthropoda; class Insecta; order Hymenoptera; family Pteromalidae; genus Gastracanthus; species Gastracanthus pulcherrimus. Next base: position 79,517,375 of record OX424573.1, on the reverse strand, counting down.
AATTACTTGCCATTCTAAGTTTTCGACTCTGTCTGTTTTGGCTACACTTACTGACTGTATATGTATATCGGGTAAAAGAGTGTTCAAATTACTACAGAAAACATCAATGTTATGGCTTATTATAGTTTGCCCGATGATTTCCTCATCGCGCAATATGTAGCTTTGTCTTAACTTTCACTATATCGAGTACCCCTATTTCTATGTCTTTGAATCGCGACAGTTTCCCCTGCATATCTAGCTGCCTTGCTCCTTCGTCGCATGGTCCGCCTTGAGTTGTAACAAAATACAGGAAGTTGTCCTTCCTCATAAATAACCTTTCGCTGCAAGTTATTTCATAAAAAGGAGTGCTCGCGGGAGGTTGTAAATCGCCGAGAGTGAAAAAACATTCCTCGTTGTCTTCGTGTGTGTGCGTCGCTTCGCAGTTGACCTGGCGCGCTTTCTCTCACTCCTCCCCCCTGCTCTCGTCCGAAGGGTCCGGCGCGGCGTGGGTCGGGCTACTACCCCCCTCCTAGTTCCCAGTTTCTCCTATTGTATTCTGCTGCTTTTCTAATCCTACTTTCTTACCTTTCCTCGGAACCAGTGCCTTTATAGCTTCTAGATATTTTTGTCCTATTTGCGCGCGCGTAGCCATTTCGAGCCGCGATGCTGGATTCTCGGTTTTTTCTGCGTCCGGTTGTTTTCGGTCGGCTTGGCATACAAAAATGCTTTCCATTCTAATGGGGTTTCGGGAAAGAGCGTGAGCTACATTTGTCTTGCCTAGTCTGTACACTACCTCCAAGTCATATTCTGCTAGCATTAGCCGCCAGCGTGTGATTCTAGAATTCGGATCTTTGTGCGTTTCTAACCACACCAGGGGTCTATGGTCGGTAACTAAAGAAAATTTTTTTCCTAAGAGATATGGCCGAAAATGGTTTATACTATATATTACGGCTAAACCTTCTTTATTAAACGTATCCCACCGTTGTTCGACATCCGTGAGAACTCACGACACGTACGCAACTACGTTATTGTGGCTAATAGTTCCCATTGTACGCACGCCGGCTATTGCGTATCCACTTGCATCGGTTATTAAGTTAAAGTTTTCTGTGAAGTCTGGGAATATAAGAATCGGATGCAGCACAATTTATTTCGTAAAAATTCAAAAGCCCCCTGGGATTCCTTGGTCCAGCTAAATTCAACATCGTCTTTTAACTAATGCGTCATCGGTTGCACAACCTTAGCGAAATTGTGAATGATACGTCTGTAATATCCTGCTAAACCCAAAAATTGTCCCTAAATAAAATATGTCACTAAAATTGTTTATAAGCCTTTCGATCTCGACTTTTTCCTCCCGTAATAAATGGTCAAGACGAAGCGTACCTTTTACTGCCTTCGCACGCTCGGAGCTTGCTTGGCTCAACTGAAAAACTCTGGTTTCCAATGCCAGGCCTTCTATTTTCTTACCCTTTAAAATACTTTACCTGCTTTAATATTTTTATTACACTTTCGATAGATCTATGAAAATGTGCATCATTTATGCGTTGCCTTTCCAGGTGAAAGCAAAAGTTATTTAACGTTTTTCTCAATTCTGTTTCAATTATATCAAAGTTCGCATGCATTGCAGTGAATCTCAGTAATGACATAATTATATTTTCAATTTCTTGTTTATGCTCCAATAAATGCCATTTTTTGTAGAGCTGTCGCTCAGTAGTTTTTGTAAAGCTCAAATTCCATCAAATATGGCTCCTTCCTCGATCTCGTTTACGTCGCTTTGCGAGTGTGGGATAAAGGAGTCTGAGCTGTAAAATTAGGATTAGGGGCAATAGTATCAGTATCCATCTTTATTTTATCAAGTTGAGAATGTAAATGAGAGCTTAAGAATTGTGATATTGAATTTTTGGTCTTAAAAATTTTTCTCAAGAGTTTATTTGGCTTTTTTGGCAAGTAAGGTTTTCTCTCAGTTCTATTTTTATTCACTTTAATTTTGCCAGGGAAAGAGGTATGTATTGGGTTTTGGTCTCGTAGGGTATTTATTCGAACACTCTCTGAGTTCTTTCTATTACTAAATATTCTGCTTTGTTTTTTAAGTACAATATTCTTTGGGTTAGAATTGAATAAAGAATTCTTTAGATTCTCTGCTTGGGAATCTGATTGAAAATTCTGTGGATTTTCGATCTGATAAAAATTCTGTGGATTCTTGATTTCATAAGAATTCGATTGGAAATTCTGTAGATTTTCAATTTTATGAAAATTCTGTGGATTTTCTATTTGATACGAGATGAATTAAAAATTCTGTGGGTTTTCAATTTGCTGAAAATTCTGTAGATTTTCGATTTGCTTAGCATAAGAACTAGGATAAAAACTCTTTGAATTCGCCCGCAAATTCTGCGAGGTTATACCTTGGTTGGAAATGTATTGAAAATTCTGTGGATTTTCAATTTGTTTGGTAGAATTAGAATTGGATTGAAAACTCTGTGGATTTTCAATTTGTTTAGTATAATTAGAATTGAAAACTCTTTTGATTTTCGAGTTTGTTTTTATAAGACTCATTTACCTCATATGTTAGCTGTGGGGATCGGTTTATTGACAGAATTTGTGCTTTTCTGTCCCTCTTAGTCTCGTCGGATTGCGGTAATTTTGCGCCATCGTGCACGGGTTCCTTGCTTTTACCTGACGCTTTTATTGCTAGATTTAGCTGACATAAACCTTTTACGATCAAATCGTCTTTTTCTAGCTTAACGAACGGGAAATTATGTTCGCCCAGTACTAACCTGCTATTTTTGTAGTCGATATTTGCTTCTAGTTCATAAAAAAATCACTTCCGAATAAACCGTCTTCCTTAATTGGGAAACCATCATCGACTAAATGAAATTGTAAGTCTTCTTGCGTGCTTCTCCGTACAGTCTCATTTTTGTGAGTTTCGCAAAGTCTGTTTCAGCTGCCGGCGGCAAAATATTTCCTGCTTCTCTACACCCTTTCACGAATGCCGTTAAACATATATTTCATCCATTATATTTTGGTATAAGTTCCAAGGCGTCTATTATTGAGAGAGGTTTAACCTGCCTGAGTGTTGAATTCATTGTTAAAAAATTTTATGCTAACGTTCCATAATGTTGTCTGTCCCTGTGGTTATCTTCTCTAAGTGAATTTATTATTGTACTACGCGGCGTGCTGTTACTGAAACTGTATATTGCTGGTGTGTACCGTGTTTTTTCCTGGTCGCCAGCAGCGTTAGTCGCGTCCTCGACCGGGATTTCTTGTACAACTGTTTTGTCTTGGTCTCTCAGCATAGAAAGATATTGAGTATTATCGTTCGTCAAATTCTCTTTAAACGTTAAATTGGGAATTTTGTCATCCGCAGTTGAAAAGTAACCGTTCTGGATTCCTTTTACGACTAGACGCGGGTCTATGTGTTGTTCAACTAAATCCCCCAAGATATTGACAAAAACGGACTCGTTACAAAAATCCTCTATCTCACTCTCGCTCAAGAAATTCACTAACAAGTCCGTAATCCCTCTAATATTTTGTCTGTCCGTTTTAATAAGATCGATTATGCCCCGAGTATGTGCTCCAAAAAAGTACTTCAATAAATCCTGTAGTGAAGGATTCAGTATATCTTTGAAACTAATTTGATCAATTTCCAATGCCCGATTTAATAAAATTCCCGCTACGACGTCGTTTCGTATATCCTGCATCTTTACCTAGTTTCCTCTCCCTCTTTTTTTACACGTCTTTGTTCGCTCTAATCCTTTTAAAGGGGGGCCCCCAAGTCTGTTACGTCCCGGTTGTCGTACAGCGCTTTAAAAATGAAAGGTAACGAGCCCAATTACAGGTACTTGACGGCCAGGGACACTCTACCTAAGGAAGGGCGGCGAACAAGAGTAGACGCGTGATGACAGTCACAAAACAATCAGCGGGGATAGGCAGAAGTGTAAACAAACAGTTATAAAAGCATAATGGCTTTCTGTGGCTTACCTTTATGACGGCACCCGTAGGATTAACCCGCGGTCAGTGGGCGGTGGCGCTTGGCACTGTGTGACGCTTCCTCTGCTTGGCCCTCTCGTGCTGACTCGAGCGCAAGGGAATTAGGGCGTTGCGAGAAGTTTAAATGACGTTGCCGATAATAAATATTTATAATGTACTGATGCTTTTATTGATTTGGATTAATTACTATTGTACACAATTCAAATCTGAATCTGAGTTACGAATACAATTACGATGCTCTTTAGTTGAATTTACAGCTTGGTTTTCGCCGGATAGAGGTTCGTCCTCTGGCGGAGACTAGATCAGGACAGATCCCGCTTGCTTGCATGATCAGCTTATATAGGCTGATTTCTGGGCTGGATGACGCAGCAAGGAAGCTTCTAGAAGGTCGTTAGGGAGTGGTTAAGGGATGATATTTGTGGAGGACGGTCTAAGTGAGATTATTTCTCAAGTGGGTATATTGATATTCATGTAGGCTTGGGTTAGGATATGTACGTGGAGGGTATATTGATATTCATGTAGGCTTGGCTTAGGATACGTACGTGGAGGAAACTAGTTCTGTTTGTGGCAGTTGGTCCCGTAATGTTTTTCCATCATCATGGCTGCGGCTCCCCAGGAGGTGGGTGGAGAGAGTCGTTGTTCCCCCGTGTCGTGTATTGGCGCTGATGGTCGCGGTGACTTGGACGACTTGGTGGGGTGTGTAAGCGGTCGATCGGTTCTCTGGTTAACCGGTGTATTTCTGTTGGTTGGCATAGTAGGGTGCGTGTTTAGCGGCAGATAGTATCTGCGTGAGTGGTAACGCTGTGTATGGTTGTGTGTAATTCTGTGGTGTGCTGCGTGTTTGTTCGTGGCGTTGCAGCTTGCTGACGGGCAGGTGGCAGGATGCAACACTGCACAAATCGCAGTGCTTTGATAGAACACATTAAAGAAACGCGCTCATTATCTGAATTCCACTTAAACATTTCACGTTTGGAATTGACGGCGGAAGTGGACATTAAAAGGTATATTTATTTATTCAATCCACTGTAGAAAACGAAGAGCTAAATAGCCGCCGCTAAAAGTTCGAACGCGGTACTTCTGCTAAACGGGTTAAAGATTCAGGGATTAAGGTGATTCTTTCATGAGAGTCGACTTAAAAAATAATAATCAATACAATAATTTGTTAACGTGTTACAATATTAGAAACGTTATAATACAAAAAAGGGAGTTTAAGTGACAAAAAATCATTTTGTCATGAAAATTTCGACATTACAAAATTGGATATCGCGTAAATGAGAGATTGATTTGACAAACGATCGAATCTTTTTTATTTATTATACGATTTTAATTTGTAATGTTTCATTTTGTTTCTTGAAAGATTTCAGGGGTACTTACTGATATAAAAATTGGAAAAAATTGGAAAACCTGCAAAGTTACAGCCAATAGTTTATACTTGTACACACTTACAAAAACACATGTACGGACTTATCACCAATGGGTGTAAAGTTGCAGGATTTTCAATGTTTTTTAATTTTTATATCGGTAACTATAAATTATTTCATAATTTACGTAATATCTGATTTTGAAATATCGAAATTTTCATGAAATTTTTTTTGTGTCATTTCAAGTATCCTTCAGTTATATTGTAACGTTCCTGATATTGTAACTTGTATCGCGTAAACAAATTATTGTATACATTTTCATTTTTAAGGTGATACTAATCCCTCGTGTTATCGGAAAATAGAGGTAACTATGCATTTTCTCAAAATTGGAAAGTAATTCAAAAAAGTGGGTCCTTGTAATGGTTCGTGTCATATGGGTTTAGCATAACCTGAAGGAGATTCGAGCGGCATGGTCTGATGAAAAATTACATTTTGGTAAATACGTAGCTGATTAATGTCTAATCTATAATATAATCATGCTATGCTTTACTACAGGTACTACTGCAAACATATTTACAAACAAATAATGAATTTTTGACTTATTATTAACAAAAAAAACAATTTTTTTTAAACAGATAGAAAAATTTGAAAATTTGTTACTATATAGAGACATGTTTTTTAAGTTCAGCGTAAAAAATTTAAAATAATTTCAGAAAATTTTCGTAAAGATATGGTAGCATAAAGAGAGAAAACTGTATTTATACGCTTAAAACAAAAAAAATTTCATGAAAAAACTTGACGATTTTTTACAATATATAGTCGCTGTAAAAATTTCAAGGAGTTTAAACATTTTTCGAAAAGATATGGTAGTTAACAACAAATTCATATATTTATATAAACCGATTAAAAGAAATTTCAAAATAATTTTCTCGTTAACGAACTTTCTAAATGACTTAAAATTTTAGCAGTGTATAGATATCATTTTTGTTAACAAGTACAATTTTTTTAGGTTTTTGCCTTCATTTTTATTTTGGCGCTCGAACCTCCTTCAGGTCGATTCCTATGAAATAACCACCTTAGCAAACAGCTTATACTGGCATTAGCGCACAGTTCACAAGAAAAATATACAGATATATCGCAATTATGGTCTACAAAAAACAAATAATATACACGGAACTATTGCGATAGATTTAAAATTTGCCAATATCATGGCTGGTACATTGTCGCCAAGCGATATATATATATATATATATATGTGTGTGTATATATACATATATACATGTGTAGTTGCACGCGTAGTACAATAATAAATTCACTTAGAGAAGATAACCACAGGGACAGACAACATTATGGAACGTTAGCATAAAATTTTTTAACAATGAATTCAACACTCAGGCAGGTTAAACCTCTCTCAATAATAGACGCCTTGGAACTTATACCAAAATATAATGGATGAAATATCTGTTTAACGGCATTCGTGAAAGGGTGTAGAGAAGCAGGAAATATTTTGCCGCCGGCAGCTGAAACAGACTTTGCGAAACTCACAAAAATGAGACTGTACGGAGAAGCACACAAGAAGACTTACAATTTCATTTAGTCGATGATGGTTTCCCAATTAAGGAAGACGGTTTATTCGGAAGTGATTTTTTTATGAACTAGAAGCAAATATCGACTACAAAAATAGCAGGTTAGTACTGGGCAAACATAATTTCCCGTTCGTTAAGCTAAAAAAAGACGATTTGATCGTAAAAGGTTTATGTCAGCTAAATCTAGCAATAAAAGCGTCAGGTAAAAGCAAGGAACCCGTGCACGATGGCGCAAAATTACCGCAATCCGACGAGACTAAGAGGGACAGAAAAGCACAAATTCTGTCAATTAACCGATCCCCACAGCTAACATATGAGGTAAATGAGTCTTATAAAAACAAACTCGAAAATCAAAAGAGTTTTCAATTCTAATTATACTAAACAAATTGAAAATCCACAGAGTTTTCAATCCAATTCTAATTCTACCAAACAAATTGAAAATCCACAGAATTTTCAATACATTTCCAACCAAGGTATAACCTCGCAGAATTGGCGGGCGAATTCAAAGAGTTTTTATCCTAGTTCTTATGCTAAGCAAATCGAAAATCCACAGAATTTTCAGCAAATTGAAAACCCACAGAATTTTTAATTCATCTCGTATCAAATAGAAAATCCACAGAATTTTCATAAAATTGAAAATCTACAGAATTTCCAATCGAATTCTTATGAAATCAAGAATCCACAGAATTTTTATCAGATCGAAAATCCACAGAATTTTCAATCAGATTCCCAAGCAGAGAATCTAAAGAATTCTTTATTCAATTCTAACCCAAAGAATATTGTACTTAAAAAACAAAGCAGAATATTTAGTAATAGAAAGAACTCAGAGAGTGTTCGAATAAATACCCTAAGAGACCAAAACCCAATACATACCTCTTTCCCTGGCAAAATTAAAGTGAATAAAAATAGAACTGAGAGAAAACCTTATTTGCCAAAAAAGCCAAATAAACTCTTGAGAAAAATTTTTAAGACCAAAAATTCAATATCACAATTCTTAAGCTCTCATTTACATTCTCAACTTGATAAAATAAAGATGGATACTGATACTATTGCCCCTAATCCTAATTTTACAGCTCAGACTCCTTTATCCCACACTCGCAAAGCGACGTAAACGAGATCGAGGAAGGAGCCATATTTGATGGAATTTGAGCTTTACAAAAACTACTGAGCGACAGCTCTACAAAAAATGGCATTTATTGGAGCATAAACAAGAAATTGAAAATATAATTATGTCATTACTGAGATTCACTGCAATGCATGCGAACTTTGATATAATTGAAACAGAATTGAGAAAAACGTTAAATAACTTTTGCTTTCACCTGGAAAGGCAACGCATAAATGATGCACATTTTCATAGATCTATCGAAAGTGTAATAAAAATATTAAAGCAGGTAAAGTATTTTAAAGGGTAAGAAAATAGAAGGCCTGGCATTGGAAACCAGAGTTTTTCAGTTGAGCCAAGCAAGCTCCGAGCGTGCGAAGGCAGTAAAAGGTACGCTTCGTCTTGACCATTTATTACGGGAGGAAAAAGTCGAGATCGAAAGGCTTATAAACAATTTTAGTGACATATTTTATTTAGGGACAATTTTTGGGTTTAGCAGGATATTACAGACGTATCATTCACAATTTCGCTAAGGTTGTGCAACCGATGACGCATTAGTTAAAAGACGATGTTGAATTTAGCTGGACCAAGGAATCCCAGGGGGCTTTTGAATTTTATATCTCTTAGGAAAAAAATTTTCTTTAGTTACCGACCATAGACCCCTGGTGTGGTTAGAAACGCACAAAGATCCGAATTCTAGAATCACACGCTGGCGGCTAATGCTAGCAGAATATGACTTGGAGGTAGTGTACAGACTAGGCAAGACAAATGTAGCTCACGCTCTTTCCCGAAACCCCATTAGAATGGAAAGCATTTTTGTATGCCAAGCCGACCGAAAACAACCGGACGCAGAAAAAACCGAGAATCCAGCATCGCGGCTCGAAATGGCTACGCGCGCGCAAATAGGACAAAAATATCTAGAAGCTATAAAGGCACTGGTTCCGAGGAAAGGTAAGAAAGTAGGATTAGAAAAGCAGCAGAATACAATAGGAGAAACTGGGAACTAGGAGGGGGGTAGTAGCCCGACCCACGCCGCGCCGGACCCTTCGGACGAGAGCAGGGGGGAGGAGTGAGAGAAAGCGCGCCAGGTCAACTGCGAAGCGACGCACACGCACGAAGACAACGAGGAATGTTTTTTCACTCTCGGCGATTTACAACCTCCCGCGAGCACTCCTTTTTATGAAATAACTTGCAGCGAAAGGTTATTTATGAGGAAGGACAACTTCCTGTATTTTGTTACAACTCAAGGCGGACCATGCGACGAAGGAGCAAGGCAGCTAGATATGCAGGGGAAACTGTCGCGATTCAAAGACATAGAAATAGGGGTACTCGATATAGTGAAAGTTAAGACAAAGCTACATATTGCGCGATGAGGAAATCATCGGGCAAACTATAATAAGCCATAACATTGATGTTTTCTGTAGTAATTTGAACACTCTTTTACCCGATATACGTATACAGTCAGTAAGTGTAGCCAAAACAGACAGAATCGAAAACTTAGAATGGCAAGTAATTATCAATAAGCTGCGGGGCGTTTTTACAAGGAATGAAATAAAATTAATAATCTTTTTTGGTTTAATTAAATATCCCTTACAGGGGGACCGGAATAAAATAATTGAGGAAGCGCATTGTTCCATAATCGGAGGTCATAGAGGGGTAACAAAAACATATAAATGCATTAAGCACCATTTTTACTGGGAAAACCTTAAAAAGGAAGTGCAAAACTTTATCCGCGTATGTCTAGATTGTCAATTAAAAAAATTAGTTAGAGTAAGAACGCGACTGCCGATGGTAATTACCGATTCGCCGGTAACCTGCATGGATCAATTAGCAATGGATATCGTTGGACCATTACCAGTAACATCGCGCGGAAATGAGTATGTATTAACTTTTCAAGACTTACTATCAAAACTCGCGATTGCCGAACCGCTAGTAACTACATCCGCAATATCAGTAGCAAATACGCTAATTAAGAAGGTAATCTGCGTATTTGGGGCGCCGTGAATGAAAAGGGTAGCCAGGCGATTTCGCATTAACCCATTTCTTCCCAAGCGGCCATTTTATAGTCGATTGGTTTTTTGCCTAAAACCGCCATTTTGAAATTTTCCAATAGAAATTTCAAAATTCTAACTTCAGAATCGGAAAGAGCGGACAATTTTACTTAAGAAAACTGCTATTGGTTATTATTATTTTTTTGTTCGACAATTTTTTAGGCAAAAAACCAGTCGACTATAAAATGTCCGCTTGGGAAGAAATGGGTTAAGCAGATAAAAACAACAGCCTTTCACCCACAGTCAAATAGCTCTCTTGAGCGATCGCATGCAAGCCTTATGGGGTATATAAAGTTCTTTGTATAAAGTAATAAGATGGATTGGGACGATTATATTGATCTAGCAACCTTTAACTTTAAGACCTCCGTATCCGAAACTACGCTCCATACTCCGTACGAGATAGTGATCGATTGTGTGTGTTCGGAAGCGGATTAGTTATTGCCGACCTTCGAGGGTTATATGACGGAGCTACTAACGAGTTTAAATAGCATTCAAATGGCCGAACGAGAAAACATGATTAGGGCAAAGGAGCGTTCAAAACAATATTACGATCGCAAAATAAATGAGAAAACATTAACAATAGGAGACTCAGTATGGTTAGAAAAGGGGCCAAAACCACATAAATTCGGTGACAACTATACGGGACCGCACACGGTGCTCAATATCGAGAAAAATGCGAACGAAAAAATTCAAATTAGCAAAAATAAATCTAAATTTGTGCACACAAATCGCTTACGCAGGTCTTATATCGACTCCGATGAAAACACGATTGATTAAATGACGCACGCAGTAGTATTTAATCAATTAAACATAATGCTCAAACCATTCTTTTAACAGCGGCAGAAATGCAAGACATATAAAAATTTCCTCTTCTGTTATGCATATGCGTTTACAGCACGAATTATATATATATATATATATACATATATATATATATAATTCTTTTTCAAATCAGCCACCCCGCCTGCCCATTTCAATTTTGGCGAATTTTTTTTTCGGGTTTACTAGTCCCGCATTGAGCGCCTCCCCAGGTGGTGGATAAGTGAACAAAAATATTTTTTGACCATAAATATATTTTAATACCAAATTTTGGATAAATCAATCGACAATAAATAAGTAATGTCCGCCATCTTGGATCCGCTATTGAATTTGAAACCTGAACTCAAATTCGTTATCAGAGACATCAAAAAGTTCCGGTTACGAAATTTTTTAGAAATCAGCCAATAATAAGAAAATATCTGCACACCATTTTGGTTCAGCAATCTGGAATTTGAAATTAAGGTCCGTCATTTTGGATCAGACATCTTGAATTTGAAATTCGAATTCGGAATCGTAATCAGTGATCCCAAAAACCCCAACATACAGAATTTAGTAGAAATTGGTCAATATTAAAAAATACTATCTGCCATCTTGGATCCGTCATCTTGAATTTGAAATCTGACATCGGATTCTTGTTCAGCGATCCCTAAAACACTGTTAATGAGTAATTTGATAAAAATTATTGAGGAATTATAATGTTTCGATCATGTTTGACAAAAAAATGGAAAATCTTTGCGAGATGCCTCACTTTATACAGTTTTGAGGTTAAATTTTTTTTTAAACACCTAACGGCATCAAAAACTAGAAACCTTAACAAATTTTTTCGTGTGCTAAAAAAATTTTTTTCCCCAAAATTGAAATGGACTGGGGGGGTAGCTGATTTGAAAAAAATTCCCCATATATATATATAAATGTATATAGCATAATTCCACAAACTACCTATTTTTTTTATTTTACATTCTTCCTATCAATTTTTGTCGTACAATTAAATTGACAAACAATTTTTTTTTATTATTAAAATAACACCAAATATTAATATTTACAAATGAAACATAACTTTCAACTGGTTCTTGTCTCATCATACATTCTACTTTACGCAAGAGTTAGCTACGCGATTATCGAATATGACTGTTTTTGCTCAACAAGTCTCGAGCATAACCACCTTTTCATTAATAAATATCGGTGAATGTGACATGTAAGCTCCCGAAGTGAATACATCTAATGTATACGTGGGGTTACTACAGTTAAAGAAATTTTCGAACGCGCACATGAGACTTTGTAAAGTAGAAATTAAAAGAAATGTTAAGTACTGCGGTGCATTCTCACACAGAAAAGATAAGTCACGGGGTGAAGTCAGATTTTTGAACGAAATAACGGCGGAAGAATGTAAGAGAATGCACATATATCGAGCACACAAAATCCGTGATGAATTACTAAACAATTTAAAAATAAACTCAACCACTGTATACCCAATGACTTTTGTGAGGAAAATCGATCAATCGGGCGATTGCAGTAACGCAGGCACTTACTCGGACCCTTACGGCATTTTCGACGACGCGGTAGTAACGGGCTTCGTAACTATAACACTGAAAGAGTATGAAGTGTCGGTTAATGTAAACACAAATGAAGTCATTCTAAAATCAGGAACGCGATGAGCGCTTAATCAGGACCAGTGTATAGACGTAGAGGATTGATACGTATTCTGGGACCCCGTGCCGGTAGCCTCGTGTGAGCATGAGAAATACGCCGAGTTGTACTCGGGATATGTAAGCAAAATAGTTGACAAAGGTAATGAAAGATTCCCGGTATATATGATGGAATTTAGCGAAATCACATTTGCTTTTACGTCAATAGGAACAGTTCCGGTCTGTTCTTATGAATTAATACGCACTGAACATCCAAAACTATTTTTTCTCAAGGGACCATCAACTGAAAATTTTAAAACAATAAAAGTACCCTCAATAAACAATCTGGATACGAGGGTAGTTCAATAAGTCTTTAGAATAAAGTATAAAAACAATTTTTTTTGGGTAAATTTTTTTTTATTTTTCAACATAATCTCCTTGGAGCTCTATACACTTGGTCAATCGCTTTTTAAGTTTTTTTAATCCTTCAGAAAAGTGCGTTTTCGGAAGTTCCTCAAAATAAGCACTTACAGAGGCAATGACGTCTTCGTTGTCCGTAAATCTCTGTCCACCGAGCCATTTTTTCAAGTTTGGAAATAAGAAAAAGTCACTGGGGGCTAAATCTGGTGAATACGGTGGGTGTTCGACCAATTCGAATTTTAGTTCTTCAATTTTAGCCATTGAAACGAAGCATGTGTGAACTCGGGCGTTGTCGTGATGAAAGAGAATTTTTTTTCTCGCCAAATGTGGTCGTTTTTTTTTAATTTCTTCTTTCAGCTGCTCTAATAATGATGCATAATACTCACCAGTAATTGTTTTACCCTTTTCCAAGTAGTCAATAAGTATAATTCCACGTGCATCCCAAAAAACTGTAGCCATAACCTTACCAGCTGACTTTACGGTCTTTGCCTTCTTTGGAGCTGGTTCGCCTGTGGAAATCCACTGTTTGGATTGTTCCTTTGTCTCAGGAGTGTAGTGGTGTATCCATGTTTCATCCACAGTCACAAATCGACGAAAAAATTCCTCAGGATTCCGACTTATGCGCGCCAAAAGAGCCTCAGAGGCGACCACTCTATTGCGTTTATTCTCAGCTGAGAGCAAACGCGGCACCCATCTTGCCGATAGCTTTTTCATGCCTAATTTTTCATGTAGAATTGAAACAACTGCACCTATAGATATCCTTGTGGCCTCAGCTAACTCACGCACTTTTAATCTTCGATCCTTCAACACCATATCGTGGATTTTATTGATGATTTCGGGAGTAGTTGCTTCTACGGGCCTTCCTGAACGTGGTTCGTCACTTATTGATGTACGACCACGCTTAAATTCATTTACCCAGTTATAAACCGTTGCTAAGGCAGGGGCAGATGTGCCATGAACTGAGTCCAATTCAGTTTTTATCTCATATGGAGTTAAACCCTTTAAATGAAAATGTTTAATTACCGCTCTGAACTCGTTTTTTTCCATTTTTCTTAACAAGCAATTTTTTTTTTTCAATTGGTTATAAAAACACGTAAACTCAGAAGATGTGGACTGTGACTGCACCATATATCTAGTCGGGAGTGGTGCTGACTGAAAACAGATGATTTGGAGCGATTCGCGCGCCATCTGTTGGTCATTCTAAAGACTTATTGAACTACCCTCGTATTTTTGTATATGTAAATTCTAAATTCGTGTATGTCGAGAAACAAAATTAAGGCACAAATAAAGGCTTTATATCAGAATTCAATTTTTCAAAAATTCGAGCTTGAAAAAAGGGTAATAGCGAACGCGCGAAGCATAGCCTCTACAGCACCCGACCTTTTTGCATATCAAATTACGAAAGGAGCAGGATATATGGGGGTAGTAGCGGGGAAAGTAGTACATATAATGAAATGCATCCAAGTAGATGTACAGAGAAGAGAGGACAGCACTTGTTATCAGGAAATACCTGTGACAAAAGAGGGCAAAAAACTTTTCTTATCTCCGCGTACGCACATATTGAAACGCTACGGGACCGAGATTCCGTGTAATCAATTAATACCTCCAATGTTTCTCATGGGGACAGACTGGTTTTTCGTGTTACCGCGAAGGACAACAATAGAGCAATCATCTACGCTTTTAAAACCCAACACAGAACATCGTTGGAATTATACAGACCCGGTAGAGTTAGCTAGGAGCGGAATATATACGTCCGAATAAATTCAAGCATTACGCCAACACTTAATGTTTCCAGTCGAAGGACCAGCTATGTTAAACTCAATAGCTTTAATCATGTCAGGGCATATCACTAGAATGGACGGCCTATTGGCAGCGCGACTGTTTGACGAGGACGCGTTAACTAGACTAGCAGACAGCACTTGGAACAAAATATGGATGCGTTTTCTGACTTTCGGCTCAGCATCCGCGGGGATAATTGGAATGTTTATGATCGCGAGATTAATAAAATTTGTCGTAGATACTGTCTTGCATGGATACGCCTTACATTCCATTTATGGGTGGTCAGGGGTAATCGTTGGCGCATTGTGGGCCAGTGTGACACAATTACTTCTACACCTCGCGCGAAGCCCGGCCGACAACAATCCAAGGAGAAAAGGATTCAATGGAGAAACGCCGACTGCTCAACCTGCAAACGAGCCACCTCCTACTCCACCTCCGCCGCCGAGCCAAACACATCGGGAAGTCCAGGTGGACTTCCAGCACGAGAAGAGGGAGAACTGGACACACTGCTCCGTACTCTCCAATCAACTATATCCCACGTTCCAGGAAGAAGAACCAAACATCCCTTCCCTTCCACCCAGAAAAAAATGCATAGGCTTCACTCAAAACGTCTGATTTTTTATGTAGAATCAATAGCTATGTGGCGCTTTTCAAAATTTTCAAAATGGCGGTCCCAAAAACCCGATTTTCTAACCAGTTTTCTGAAAATTGTCAGATTAATCGTTCATAAAAATATAGATAAAAGACGAAAATTGTGAGTAAAGGTCATTTTATATGTTTTCGGGTACGCTGAATCCGAATCCGCTGACCGTTTAACCTTATCACTGCAGTATTTGCTCTAACCTCGTCGTAGTATTGAATTATTGAAGTCGTAGTATTGAATAGAGAAGAAATCTTCTCTATTGACCATTTTGATGGCAGTATCGTTAGAATAGCTATCCTGTCGGGATCGTGCTCTGACAACTATGAAAATTTTTCAATTCAATTTTTCAAAAAACCTTCGATGATTTCATGGAGGTTTTCCTCAGCATTTGAAGAAGTCGAACTGTCAAGATCTAATTGCACATTCTTCTCTAGACTATTTCAAATTGGTAGCTCACATAGGCAAATCATTACGACCACTACCAGTTAGGCTTTGCAGACATTTCAGGCTTGCTTCTGCAGAGAATATGATTTGCAGTGGACGTAGAAAAATATCATATTCAAGTAATGATACTCATAATGAAGACGTGAACCACAATTCCAACGATGATGATACTCATGATGAAAACGTGAATGACAATTTGAACAATACTTCTGTATCTAACAGTGCAAATGAAGATAGTCTAGAGAAGAATGTGCAATTAGATCTTGACAGTTCGACTTCTTCAAATGCTGAGGAAAACCTCCATGAAATCATCGAAGGTTTAAGAGAAAAATTTTTCACAAACTACGGTTAATAGAGTGAAACAATTCTATGAATGTGATTCTAACAGCAGAATTCTCCCAGGATATAGAAATAAAAAATCTGTTGAGATTGATGGAGAAAAAGTCCTCAAACAGAAGAGACTGACATTGTTTAGCTTAAAAGAATTATATTTCAAATTCTGTGGAGAGCATTGAGATACTACTATAGGTATTTCAAAGTTTTGTCAATTACGACCTCAAAATTGTGTTTTACCCGGAAGTAATGGTACTCATATTGTTTGCGTATGTGTGATTTATGAGAATGTCAAGCTTTTGCTCGATGCCATCAATTTATCTGACCTGATGGCTAAATCGGGATTCCCATTAAAAAACTATACCGATTGTCTTAATCTCATGGTATGTCGTAACTCAAATAGAGAATGTTTTCTTAACGAATGCAAAAACTGCACTAATTACGATAAGCTCAGATCCCAGCTTGAATCAGGTTTGGAAAAAGCAGAAGTAAAGGATATAACTTTTAGCTCTTGGCATTCGACAGGTAGAACAACTATGATTACATCAAACACAACTACTGACAATTTCCTCGAACTTCTTGGTCATCGGTTAAAATCATTAAAACCTCATGATTATATTAACAAACAACAATCAGAATATTTTAAGCAATTGAAGGGAAGCTTAAAGCCAGGAGAAATTCTTGTGCTACCAGATTATTCAGAGAATTTTGCTTTCGTTGTTCAAGAAGCAGCTCAAGCTTTTCACTATAATAATAATCAAGCCACAGTATATACTGTAGTTTATTATTATCGAGATGAAGGTGAATTAAAACATGGAAATATAATCGTGATTTCTGAATCAAATACTCATGACTCTGCAGAGGTGTATGTGTGTAATTCGATTATAATTGATTACCTAAAGAAACAACACAAAGTTACAAAGATTATCTACTTTTCTGATGGAGCAAAACAACATTTTAAAAATCGATTTAATATCCAAAATTTATGTAATCATGAAAATGATTTTGCTATCAAAGCAGAATGGCATTTTTGCACGACGGCTCACGGAAATGGCCTACATTATGGCCTTGGTGCAACTCTTAAAATAGGAGCTAGGAACGCAAGCCTCCAAGCATCAGCAATCAACAGCATTTTAACAGCTAAGCAGCTTTATGAGTGGGCACGCCATTCAATAAAAAATATAAAGTTCTTTTATTATTCAAAAGTAACACATAGCAACACTCAAAGAAGATTAAAAAGACGATTTGACGAGGCTTCTTCTGTCCCACAAATTTCAAGCAATCACTGTTTTATTCCACTACGAAACAAGAGTATTATTATCAGAAAATTTTCAAGTGATAAAAAGGAAGTTGTTGTAGAGATTTAAAGTATAACCGTCCATATCTGGCCATAAACCTGCCCATTTGAGCGTTTGTCAGGTATTCTTTGAGGTTAAAAACAAATTTTTAGCTGATGGAACTAAATGGAGTTCGAATTTGAAATCAGTGACCCCAAAAACGTATAAATATATGGTCACGATTCTTCATCTGGCCGTCATCATGCCCGCTGAGCATTTTTGAAGTACTTTTTGAGATTAGCGACAAATTTTGGGCTTGTCGGGCTAAACGGACCTTATACTTAAAATCAGCGATCTCGAAAACGTATAAATTTATGGTCACGATCCTTAATCTGGCCGTAATCATGCCTATTTGTGCGTTTTTGAAAAATATTTTGAGGCTAGGGGCAAATTTTGGACTGAACGAGCTGAACAGACCTTGGATTTGAAATACGCGACCCTTGAAACGAACAAATGCATCGTCACGAACCTTTATCTAGCCATAATCATGCCTGTTTGAGCGTTTTTGAGGTATTTTTTGAGGTTAGAGCAAATCCGAAAACATATAAAATGACCTTTACTCACAATTTTTGTCTTTTATCTATATTTTTATGAACGATTAATCTGACAATTTTCAGAAAACTGGTCATAAAATCGGGTTTTTGGGACCGCCATTTTGAAAATTTTGAAAAGCGCCAGATAGCTATTGATTCTACATAAAAAACCCTAAATTTTGAGCCTATACAAGTTTCTCTAAGTAATATATATATATATATATATATATATATATATATATATATGAGTCAATCCATGCCAAAACGCACACCGCTCAGCCCAAAAATGGTAAAGACTTAGAGAAACTTGTATAGGCTCAAAATTTAGGGTTTTTTATGTAGAATCAATAGCTATCTGGCGCTTTTCAAAATTTTCAAAATATATATATATATATATATATATATATATATATATATATATATATATATATATATATATATATATATATATATATATATATATATATATATAAAAGACATATATAAATATATAATTTATATAAGAAGTCATATTTAGGCTGCTGCATTGGATGTGATCTTTTTTGTGCCATAAAGACCATTCGATTCATCAATATAAATGGAAACATTCAGTATGTTTCCTTTACGTTTTTTTACTTTTGATGATGATATCGTAGAGCGAGCTGTTATGCACACGTAACAATTACACTCATCAGAAGGTCCAGTTTTTTTAGGCAAAATTACATCTTCATAGTTTAGCATACTCTATAAAGGTCTTTTTTTTTAAACATTTTTTTCTCGTTCACAAAGTGCAAGACGACAAGAGACGCAAATACTCAATGGAAACTTCGAATTAGATAGATCAAAATCTTCATTTATGTATTTTCGAATCAATCCTTCATGAGACTTAGTTATCAAAAAATCTTGTGATCTTTTTCCTTTGAAACTTATTTTTGTACCACATGGCGCACAAATTTTCATTCTATTCTCCTCATGATTATACTTATGATCCAGTTTAGAAAGAATGGATTCATAATTCTTTACTGGATGAGAAGATGCCATATTTATCCGTTAGCCTGTCACTTAAGCGTGATCTCTACCAGGGAAAATATCAAAACTATCCACAACGCAACCAAGAGGCATCCAAAATCTGATCGTCTTATATGACAAAATCATTTCTATTATCATAGAAGAAAGCACGCAGCCACCCAGCGGTGAGAATCGAAGTTATAACCCAAAAATTTTTAATTTATGTAATATAAATTTATAACACGATAAAGTTTGGATTTAGATATATATATATATATATATATATATATATATATATATATATATATATATATATATATATACAAATATACACACAAAACTAATCTTCACCTCCTTGAAAATTATCTGAGGGAATATTCAGCTATCCCCGAACTTTTGGGACACCCTGCATGCATATATGTATACGTGTGTATATACACAACATATCATAAATATGTATAATATATATGATATCTACATATTTTGTATATCCTCGTTGATTATATAAGGTAGTTCCATGCATTCTTAAGCTAGAACTCATTCGCTTCTATCAATAATTTAGCTAAAATACGTAAATTGACGATATCTCGAAAACAGGAGCCGATCGGATTTCGATTCGAACGGATTTGAGATATACATTCATGCCGGAATACCGCCCCGCAACCCGATTTTATCGTCATTTTGGTCAAACCTATCGCTCCTTCCTGCCCGCCGTGCGCCGGCACAAGCGCAAAATTATGTATCGTTAACAGTGATGAAAAAGTGATG
Organism: Gastracanthus pulcherrimus; assembly: GCA_949152435.1. Lineage (NCBI taxonomy): Eukaryota > Metazoa > Arthropoda > Insecta > Hymenoptera > Pteromalidae > Gastracanthus > Gastracanthus pulcherrimus. The sequence continues at coordinate 79,497,624 of OX424573.1, read as the reverse complement.
AAAAAAGATTTTGTGAACAAAAAAGCACCAAGATATTTTTAGGATGAAGGATGTCCGATGCGGAATACAATACCCCACAAAATCGACGGGGCACGCCAATCACGGTCTTGGACATTTATGAAAGAAATAGCGAAATCTATTGGAATCTGGAATGCGAGCGCCAGCACGCCAGGTCTGCGTCAGGACAGTGCGAGTAAATAAAGAGAGCAAAAGGGGACCCGCAGCAGGGTAACACAAGAGACGCAAGCACTTCAGATTCAAGCTCGAGCAAGGGGGCGGGCGACACTAGCCACGGTAACCCACAAATAGAAACACTATCTGGCGAACTCGCGACGGCTCCCGTAAAGCCGGACTATTTAAATCAACCAGGGATACCCACGGAAATTGTAGAGAATATGCTCCAACAACTGCCGCCGGATTACGATCGATTGTCGAAAGTAGAGCATGACATCTACAATAAAGTGGAGGAAATTCGACTCACTTCGGAGACTTGTCGCATCGCTACTGCAATTGACAGCAGCCGTATATTCGAGACACAGGCCTTTTTTAACGATGCCCTAAACAACGTGACCAACTCCGAGGTTTTTTCTACAACTCACGGACGCCGTCGCCATCGGACAAGTATATTTTCTGCAGACTAAGATTGCGCAGCTGAAGGAAATTAAGCTAGACTTCGACATTCTAGCATCAACGTATACATCAGGAGATGACACGAAAACAGAGGGGGTAACGAAAAACCCACTGACGCGCACGGAAGCCTTTGATATATTAATTTATTTAATGAAAATTAGCAAGGAAAAAACCCAAAATAAATTGTTACCCGACGACCGACGCGCGATTATCGAGAACGATATCAATCTAAGCATAAAAGAGTTGGAGCTCGGTAAACAAATGTTCTTAGCAAATTTAAAAAAATTTACTCTAGAAGAGCCGGTATTAGACGCAGCCGAGTCCAAAATGGACCCTACCATGAACGCGGCACTATTTTAATTAACGATAATATCCCGAGTATCAATAAACTCATTAAGTTAATGCAAACCAAACGATACATGCTCCCAACTCGAACTCTTTGCAATGCACTAGCCAGTATAGAAAAGCACACGGGAAAGCAAGCACCAATACGCACCGAGTATATCAACGCAGCCGTTTTAGCCATCCAACCGGATTGGAATTCACACTTTTTTAAGCGCCAATGAAAGAAACGAGTGCACAAAACTTCGCAACGTGAGGCTATGAAAAGCACAAGTTGTCCTTATCACATCCAACGAGTGCAAAAGCACGCTACTCAGAAAACCTTCCTATCGCACGCTCTATTCGTGTAAAATGGAAATAATTCCTGGAGCTAATTTCTATATGGTAAAGACTTCGGATCCATCGTGCTGGATTTATCTTATATACGATACTGTTAACGCAACTGCGTACTGCAACAGCGAAAAGGTACGAACCACTTTCAAAGGCATTGGTTAACTGAAATTACCCGCAAACTGACACATAATAATTAATAATAACATCTATTATGGAACGACAGCGTCGCCTGGCGAAATAACTAACTATTTCTCACCAAAAGTTCACCTTAGCGTGATTAGTGCGGTTTTTACGCAACTCCACGCGAACGGGACGACGAACATTGTTAAAATCGAGAACAAAACCCCGGCGTACTGGTACGGGTAACTTGCAGGAATGCTAATTTGCATAACATGTGCGCTTATGTATTGGGTAATAAATCGCGTACGAAGAATCGCGCCGACACGTACACCAGAGCCAATCTATGTACCAATGCAGGCATTGGATCCACGCATCATGTGGAACTTTAGAGCGCCAGAGCGCATATGCGCATATACGCAAAGCCGCGCGAGCCACCGCAGCGAGTGCGAATCTCCCCCACACACGCGAGCCATCCAACACTCGGCGACGTACCACCACTACCTCCTCGTCGTCGGTCTGTAGATGAAAACACTGCTCAAAAATAAATTACAATTAAGAATTGAGTTATAAAGCAAACACCAGATTCGCAATTCCTTGTTCCTGTTCAAACCAAGCGAAAAATACGTCACCTTTAATGTAATACTAGATTAAGTAATTCCCAGTGTAACGTAATGTAACAACCCTAAGAAGTATTTCGAATATTAAATTTATTATAAGATGTGTGTAATCAATTATACAGCGATAAATATAAGATGCATGTAACAAAATTTATTTTAAGACGTGTGCCGAAATTAAAGCAAAATCCATTATAAGAAGTGTGTAACCAATTATACAGCGATAAATATAAAAAGTATGTAACGAAATCTAGTATAAGATGCATGAAAAATTTTTTAACAAATTTATTATGAGATGTGTGTGGCAAATTATAAAACAAAGTAAAATGTGTGTAACAAAATGACTATAAGAGATATGTAAAAATTAGTAAGCAAAAATCGGTAAAATAGCCTTAGATGCATACAGGACAAATAATTTTATAAGAGGTGTGTCATATATATATATATATATATATATATATATATATATATATATATATATATATATATATATATAATTATGTAGCGATAAAATGCGATGCTATTCCAATATGTATGCAAATGTAAGAACACTGAGTCCCGGTAACCTTGTGACACAATTGCAAACACCACGAACCGAGTATAGAAATGTACACTGAGATATAATTAAGTAATAAATAAATCTACTATATTAGCGATTATACTTGTAAACGCCAGAGAAATAGATGAGGATGAGCGCGCGTAACAGCGTACAGCCCCCAAAAATAAAAAAAAATAATAATAAACAACAAAAGGGGATTATGCCATTACCTGTACATCATAGAACATCAAAGACAACCAAACCCACACAACGATTCTCACCACTTACACACACACACACATTCACAAACAATTTTCCTTTTTCCTTCACCGATGTACCGCACCCGCCATTCCTTCCCTCTCCAGTACCCCCATTCACCTCCACGCAGAGGTCTCGGCAAGTCAAGGGGCGGGATCACATAACCCAAGCAGCACTTGAAAAAATGCGTACACCAGAACTACAAAAAAAACAACTTTTCTTTTATACCTTGGTATAAAAGAAACAATCTTGTAATAAATTTTTTAAGTTTGAATGAAATCGCGGATATTCCTAGAGACTCTGAATATATTGATGGGTTATGTGATTCTGATGTTGAAGATGATTCCGAAAGTGTAGAAGGTGAAGGTGATTTCGACTCAGAATGATCTGACGAGAATGATTCTAGAGAGTTTATTGATATTGATAAGTGGACAAAGAGTGGAAAAACCAGAGATGATTATCCATTCACTAAAACTTATGGTCCAAATATTCCGGACAATGTAACCACACATTTGGATATATTTTTATGTTTGTTTCCTAATTATCTATTAGATTCAGTTGTCGAGCAAACGAATCTTTATGCACTACAAAAGAAAAGTAAAGCTACACCAATACCCAAAGACGAATTATTACCTTTTTTTGCTATTAATATTTTGATGGGCTTTAAAAAATCCCTTTCTTACCGTAATTTTTGGTCATCAGATCCGAAATTGAATGATTCGTATGTAAGCAAACGGATGACAGTAAATCGGTTCGATTTTTTCCTGAACCATTTACACTTGTCCGACAACAGTCAGAAACCGAAAAAAGGGGATACTAACTATGATAAATTATACAAACTTAGACCATTATTAGATAAACTAACCGAAACTTATAAAAACTGCTGGTACCCTAGTGAAAATCAATCTGTTGATGAGTCTATGATAAAGTTCTAAGGCCGCAGTAGTATGAAACAATACATGCCAAACAAGTCCATAAATCGCGGATATAAAATTTGGGCTCGCGCTGACTCATCACGTTACGTATGCGAGTTTCAGATGTATACGGGTAAAACTGAAAGTGGTGATGGAATTAGCTGGATCAAATGGATGGACGGAAAAGCTGTTTGCGAAGTTACTATTACAAATAGAGCACAAAGAGATGGTTCAGCTAAAACTATAAATTGACCAGTTATTTGCTCGGATTATCATAAAAATATGGGGTATGTTGATAGATCCGACCTCCTTCTATTAACTTACGAAATTGATAGAAAGTCTAGACAATGGTGGTACCTCTGGCACTTTATAGATTTAACTATAATAAATGCGTTGATTATTCACAATACTAAAAATTGAGAACATTATTTGAAATCAATAAACTTCAGATTGCTTTTGGTTGATCAACTAGCAGACGATCGTTTTCCAACACCGAAAGGTAGGAAATGCCAAGAAAAATCTCCTCTTAATCTAAACAGTAAACCTCGAATATCTATTGAAAAAAGGCTCTCTCAATGTACTCACACTCCCCTGGATTTAACGACTTTGAGATGTTGCGGTCTGTGCAGTACGAAAAACAAACCTCGCCTAACTAATTTTTTTTGCAGTACTTGCAATGTACCACTCTGCATAAAGGAAAAACAAAATTGTTTTTACATTTATCATACATAAATATAAATAATATTATGCAAAGAAAATAGAATTTTTCAGAAAAAGTTGCAAAAAAACAAAAGCCTAAAAAAGAAATATAAAAATTAAATAAGAAGAAAGCCTTAATAACATTAATACAGGAACCTTGGGTATGGAGGGGACGTATTAGGGGGCTAAATGCAAGCAGAGAACTGTTTGTGGGAACAAATGATGGAAATGCACGCGCGTGCATCTGCATCAAGGGCATTAACGCTTTTATGTTACAGGAATTGAGCTCCAGGGATTGCACGACCGTCACAGTGGATATCAAGAACGAGGAAGGCCGAGGGAGAACAATCGTGATCACTTCAGCATACCTTTCTCACGACGAGGAAATCCAATAACAGGTATGAGGAAATTAATAGAATACTGCAGAGATAAAAAACTCGACTTGATCATCGGCTGCGACGCCAATGCTCATAATGAATCAGGGTGATGAGCCGACTTTTTTTACCAGTAACAGAAGAGAGGTTCTAAGTCTCACCATGGCCAGTATGAACATTAGAAACCATATACATGGATGGAGAGTGGAGGATGAACGATCTATGCCGGATCATAGGACCATTTCATTTTGAATGAAAATCCAGAAAATATGGAGTGAGCCCAAGAGAAATCCTAAGGATACAGCCTGGGAGAACTATAAGGAACGTTTAATACACCTTAGAGGAACATGTGGAACGGAATATGGACTGGAATGGACACTGGAACAGGTCCAGACAGCCATTATCAGAGCATATGAGAACAACTGCACGTTAAAGCCGAAGCGATAACCAAACGGTGCCACCTGGTGGAACAGACACCTAGAGGCGCTGAAAAGGAAGGCCCGAAAGGCCGTTAACAGAGCAAAGAAAACAAGGAACCCAGAAGGATGGAAGACGTATAAGGATACGCTAAATGACTTCAAAAGGGAACTAGATAAAGCCAAAAGGGAAAAATGGCGGAATTTCTGTTCAAGTGCAGAAGGTTTAATAGAAACAACTCAACTAGCTAGACTTCTAACCAAGGATAATAGTATTCGTTTTCAAAGCCTTAATGACAGGTTCAGATACTACACGGAAACAGAAGAAGAAACAATGGAACTACTTCTGAGAGCGAACTTCCTGGACTTCACTAAAAATGAGACCGGGGAGGGACAGATACGTATACCTGGGAGAACTAGAACACGAGGAAATGCGGATTGGGCGTTGGCGGCACAGATCGTTACACCGGAAAGAGTCAAATAGGCGATCAACACCTTCAAACCGTACAAAACATCGGGACCGGACGGCATTTTTCCCAAACTTTTGCAGGAAGGGTGCGATGCTGTAGTGAGACTGGTCACGGGGATCTTTAGAGGAAGTATCGCCATTGGATATATTCCAAAAAGCTGAAAACGTACACGGGTTTCGGTCATACTGAAACCTGGAAAGAAGAGTTACACGTCTGTGAAGGATTTTAGACCTATTAACCTTACCTCCTTCATGCTGAAAATACTGGAGAGGCTGGTGGACAGGTACATAAGGGAAACGATCCTGGGAAGTTCACCATTACACCAGAAACATCATGCATATTCAGTGTATAAATCCACGGAAACGTTTTTACACTATGTTGTAGGATATATTGAAAAGGCGAAAAACCCACAAGGGAACGGTACTTGGCGCCTTTGTGGACATAGAAGGAGCTTTTAACAGCACCACTAGGAAAACCATTGACACAGCCCTGGCGAAGCTGGTGTACCGCTAACCATCAAAAACTAGATAGCGGGAATGCTGAGCGGTAGGGATATTTATTGTGAATAGAAGGGGAAAACAGTAAAGGGGGAGGTCAACGAGGGATGTCCGCAAGGGGGGTCATATCACCTCTCTTGTGGTCATGCGTAACTGACGAACTCCTACGCATACTTGACAGGGAAGGAATCTTTGCTGTCGACTATGCGTACGATTTTGCCATACTCCTCAGGGGTAAGTATGAGGAAGTTTTACCGGATCTCACTCAAAGAGTACTGAGCAAGGTCAGGGAGTGGTGTCAGAGGGTATCTCTGGGGGTAAATCCAGAAAAAACAGATATTGTAGTTTTCACCATTAACTATAAAACTAAAATTAACTGAAAGGTTAACTTTTACGGGAAAGAAATACCGTATGCAGAAGGAGTTAATTATCTAATGGTATATCATAACATAAAGATGGCGTCGGGACGGAACGAGCCTCCTGATAAGAACTGTGGAACATTTCTCAAATGTCACCCAAAGAGTGAAGTGACAACTGTTATCTGTATCGTATGTGATAATACATACCATTTAAGTTGTGCAAAACATTAAAGTTTAAATTTTATAAGTGAAAGACTAATAATATGTCCAGAACACAAAAATCTCATAACTTCAAAATTGAACGTAGAGGTCTTGAGTGAATCGGCAAAAGCAATGATTGCTCAAATAAAAATGAGACAATCAGAAGAAATAAGAAAGGAAATACTTGAGGATTTAGCGAGTAAATCACAAGAAATGTTGAACACAACAATGACGGATAGTACAGCTGTTTATGAAATAATGCAAAAAGAAAATGAATTGCTAAAGCAACTCAACCACGAACTAGTTGAAAAAAATGATTTATTGAAAGAGTTATTAGACAATCAAAAAAGCTATCAAACAAGCAATAAATCTTTTGCTGCAGTAGCTAGTGTTATAAGACCTGTAAAGAAATGAGCTCCACAAATTATAGTCAAAGCATTAAATAATACACAGCAAGCATATGTCAAAAAGAGAGTTGCAAAATGTCTTATAAAGGAAAAAAGTATTCAAACGAAATAATTATACATTAAAAATAAAGATGAGATTGTTGTCAAATGTGTTAATAGTGACAGTGTTGAAATTGCTGAAAAGTTATTAAAGAGCAAGTTAGAGGAAGTTTGTGAAATTAACCTGGAACAATTAAATAATCCAAAAATTAAAATAATGGGAATTGAAACCTATATGAATATGGATCTAAATGGTATTGAAGAAGATATAAATATAAGGAATTTTGTAAATTTTAATAGTAAAGCTCAAGTACTGCACATGTATATAAACAAGAAGACAAATCTTAGCAGTGTCTTAATGGAAGTGACAGCTGATATGTATAAACACATAAGAGATAACAACAACCGAATTTTTATTGGATGTCAAAGCTGTAGAGAACCTTGCTTTAACTCTGGTAGATTGGGACACAATGGTTCAAACTGCAATAATACAACAACATGTCTAAAGTGTGCAAAAAATCATAAAACTTTTGAGTGTGATAGTGATGTTTTCACATGCCTAAACTGTAATTTTAGCAATAACAAATTTCAAACAAAATTGAATACATATCATGATGCAGCAGATTTTAACTTATGTAATATTCTAAAAAATAAGATAAAAAAAATTATTGAAACAACTGATTACCCAGTGAAACCTACTTTATCGACAGTAAAATCAATACCTATACATTACCAAGAGAAGATAAGTAATCGGCAAAAAGAAAACAAGATGTAAACTGAAATGATTTTAAAACAACAAAACAAACAGCAACAAAAACAACAACAACAGCAACAACAGCAGCAACAACATCAACAAAATCAACAGCAACAACAGCAGAAGCAACAACAGCATCAACAGCAGCAGCAACAACATCATCAACAGCAGCAACAAAAACAGCAAATATTAACAAGAAATAACGCAAAACGACAAAAAGACTTAAGTTAATTAATTAAATATGGATTTTAAATTTATTGATAAAATAAAAAAATACTTGGTGCGAAAAGAAAAAACATGTGACAATATTAATAGCCTTAATAAAATCATTAACAATAAAAATGATATTATAATACATGTAAATATTAGAAGCATGTCTGCTAACTTTGATAAATTAAAAATTCTATTGGATAGTCTAACTAGCAAACCAACTATTGTTATATGTACTGAAACTTACGTACAAGTTAATTATAAATTATATGAATTAGAAGGTTATAAAAGTTATTATAATGAAAGTAAAATAAATCAGAACGATGGTGTTATAGTTTTTGTTGATGGAAATATTGTACATGAACCTAAAACTATTGAATTTGGAAGGATTAAGATAATAAATATACATATTAAGCTAAGTAATAATAGTAGTATAGAACTTTCTGCTATGTACAGATCTCATGACATACCTAAGACTGAGTTCATTTTATATTTAAACAAATTCTTAAGTAAAAAGAGAAATTTAAAAAATCACTTAGTAATAGGAGATTTTAGTATTAACCTTTTAGAGTTGGATAGAATAAGCAAGGAATTTCTTTGTAACTTTTTAGATAAAGGATATATACCTGGTTTTGTTGATATCACTAGACCATCTATCGGAAATTGCAATGGATCATGTATTGATAACATATATATCAAAACTGATAGCCTAAGTACAGATACACATAAATTGAGACATTCTTTGACAGACCATTACCCTATTTTTGTTTCTATAAATAAGATCAAAACTAAAGACTCCGGACCTACTGTAATATTAGACTATAAAAAATTGAGAAACATTGCTGAAACATGAGACTGGAATTCAATTATGTCAATTCATGATCCAAACATAGTTACTAACCAATTGATAAGCGAAATCAAAAAATGTATGGAACAAGCAAAAACACGGAAAAGAAAAGGCGTAAATAAATGTAGGAAAATTTGGATTACTGATACTATTAGTAAATCATGCGAAACAAAAGAATTCTTATACAATTTATGGAAACTGGATGTTAAAAATGAACAACTTCGACAACAATACATAAATTATGCAAAAATTTTAGATAAGGTTATCTTAGATGCTAAAGTAAAATATTATAAAAATTTAGTCGAAAATAATACAAACAATCCTAAAAAACTATTGGAAATTATCAACACGAAAATAGGAAAAAAAACGAAATTGAATAAAACTATAAATTATATTAAATTTGATAATGTCAAAATTACAGATAGTGTTGATATAGCTAATAATATGAATAAGTATTTTTGTGAAATAGGTAAAAAATTGAGTGATAAGATAGATAAACCTTCACATCTGTGATAAAAATGCCAGATATGTATGCTAATTCTATTTTTTTAATTCCGACAAATGCATATGAAATCATGAGCATTATAAATAATTTGAAATTAAAAAATGGTGGTGTAGACAAAATCAATGCTCAAACTCTGAAGGTTATCTGTAATTATATTGCGGAACCACTAGAGTATATATTTAATTTATGTATTGTAAAAGCTATCTGGCCTGACGCATTAAAAAATGCTGAAATTGTGCCGATTTACAAATCTGATGACAAACACAATGTTTCTAATTACAGACCAATTTCTTTAGTATCTAACATAGCTAAAAATTTTTAAGAGAGTATTATATAATAGAATTTTTGATTTTGTTAAAAAAAATAATATAATATCTGATCACCAATTTGGTTTCATGAAAAATATAGGTACAAAAGATGCCCTAAATTATATTACCAATGTACTATACAATAATTTGGATCGCAGTAAACCAACAATAATAACTTTCTTGGACTTGGCTAAAGCATTTGATACTGTCGATCATAAAATATTACTGGATAAACTGTACTGTATAGGAATTAGAGGGCAGGCACTGGATCTAATTCAAGTTATCTTAATAATAGACATCAAAAAGTTAAAATTAATGATAGTGAGTAATTATTTAAAAATATACACAGGTGTACCACAAGGTGCCATTTTAGGTCCACTACTTTTTATTTTATATATTAATAATCTCTTGAAAGTAATCCATCCTGATGAAATTTTGTCTTATACAGATGATACTGCAATTATATCTACTGGGGATACGTGGGACGAAGCTCAGGAATTTATGAACAAAAATTTGTTACTAGTAGATAATTGGTTAGCTGTGAATAAACTATCATTAAACGTTAATAAGACTGTATGTATAACTTTTGGTAACTATTGTGATAGTGTTCCAAAGCAAATAGATATAAAAATTAGAAACAAAAAAGTAAATAGAGTAGAAAGTTGCAAGTACTTAGGGATCATTTTTGATTATAACTTAAAATGGGATAAGCACATTGAATACATTATAAAGAGAACTGCATATTTAGTATATATATTCTATAAAATCGCCAAATATATGTCAACCGAAACATTGAGAATCATTTATTATGCCTTTTTTCATAGTTTAATTAATTATCGGATAATTGCTTGGGGTGGTGCTTATAAGAACAATCTTAATTTATTGCAAAATCTGCAGAAAAGAATACTGAAAATTGTTAATGAAAAAATCTTTATCATACATGATAATCCACTGAACTTGGAACAACTTTTTGCTTTTGAATCACTGATATATCATTACCATAATCTAAAAAGTCAATTTCTTAAGTCTAATAGTATTACTAGGAAGAAAAACTTAATGATTCCCAGCTCCAAGAAAAAGGACAGCAATAAAAATAGTTACACAAAAGCTATACAAGTTTTCAATAAACTACAAAATGATCTTAAAACATTAGAATTAGATAAAAAGTCACAAAAATATAAACTGAAAATGTGGATAAAAGATAACTATAATATATGAGGTGCAATTATATTAAATAAATCTATGTACAAATAATATTTCTATAATGTTAATAGTTTCTAAATTTTATAATGTTTCTATTCTACTATGAGATGTATACGATACTAGTTTAGTCTAGTTTTTAAGTTAGTTTTAAGTAAGTTAGTTATGCTTTAAGTTTTTTTTTATTATCATTTTTCTTAATTTTATGTACCGGACCTGCGCACAGGTGACTTAGTTTACCTCTGTAGGGATTTACATCATTCTGTAATTTTTATGTATGTGAATCTTTCTGGTTTAAATAAATAAATAAATAAATAAATATCTAGTTAAGAAACTAACCTGGAAGCAGCATGTTAAACAGCAATGCGGAAAGGTGGGAGCTAGAACACCAGAAGGCCTTATGGATATATGAGACGATACTGAAACCAAAGCTCACCTACGCTGCAGTAATATGGTGGAAAGCAACCAAAAATAAAACCACAAAGAGAAGCCTGGACCATGTACAGGCGGTCATATTGAGGGCATTTTTCGGGTTGTGAAGAAGTACCCCCTCATCCGCTATCAGGATGGTGCTGGGCATGGATGGCCTTGATGTAAATATTAAGGAGGCGACCACCAGATCGACATAGAGACTGATGTGCGGCGGAGGGTGGTCAGAGAAAGGAAACGGACATACTACAATCCGGAGAGAAATACTGGGCGAATCAATCTTTCGAAAGCCTCAGGATAGAATTAATAAAATCTTTCAATTCGGGCAACGTTACAAAACTAAAATACTGAATAGAGAAGAGTGGAACAACCAAAACTTTGGACATGGAGACATCTGGTTCACAGATGGATCTAAAACGGAGAAAGGTACGGGATTTGGAATCTGTGGTCACAAGCGACGGGAGGATACAGCTCACAGCCTGGGAAGGCACAATACGGTACTAGAAGCGGAACTAATAGCCATAGAGACCTGTGCGAGAAACTTGGTGCAAAAAGGGATCAAAGATACAGACATCCAAATCTGCACCGACAACCAAGTAGCTATCTTAGCTCTGGGGAAACCAAGCACCACGTCAGTCTTGGTCAGAGACACGAAAAACACCCTAAACGAACTGGCCAGAGTAAATAGGGTCTACATCACCTGAATTCCTGGACACTCGGGAATAACAGGGAACGAAAGAGTAGATCAGCTTGCAAGGCAAGCAGCAAATAAAAGCGGACAGCCAGAAAGGAAGGTAGGAGTACCGTACCAGGACGGCTGTGACGCGATCAGGAAAAAATTAGTAAAAGAAGGATGGAGTATATGGAAAAACTCCATAGGATATAGATGGTCTAAAGAACTATTGGGGGAGCATATCACCAAGCAGGGAAAATAAATCATCAGATTGGATAAACAGAGGGCACGCATCGTACTGGGCCTGTTAACTGGACACTGCGACCTGCGGTGCTATTTATACAAAACATAGGGAACAAGCAAGCTGTGTAGATGGTGCAACAAAGAAGAGGAGACTCCCAGCCACTTCCTCTGCAAATGCCCCAACCTAGCCGGACATCGACAGAGGTGACTTGGGAACGGGATCTTCGATCCTGAGACTTTTAAGGAGGTAAACGCGAACAACCTACTAGCTTATTGCAAAGCTGTGGGCTTCATGGAACCTCCTTAGATCCAACCCGGGGGGATAGGGATACAAATGTGAAAACTAAGTGTCCCAGAGGTACTAAGTACCCCGGAATCTTTTAATAATAATAATAATAATAATACCACACATAAATATAAATTATATTATGCAAAGCATATAGAATTTTTCAGAAAAAGTTGAAAAAAAAACAAAAACCTAAAAAAGAAATATAAAAATTGAATAAAAAAAAGGTGCAGACAATGACCGCCGCATTCACGTGTGTGTCTCTAGAATCAACTGAGCGCGGTTCAAGCTACAAAAAACTAAAATTTATAATCTTTGAATTTTTTCCCGCCATCTTGGATCCGCCATTTTGAATTTTCAAAATCTGATTTCAGTTTCTTACCTGCGAGCGCTAAAAACCCTGTATAGGAATTTTTAGCGAAATACGGTAATAACACAATTCTTTGCCGCCATATTGGATCCGTCATTTTGAATTTTCAAAATCTGAGTTCAGATTCATAATCAGTGACCCTAAAAACCTCTATATACGATCTTTTAGTGAAATACAGTGATATTACTATTTTTGACCGCCATCTTGGCAGTTTTTAAGAACAACTCCGAGAAGGAGCGCTCCGTTCTGGAGTGCTTAAGAATAACTCCAAGAAGGAGCGCTCCGCTCTGGAGGTTTTCAGAATAATTGCGGGAAGTAGCGTTCCGCTCTGGAGTTAAAAAGAAAACTCCGAGAAGGAGCGCTCCGCTCTGGAATTTTTAAGAACATCTCTGAGAGGGAGCGCTCTGCTCCGGAATTTTTAAGAATAACTCCGAGAATGATCGCTCCACTCTGGAGTTTCGCAGAATAACTCCGAGGAGGAGCGCTACGCTCTGGAGTTTTTAAGAATAACTCCAAGTAGGAACGCTCCGCTCTGGAGTTTTTATGAATATGTGAGAGAAGGATCGCTCTGCTCTGGAGTTTCGAAGGATAACTCCGAGAAGGAGCGTTTACCTCTTTAGTTTTGAATAACAACTCAGAGAAAGAGCGCCCCTCTATAGAGTTTTTGAGATTAAGTATAATTTTATGAATCTTTCGATAAAATTTGCTAAAATTTAATATTCAGACGACTTTTAATTCGAAATCAGCGATCCCAAAAACCCCTGTATACCACATTTTACCAAATTTTATAGAAAGATGCATAAAATCTAGTAAACACTGTGACGTGTATTTCACGTCCCAATGATCTTAAACACGGGCAGTCAATCGCGACCAAGTCACCCGTCACCAGAGCCGAGCATTTTTATATTGAATAATATTGTTATTAATGGGGGGAATTGTTATTATTTGTTGAGGGAAAATGGATAAGGAGTAGCGACCGAGGAAAGCCGCAGACCGGCACACACACGCATACACCCATATCGGCGGCACCAGCTGATCGCCGCAGCGACGGCCGATCGGAGCGAGCAACGACGACGAGCCTACACACGCATGCACGTGACCAACACCACTTCACACTGTACGCGCGACCCTCTCTCTCTGGCTTGCTCTTTCTTCCTCGCCTCTCGAGGATGATGACCCACTGCCGCGCACACACATACACACACGCGCGCGCGACCGCCCTCTCTCCCGATGCACGCAGACGCTGGAGGAGAGAGGATTCACAGTAGCAGCGGCGGCTTCCTCGAGGCACACCATCTCGGCTGTAGCTACGAGAGAGAGAGAGAGAGAGAGAGAGAGAGAGATATACCGACACGGCTGTCGACAGAGGGGAGAGCTAGCAGCCGCCGCGCCGCGAGCCGCATGAAGCTGCTGGCCTATCCTAGCGTAGGCCGACGCGTGCACGTCGCCGCTGTCAACTGTGATGGTCCGGCAGCGACAAAACCTAAAGCGCCCGATACAGATATACACGCCGGGTTGCCCGCGCGTGTATATCTAGCAATTCATATTGCCCGCGCTGCGTGGACAGGGCGGCATTCGCGGAGTGGGCCAATGATAATTAGCGACTCAAATCACCGCTGACTTGGCCTTGATTTTCGCATCTAGGGAAAATCAAGGCCAATCACCGTAAAGAAAGGGGCGGAAGCAACAAGTGTGTGATCTGAAGTTGTTCGAGAAGAAAAGCCAAAATTTTGGAAGAGATTTCCGCCCTCTCCGAGTTTGAGGATTACCTGCCCGTCCGTCAGCGGATATAGACGCACGTTGAAAAACTGCCTGCCCGCCCGTCAGCGAACACAGACGCGCTTCGAAATTTGCCTGCCGTTTGAGCGTAGAGTGACACGTTTGTTATATATCGCCTGGCGCCCGTCAACTCGCACTCATCGAGATTTATATTTTGAGGGAACATTACACGGCGACATTGCGACCAAGGAGTGTGAGGAGCACCGTTAGGCGTCAAGGATTAGCGACGGTGAGTGGACTGTAATTGTCGAGCTTCCCTCGGCACTTATAGGTAAAATTTTACTGAACAATTATCGTACATTGCCGCCATGTGCTTGGGGTTAGTAGAATAAATTCGTGGTGGTGTGACACCGTTATATAGGATCAGTGCGTGTCGGACCAGGATTAAAATTACAAATATTAGTGTGGGGAAAATTACGCGATTCCGAAAACTCGGGAAACGTGGTGATTTGGTCGTCGCCAGAGACGCGTGCGAGGGCTAGCGTAGCCATATTTGTATAGCGACCGATTCATTGTGCGAAAATTGTAAATGTGGCGACCGTGCGTATTATCACTGCAATAAAGCTTAGGTATATTTAAAGAGAAAATTTGTGAGTGTTTATTATAAAATTATTAATTCCTGATTTTCCTCTTCACGGAACTTCCTCTGGGAAAGGGCTCGTGCCGAGTTAGCCGCGCTTTACCTAGCGCCCATTAACATAGAAAATTGGTAAAGTGTCGAGAGAAGTCGAAATAATAAGCCGTAACTTGCCACGTTACAACACTACAGTTACCTGCTCCGCCATTTTGTTTTCTGAAATTATTATTATAACATTTGGTATTATTTTTAATTAATAACTTGGACACCGAGCAAGACCTACTCGCAGGAGTTATTTTGTGTTTTCTCAAAGAGAAAGCATAAAAACATACTATATAACTTAAAGAGTGACCGTGGCTCAGTTGGTTAAGGCGTACACCTTAACTAGCGGATACATGCTCATTCCAGGAGTCGTGGGTTCGTTTCCCGGTGAATGCACTCGGATTTTTTCTGAGTTGTTTTCAACGTGAAAAGTACCCTGGACACCGGCTGTATCGAGGCGGGTTTTTTCTACAGAATTTTCTTTCAGAGTAAGTCCGGGTTTTCTCTTGCCTCACAGGCACAAGCCTGGGCGAATGCGAAACAGTGGTAGGGACTTGTAGAGAGGTCGGTAAAGTAGATAAGCTGATCCGATGCACTAGGCACGGAACGCTGGTCTTATCAACGGGGAGCTGGTTCCTGGAATATGGACCTTCTTTGGAGAGGTTTACACTGAGAGACGGACCCGATGCCCCCTAGGGGGCAGAGAGTGCTGGCTTAACGAGCAAGGTGTGCGTCTGAAATATGTCCTACCGGAGAAGTCTCTCACGGAGGGAAAAAATATAGTTAGGGTATAGGAAGGGAATTCAGTAAGGAAATAGGATTGGGCACTACTTCCACACAGAGGTGGTCGAAGGCTCCCGCCTACTCGGCCCATAAGCATCTGTTCGCGGCAATGAAAGAGAAAAAAAAACATACTATATGACTTGTGGATTTTGAATAACCTACTCTCTAAAATTGTCCGCTGTATGAATGGTGTGAGTGTGTATGTGTGTGTGTGTGTGCGTGTACGCGTGCGTGTGTGCGTTCGTGCGCGTGTGCGTGTGCATGTATGAATGTGCGTGTGTGTGTGTCGCTCATCCGTGTCCGAATAATCCAGGATAAAACTTTACAAAACTGTTCACGCATGTTTGTTATCCATGCCTAAGAGTGGCTTTAAAATATTAGCAAAAATGGTCAACTCAATTTAATTTTGCATCCATTTTTCGAAATTTGAAAATTTGAAAATTTAGGTTTTTGAAAAAGAAATTTATGAAGAATGGAGTTTTGGGAAGCAAATTTTTTTCACAATAAAGTTCCCATACAATCCTTCGATTTGACACCGAAATAGATTCCAAATATACCATTTTTCCCTTGTTATATAGTGTGTTTAGTATTTTTTTTGCTTCTATAATTCGCAAATCAAATTATGAAATCTAATGAAATTTTTACTGAAATTAAAAAAATCTCTTTGAGAAAGCAGAGTGCCAAATAACTTGGCAGCGGTTTTTACGAAGAAATGCTTCGACTCCGAGCAAGAACTATTCTGGAATCACACAAAAGACTCCATCTCGGAGTTACTCTTTGTTTTCAAGAATCACTCCTTCCCGGAGCGGAGTTATTCTCGGAGTTCAAGAATTACTCCCTCCCGGAGCGGAGTTATTCTCGGAGTTCAAGAATAACTCCCTCTTAGAGCGGCGTGATTCTTGAAATTTGAGAATTACTTCCTCCGGGAGGGAGTCTTTAATGGAGTTCTTAAAAACTCCGAACCCTTGCTGCATAGTGGCCTAAATTTGTTTAACAAAGCTAGAAAACCAGAATTCTTGGCTTCTTTATAAATGTTATCGCACCTGTACATAAGAGGTCGAACGTCCGTTGTAATGCAAGGCTTATTCTTAGAACTAACAGTAACCTCCTTGAAAGTGGCAAGTTTGTCAAATGCAGAAGTGACTTCTTCAGAAAATTTGTGTACATAAAAATCAAGATCTGAGGAAAGTTCAGGAAAAGATTCACTTGGAGAAAGTCGATTTAAATTATTCTCGATTTGAATGAAGAGTGCCGCTCGGTCTAGGTTTTTTAGGTCCCTCCAGATTATTAATTTTTTATAACTCGGCTGATTGTGAAATTTTAGGTCCAGTTCGATTATATCGTGAGCAGCAAAGATGGGAGAATCAGACTTTCTGTAATTCTGGACAGCTGCGGTGTGACTCGTAATGAAGAGGTCGAGCCAGGTTTGCTCTATCGTACGATATGTGAACATATTGTGTGTCGGCTCCAGGGGAACTTAAAAAAGGGATCTGGCATCGATGTGATTTTTTTAGATGAGTTGAAGCACCATTGAACACAGACATATCTCTGCTAAAGTCCCCAGTTATAATTATATTATTATAGGATGGCAGAAACTCGGATAGACAGTTAAATAATTGATGAGGATAAACAGCATCAGGAGAGCAGTAAACCACAGGAAATAAACGTTCATTAACGCCATTGAAAATTTCCAACATTAGAAACTCTGATTTATTAACGTATTTGACTGCAGAAGATGATGTACATAATATTTTAACTTGAAGGTTCTCATTTGCATATATACCAACACCACATCGTTCTTCACCGACTCTATCTAATCTAAAAAAATTAACACTTTCAATTCAACCGCCGAGTCATCAATATTTGCCGTAAGAAACGTCTAAGTAATAACCCTTATGCTAAAGTTAGCTGACGCAGCAAATGATTCATCCAGATTAAAGTGAGTCTGAGCCCAAAGACGATTTACTCTAAAATGGTTTACTGAGATAGCTTCACAGCCAAGACCACTGCGAACCCTGCGAGGAGACCGTCATTCCTGCCCAATAACATTCGGTTTAAGTGGTAATAAATTGTTTACCAAGTTGAGCAGTATAGGCCTGAGAATCAGACGATTTACGTATATAAACCGAATGATTATTTACAAACGGACGAGCATAATTTCACGCACTTGTAGCTTCGCGCGATTTGGAAAGTAACATATAGACTGGCTTAGGTAGATAAAGTTTAATATATATATACAAGCATTAACCCCTACATTAAATATTTCTTGCGCCTTGGCATTTTTCAAACCAGTAGGTTTAACTACAACCATGTCGGGCATCGCCGGAGAGACTAATTTTATAATAATTGTACGAAATTTACTGGGCTGTGCTTTGGGCACAGACTGGGCGTGAGCCACAGGCACATTTCCGGGGTGCGTACCAGGCTGTACTAGGCTCGGTGCACCGGGCTCTGACGGAGATTGCACGGCAGTCTCTACTGGGGAGCTACGAGGAGAACGAGGAGTAACATTCAGTGTAATAATAATACTATCTGAAGTTTCAGACGTACCTATTCGCTTTATGTACACTCCCTAATCTCCGCAATGAATTTTATAAAGTCGACTGTGCGAATTTTATGAAAAACTGTACTCGCAACATCCACAGCAGCTGGAGAGAGGGGGGGGAGAGAGAGATATTTCTGATTTTGATTTTTGATTTGATATCTATTTATTAGCCCGGGGATTGACTTTATCCCATTGGGCACTAGGAATAATGATGCAGAATGTTCAATAATAGGGGGCGGGGGCGGTAAATGCAAGCTGAAACGATAGTAAGTCATTCACACTGAAGATGGAAATGAGTGGTGTACGAGGACCCTTTCGCATGTGTACAACTATGTTTTTAACGACTGGGTTTTTATACCGCAATTTTGAAGATTTTGTCTGCGCTTTAGCTAAGAGTTTCAATACCTCTTTTGGATATAGCGGTCTAACAGAGATGACACTAGTAGACTCGTTACCAAAGAAAATATTAGAAATAAAGGCTGTACTGCTAGCACGTGCCGAAACAATGAAGTAACGTAACTGAGGGGACTTTAAAAGCACTACCATACTACGCTTGTCACGTCTAGCTGAAGGTTGTGGTTCGGTGCGATGCCCGATTTGAGTGGATAAATTAGCGTTCGACCCTTCAGCTACGTGTGGGAGCAAGTTTGATCGTGGAAATGTGTCGACAGAGAGAACGTCTCCATCCGCATAACTTAAGCCTAGAGAAGTTAGCACCCGCCGGGTGATTTCACGCGACGATGATAGGATATCTAGAGGCACACCCATGATAAGCTCGATGGTATCAAGATGCCTGGTATTGATAGCACTGCTACCCGGATGATGGAAAAGACCACCTTGCAGAAGCGTGTCAACCTTAGGATTCATAACGGTGAACCGATTTTGATGATCATTAATTTGACCTCGTTGTTCATCAAGACATTGGTTAAAAGTCGACATTTCATTGAAACGCAATTCAAGGGCGTTTATAGTCGCGGATTGTGACTGCATAAAATTTTGAATTTGTTGTTTCTGCAAGGTTATGAGTTCAAGAAATTGATGTTGTTGTTAGATACAGAAAGTGGCAAGTTCCTGTGATAAATATCCTATTAGTTGCGAGCAAATTGCGTTAACCGTTTGTGTTTCCTGTGATTTTGCCTGTGTGACTTCAGAGGCCACGGTAATCAATGGAAATGAAGTCCGTGGAGAATTTAGAGGTTGTCTATTAGAGGTGATTGATATTTGTACTGTCGAATTAAGCGAGGCCGTAGGAAATGTGTGTGTGTTAGGAAATGTACTGGGAGGCGTAGCGGTAAAGGTACTTGAGTAATTAAAGACATGAGTGCCTGGTGTGAAGTCAGTCGGTGGATTTGACACATTGCTTTGTGCTGAGAGAGTTTCATGGCGTGAAGTCTTTGCAAATTTAGATCGAGAGAATGCTTAGACGCAGAGCTGACGCATCCCCTTAACTCTTATGTATCAACGTGCACATCCAATGTGAAAAACAGCGCTACAAGAATTACAAATTACTATCTCGCGCAGTGCGTTTCCCCGATACCTTGCACAGACAGACATTAATAAGCTAGTCAGCTACCCCAGATTAAATGAATTAAACGAAAACACAAAAACACTGATGACGATGATGGTACACTTCACTACAATTTTCTAAAATGTCATGAATAAATCATAAATACTGGTGTGAGTGTTAGATGGAGATACTGCTTTAGTCTATAATCTGAGTAAAATACATAATTGGTCGAATTATGTACCAAGATTTTGTAAATTGTGCGAGTGGATAAGCTGCATAAATCCCAAAATTAGGTTTGTTATGAAAGCGTAATCAGGTGGAGTGACTAGTAGAATC
Source organism: Gastracanthus pulcherrimus (assembly GCA_949152435.1). Lineage (NCBI taxonomy): Eukaryota > Metazoa > Arthropoda > Insecta > Hymenoptera > Pteromalidae > Gastracanthus > Gastracanthus pulcherrimus. Next base: position 79,477,019 of record OX424573.1, on the reverse strand, counting down.
GCAGCTTAATATGTATAAATAAGGTAGGTGTACCAATAAATGCACGGAAAGATGATAAGAATATCATCAATGGTCGAGCAGCATAATAAACGAGCAACAAAATAAAATAAACATAGTGATATTGATCGTGTATAAAAACAGCTTCATATATTGAGTATATATACATCAATAAATATAGGTACCGTACAAAAACATTTATTACAATAAATTACAAAATAGGTGATGGTTACCGGTGGAAAAGTGGCCTAACAGGTAATAGGGCGCTATAGAGAAAAGACATCGCACAGCCCGATGTATGGTAATTGAATACTCAATTAGTGGTATAAAATTAGAACCATCAGACATCGATAACATGGAGCCCATTTACATCAGTTTACACAGTGATGCGAATCGAAACTGGTCAGGCAACAAAATTTTTGCATGGTAGCTATGTAACTGCCAAGAAAGCCAAAAAGAAAAATCCTAAAATGTATCTGTATAGCTACACACACGCACAGTTATCACTGCCAGACACAACTAAATATGTCTCTGCACTGTATGGCAAAAGAGTAATCGAAACACCGAGCAATGATCATCGCCATACCTAACCTGACCCGATACAGGTGTATTGGGAACGCAGCAGATGCCGCCGAGAAATTAGCAACTAGTCACTACACTACTGCTGGCTATTAAAAACTAGTGCATGTTTATATAAGCATATATAGACAGATAACTTAAACAATATCTTAACAGTAAGTTGTAGTGGCGCGATAACTGCATAATAATAAATATAACACTATAACGGCACTTAGTAAGCATTCAGTTTGTACCAGTCTGTCACGGTCAGTGACGAGTCAGAAAATACACTACAATACTTGCTGAGCGAAGAGACTCGCCGGGATGGTCTCAAACCTCAAACTTTTTTGTCAGGCAATTTCGGGCATCCCTGGCTCAAAGAAACAAATAATTAACTAGTTTGTTTAAAATTGATTTTTGAATATATTTCTCATGGTTTGTTTGTTTTCTCTTCCAGTGTATATTTTACCAAACAATAAAATTCTGCAAATAATCAATCTATTTCAGTTATATTGATTATTTCCCTTTTCTGAATTTCAGTCAAGGAAGAAAATTATTGTTTGTTTTATCTTCGAGTGTATATTTTACCAACTAATAAAAGTTTGAAAATAATTAATGTATTTAGAATTTACTAATCATTTTCTCTCTTTCCACTCCAGAAAATTTTACTGCTTTAAATTATAACTCTAGATAAAGCATTCCTAGATTATATCAGACTATAAAAATTTTTTTTAAGAAAAACTAAATTGCTGGGAAATTGTGCCATATGTGGTATAAAAGAAACACCAACAGTATTTTGATTATTAATTATTGATATAAATATTGATATTAATTATTTTGAAAATAAATAGTTTATTTTGAACACACAAATTATTTTATTTATTTATTCTGAATCTTATGAAACTGTAACATTTAAAGATCTACAGGTAATAATTACAAATTGCTGTTTGTTCTATTAACTAATCGTACAAGAACCTAGTCTTCAAAATGAGCATCTCGTGCGAAAGTAGCTTAGGCATTCTGCCAAAGTACGTATTTTCGTTCATATCATAAATGAACACTGCCGAAATGACCAGAGCTGGTTCACCTCCAATTACAAATGAAAGGTTCTGCGCACGACCGAGCGTGCAGATTATATCGATGCCCCGCTGACAATTACAAAGCAGCAGATTTCGAATACAATCCGGACATTAACAACCAATGGTACCTGAATATACATAGGGTCGCGCTTCGAACCCCTTATTAGACTCGTTCACACCGAGACTCCTAAATAGCATGATGCTCGGCGCGTTAATCTACCCGGACGGCGCACAAGAAGATAGAGCAATAACTTCAGACCAGTCAGGCGACGACGGCTCAGACATCGGGAGGCGAAACATGAGTTTTACGCCATGTCGGAGCAGCCTAATAGACGCTCCGATACTTATAAGGCCGAGAATTCGATAGCCGCAGGTGGATATCATCGATGCAGGTGGCATACACGCATACGACAGAGACGACAGTTACTACAAGCTCAGCCACAGGCGCGCACGCGTCGCCGAGTACACAACCGTACTCGGACGCTTCTACTGTACCAATCTACGAACTTGCTGCAACACTGACTCTCGAGCACGGCTCAATATACAGAGTACCTCGGAAGCTAGCAGAATCTTACGAACAGATCGTTCTAGAAAAGAAAAAATACATGCGTATGTTCGGAGAGGCGTACGATACGGCCATGTCATTACTCAGCGAGCCAGAAATGGAAGCGCAGCACTCAGCACCAGCTTGCAGTACATGCATAGCGGGCAATCAGCATTCTGTGATTAATGCAGAAACCATAAGCAAACAAAGACAAAAGCCTCGCGTGAATTTCAATTTGACATTCACGACGAGGTACTTTGAAAACGAACCTCAGGCCGAGGGTATGTTCTTCACAGACACGCTCAAGCGTACGAAACCGGAATACCGCCCGCGCGTACAGAGCAACCACTCGGAGGAAATTTTATACAAGCACAACGAGTGTTTGATGATCTGCCCGAGCAAACACCACGGGTATTCGATAATCATCCATACATAGAGAAATTGCGTACAAACTTGCACGAGAAATAGCGCCATTTAAAATTCTCGTCTCATCCATCTCAGAACACAGTTGGAGCACAAAATAAAAGACTCGTGCGAACCAACTATGACCAACTTATGGGAGATAGAGGAGGCTGGGAGAGGCGAAATCCGCCAGTGTCTAACACGGCCAACCTCCGTCCCAATTACAATCTACCGAGCATATATTTTCCTCGGTCAACAACAGTAAGCTCGGATGAGCGACACAAACCGAGAGATATTGGAGACACAATGCGGAAGTGGCGCTTAAAATTCTCAGGTGCAAAAGACGAAAGCATCGAGGAGTTCCTCACGCGCGTCGAGGAGTATCGTCCACTAGCACGCCTCACTGACGTAGATATGCTGAACTCTGTCAGAGTTACTTACGTGCATGGCTCTACAGTGGACTCACCTCAGCAGACACCACTGGTACTGTCGAGGACGATTTCCATGCAGCAGCGAGGCGCTGCTACATCTAGAACCAGCAGCAACAGGTGAAAGTGCTGGCGGAAGCCATAAGGTACGTACAGGGGTCTCAAGAGTCGATACGAGATTACAAGATCTGCTTGATGATAATATCAAACAAGCTAACAAAGCCTATGGAACTCCATGCACAACTCGATCTTATGTACGAAAATATAGCTGAGGAGCTTGAAGGAGTCTTTGGTCGGCATAACGTCAGGCATATTGATGAATTTCTCCGGCTTGTAAAGGACGCCGAGCACAAAGCTGCCGAGTGTTGCTGGCGTGCAGGCCATGAACATGGCTTAACTCGCCACGGCAGTAGAAAAAGTTATCGAAAAACAGATGAAAGAGCTCTCAATCCCCAATAATGGAGGAAAATCAGACTTTTACAATAATAATAAATCTAGACCAACAAAAACTTGGGAATTACCGCCCAGCCCGAAGTTGTACAACAACAATTCCCGGCAAAACACCACAAGCAAGCCGAAAAGCAATCAGCCGGCTGAGAAACCAGCTGAGCGAAATAGTAAGCCTAACTCGCCGATCTCGAGCAATATAAAATCAAAGAAATATTGGTTTGACTGTAAGCTACCAAAGTACACGCGGTTCACCTGTCCACAATGTCCGGGAAATGAACGAAGCGAATAGTAGAGGCCCCTACCAGATCCATAGAACGGCTGAGAGGCTCGGAAGAACCGCAGAAATCCGAATTCAGCCAAGCCACCACCTCTGCTGAGACGACGCAAGTATCCCTAGTGGCGAGCAACGTCGATGTCGACAGAGATTCCCGCTGGTGGCTGCAGGTTGGAATCGGCGAATTTCGAATTCGAGCACTGTACAATTCAGAAGCAACACATACGTTTATTGCAACCGCTGGTTTACAAATTGTAAACGCGCGTGGAATCCCAGTGACATCTGTTACGGGCCAAATTGAGGTGCCTTCGAGATAGGGGGAGTAAGAAAATATCTTGCAGTTCGGATTTTGTACGTGCATTCGACGCACGGTTAAACCCGCAGCGAAGACACACTGACTGTCGCTGAATCAGACGAGATAATAAAACTCGAGGTAGTTATGACCCCTGTGCTGAAATGCGCTGCTTTCTCATCGATCTGCTTAGCTGATATCGATATTGACGAGCCGCAAATTCTCAAAGAATTACTCGAGAAAATAATAATAATAATAATAACAATTTTTTTTCGAGGATATGTAGGAAATACCACCTAAGGCACAATCGACTGGGTTCGCAAAACCGGATAGTGTAGGGTTGGTTGGGGATGCATCTGCCGTAAGTATAATATAGGTTGAAAAATAAAATAAACAAAAACGCGAAAAAAACTACACAGCCGTTGCATCGCAAACCGACCTACTACAACCTACCACCCTTTCCTCTTCTGGCGTAACCCACCCTGGTACCATTTATCACATTATCTCAGGGTGGTGCCATTCTTGTATCGTCTCGACAGCCACTGCTGCCTTGATCTGAAACATAATTTCAACATATTTGAACCGGCGTATTCATCTCAGTACGGATAGCAGAAGTATCCCCGTCCCTCCCCGCGACATTCATAAAATGAGAGAAAATGAGTCTCCCGTTAAGAAAGGGTCCCATTTTCTCCCTCCTCGTCCATTTCCATGGAGTCGTCCGCCGTTCCTTGGTCATGTTCGGGTGTCGGAGCGTCTACCAGCGCTCCATTCATACCTTCGTCGGTTGCCCTGTCTAGGTACCGTTTCTTTTGTCGTTGGACCGTCTCGGCGAATTTATCCGTGGCGGCCCACTTATCCTTGGTGGACAACATTTCGCCCATGATGGTCTCGGGCGTGAGATGTCCGACCAAGTAGAGAAGAGCTGTCCTTTCTTCGTTCCACTGCTTGCAGACGAAAAACATGTGAAACGCATCGTCGCTATCAGCGGAACAAAAAATACACTTCGGGCTCTGTAGCTTCCCCATGCGTTTAAGATAGTCGCAGAAGTACCTGTGGTCACTCAGGAATTGGGTAAGGTAGTATCCTACCGCCCCGTGGTCTCTGTTTATCCAAGGGGCTAGTTGATCTATCAGCCTGGCTGTCCACTGACCCTTGGTTTCATTTGTCCAGGATTGTTTGCCACGTTGCCATCGTACGCACACGTTCCTCACTGTGGACTGTTGTTCCGTCCTCTGCAGGGTATTTCTTCTTCCGTTCGTAGATCCTCTTGAGCTCCTTCGCGTGCAGGTCGATCGAGATGATTCTGTCAATAACGAGTACTGCCGGTCTCGAGACTGTGCGGTATGCGCTGGAGACTCGGAGAGCTCCTCTACGTTGAACGGAAATGATTCTAATCCTGTACGACTCCTTCTCCATTGCATCGGCCCATATTTCAGAGCCGTATAATAGAATAGATGTCATGACTGACATGAGCAGCCGTCGCTTGCTCGCCTTTGGTCCACTCGTGTTCACCATGAGACGGCTCAGCTGTGCGGACTTTGTCGCCGCATTGTCCGATGCATACGCAAGGTGACGAAAAAAAGTAAGCTTAGTATCTAGTTTTAGTCCCAGATGCATAGCCTCCCTCTTCGTCAATACCTTTGTCTCTCCCACTTTCATGGTGAATATGGGGTTTATCCGCTTGCCGCTGAAGGGCATGATCTCTGTCCAGGCGGCTGCCAAGTCGAGTCCGTGCTCCCGCATCCAACAAATTTTCTTGTGAAACCTCTTTCATTATTAAGAAAAAACGTTAAGAATTAATATGCAAATATAAAAAAAATCGATTTTTGTACCAAAAACGTGTGTCTTCTTCTCTTAAACCAGGCCTGCTCTCATAATATAACAATTAATATCAGCTCATAAAATTCATCTTTAGATTAATTTTTATTAACTATTAATTAAAAATTATTAATTGATTGAGAAATAATTAATAACTATTTGTTAGATTTTTCTCTTCCCTTTTGTTAACAGAAAGAGAAAATCTTTTGGAGTCTGTTAAAAGTTTGTCCCATACGGGCCCATTTTCCTAGAAATCAAAAAAGAGGAAATTCATGTGTGAGGTATATATGTGGTGTTAGGTGGGACGAGCATATCACTTCTTACAGGAACAGCCTCGGCTGGTTAGATATGAAAGAGAGAAGAGAGAATTTTATGGGGCTGCTGCTTTATAAGGCGGTTGTTATGCGGCAGCCAATGCATCTTACTGCTCTTTTAAAAAAATCCACGCCAGGACTTCAGGTATGAGACGCATGAAAAAGCTCTCAGTTCCGGGGTCGCGCACGGATAAGGGCATATATTCACTAAGAGCCCAATGTGCGCGCCTCTGGAACTCGCTCTCCTGCAGCGTAAGGTGTCTACCATCATTATGCAGGTTTAAGACGGCATTAGGCAGGCGCCTCAAGCAATTACACGGTGACCCGACTGCACAGCGTTGAGCCGTTAAATGTTTTTTGTATATTCGTCCTAAGTTATTCTTGTTCAGTCCTAATTTATTATTTTTCAACGTTATTGTTGTTATGTATATATTTATAAGTATGAGAGATAATTAAGCATATGAAGCGATGAGTGCAATAGTGTTTTATATCTTAACTTGATAGATTTATGGTATGACTGGCCTATATTATTATTTACTTTATTTTTCTTTGTTCGTATATTCATGATAGGGGTCAAAGTTCCAAATATAATTCTGACTGTACATTTTTATTTCTAACAAATAAATCATCTATCTATCTATCTATCTAGCTATCTATTTGTCTGTTTCTCTCTCTATTCTGGTAAGTAAAGTAGCCTGCTAACTTGCTCAAAGCATTGCTAGAAACATTTTTCTGGCAAAACGGGCTCCTTCTGTCTTTCGTTTTTGCGAGTGGACAGGCACGGCTCGCTTTTCTTAGAGACAGAGACACTCGATTTGTCTAAAACCTTGAGAAGATTATCTAGCCGGCATCATTTTTGGGCTTATTTTCACATTTTACTTGGCACGCATGCGTGAGAGTCCATCTTCTTCATAGAAAACTAAGTTACTGAAGGATTATTATTGGCAACTACGCATTTTTCATCTCAGCGCCCTCACATTAGCAACGTTGGAGCCAACAGCAGGACGAAGAATGCGTAACTCCCACTTTCACGTACATCCATCACATACGAAATTGTCCGTGAGCGTTGTCTGCTCCACAGCTGTCAATTACATACTTCATTGAGTGTGTGATAAACATAGTCCACGCTGAGTAGCTCGTATTAGCTATTTTTTCGTGCCTCTATTAGTGCGTGCGATATATATTAAAATGTGAAAATTGTAGATATAGTATAACTGTTAAATTGTTATGTGCTTTCTTCTACGCACTAGTAAGTTGCAATTGTTATTTACTTAAGTTAGTGTCGTTATTTTAGTGCATACATATTATTAGACTTATGCGTGCTTTTTACTTAATGCGCATGCGTATACAAATCAGTAGTTGATACAAGCGCTCGGTAGAATTAATTGACCATTTCATGTACTTCCTGATCACTAGTCACATTTATTTTACGATCTATTGGAATATTACCATACATGTGATAATCATACGTCGGTAACTTATCGAAAAACTAATCAATATAGAGTCGCTTTATACATGCGATAATTTTTACTATATACAGTTTTCTATGAAAAAGGTTGACTCTCACTCATGCGTACCAAGTAAAATGTGAATATAAGCCCAAAAATTATGCTGGCTAGATAATCTCAATCTTCTCAAGGTTTTAGAAAAATCGAGTGTCTCTGGCTCTAAGAAAAAACGAAAGACAGAAGGAGCCCGTTTTGCCAGAAAAATGTTTCTAGCAATGTTTTGAGCAAGTTTGCAGGCTACTTTACTTACCAGAATAGAGAGAGAAACAGACAAATAGATAGCTAGATAGATAGATAGATAGATGATTTATTTGTTAGAAATAAAAATGTACAATCAGAATTATATTTGAACCTTTGACCCCTATCATGAAAATACGAACAAAGAAAAATAAAGTAAATAATAATATAGGCCAGTCACACCATAAATCTATCAAGTCAAGATATAAAACACTATTGCACTCATCGCTTCATATGCTTAATTATCTCTCATACTTATAAATATATACATAACAACAATAACGTTGAAAAATAATAAATTAGGACTGAACAAGAATAACTTAGGACGAATATACAAAAAACATTTAACGGCTCAACGCTGTGCAGTCGGGTCACCGTGTAATTGCTTGAGGCGCCTGCCTAATGCCGTCTTAAACCTGCATAATGATGGTAGACACCTTACGCTGCAGGGGAGCGAGTTCCAGAGGCGCGCACATTCGGCTCTTAGTGAATATATGCCCTTATCCGTGCGCGACCCCGGAACTGAGAGCTTTTTCATGCCTCTCATACCTGAAGGCCTGGCCTGGATTTTTTTAAAAGAGCAGTAAGATGCATTGGCTGCCGCATAACAACCGCCTTATAAAGCAGCAGCCCCATAAAATTCTCTCTTCTCTTGTTCATATCTAACCAGCCCAGGCTATTCTTGTAAGGAGTGATATGCTCGTCCCACCTAACACCACATATATACCGCACACATGAATTTTCTCTTTTTTGATTTCTAGGAAAATGGGCCCGTGTGGGACAAACTTTTAACAGACTCCAAAAGATTTTCTCTTTCTGTTAACAAAACGGAAGAGAAAAATCTAACAAATAGTTAATAATTATTTCTCAATCAATTAATAATTTTTAATTAATCGTTAATAAAAATTAATCTAAAGATGAATTTTATGAGCTGATATTAATTATTATATTATGAGATAAGGCCTGGGTTAAGAGAAGAAGACACACGTTTTTGGTACAAAAATCGATGTTTTTTATATTTACATATTAAGGGGGTAACACCGTGTGTCGACTTCAAAAAATCGATGTTGGGTTTTTGACATATTTCGTAAGTAAAATATGTTGAAAATATTGTGTGAAAATTTCAGATTGAAATTCAAAATACTTTTACAGATATAGCCAAAAGAAGCGAGCGCGCCGCAGGTATATTGTAACGCTACAAACAGCAGTGCTCGTCGGCAGCAGTGGCTCCGACCGTCCCCACTCTCTTGTCCCTTCTGTATTTATTTTTATATATCTACGCAGGTGTACATATTATAAGTAACGTATTATAGTATACGACATAGATATATACAGGTATAAAATTTTCAACTTACAAAATTTCGGACATTTCAGCAGTAACCGTTATTCACTCAACGTGTAAACATCAAGTTTGAAAATGGACCGACGCGGCAATACAGACAGTCGGCATCTAAATAAAGGAGGCAAAAAAGATCTTTTTACGGTAATCTATTTACCACGGAAGAAGATACTACATTTGTCAGTACATCTGCTAAAAAAATCGAACATAACGATGCTTTTGAAGTGTCTCATGATCCGTCTTTCAAGTACGTTTTTATTTGTTTCAATTTAGTGTTTGGTGTATTAGAAAATATTGTGAAGTGTAAAGAATGTGACAATGCCATAAAATTTCTTATGAATTCACCAAGAGGACTAGGATTCAAATTGAGTGTAAAATGCTCTTGTCGAGATTATCTTATTGATTCTTGCCCGATGATCAAAAACGCGTACGAAATAAATCGACGGTTTATTTTCGTCATGCGATTACTCGGCGTTGGCCAGGCGGGCGTCAATCTTTTTTGCTCAATAATGGATCAAAAAAGTTTTGGAAATCGCTACACTGACAGCTGCCTGTATCTTCAATGAAGGTTTTCTACCTGTGCTGAAAATAATGGAGACAATGGGAGTAATAATTGGCCAAACAGCAAGGGATTACTCCGACGTTGTCGACAATGCACGCATTTTAAAAGCGAACAAAAACGCTGAAATCAACTCAAAAGCGGCTAGAACTCTACGGAGGGCTCTCAGGGCTGCTGCAGATGAAAACTTTGATGAAACCAAAGGACTACTCTATGGACCAGGCATAGCCGATTAGGGTAAGTTTGATTTTTTTACGAGAAATCTGTTATCAAAACTTTAAACGCGTATTTCTCGAAACCACTTTTTTTGGTCGAAGCACTCACAAAAAACTGTTCAACCGATCGTGCTGAAATTTTTACCAGTTATTCTTGACATACAAGACTATTACGCTAACCTCTGAAACATTTAAATTTTTAACAATAAATTAATTTTTTTAAACAATTTTGGCGAAAAAAAACCCAAAAAAAAATGTTTTGCTTAAAAGTCCGCCATTTTTTTTTATGAAAAATATATGCATATTAAAGGTTAGCGTAATAGCGAGACATCTAACAAACAATAATCTATGTGTTTTTTTTATTTCAGATGATCACAGAAGCCTGAGTGCTCCCCCCCCCCCCCCCCCACCATCGCCTCCAAAACGATGAGTCGACTTCAGGTGGGCAAAACCAAAATAAAACCTCATAAATATTATAAAAAAAAATATACTTTTGTCTAGTAAACATCAATAAAAACATATAAAAATTTGAAAAAGATTGCATTTTATTTTATACCCCAAAAAAATTCATAAATAAACGTTGAAAAGAGGCGCGTCACTCGGTGTTACCCCCTTAATTCTTAACGTTTTTTCTTAATAATGAAAGAGGTTTCACAAGAAAATTTGTTGGATGCGGGAACACGGACTCGACTTGGCAGCCGCCTGGACAGAGGTCGTACCCTTCAGTGGCAAGCGGATAAACCCCATATTCACCATGAAAGTGGGAGAGACAAAGGTATTGACGAAGAGGGAGGCTATGCATCTGGGACTAAAACTAGATACTAAGCTTACTTTTTTTCGTCACCTTGCGTATGCATCGGACAATGCGGCGACAAAGTCGGCACAGCTGAGCCGTCTCATTGTGAACACGAGTGGACCAAAGGCGAGCAAGCGACGGCTGCTCATGTCAGTCATGACATCTATCCTATTATACGGCTCTGAAATATGGGCCGATGCAATGGAGAAGGAGTCGTACAGGATTAGAATCACTTCCGTTCAACGTAGAGGAGCTCTCCGAGTCTCCAGCGCATACCGCACGGTCTCAAGACCGGCAGTACTCGTTATTGACAGAATCATCTCGATCGACCTGCACGCGAAGGAGCGCAAGAGGATCTACGAACGGAAGAAGAAATACCCTGCAGAGGACGGAAAAACCGTCCACAGTGAGGAACGTGTGCGTACGATGGCAACATGCAAATAATCCTGGACAAATGAAACCAAGGGTCAGTGGACAGCCAGGCTGATAGATCAACTAGCCCTTTGGATAAACAGAGATCACGGGGCGGTAGGATACTACCTTACCCAATTCCTGAGTGACCACAGGTACTTCTGCGACTATCTTAAAAGCATGGGGCAGCTACAGAGCCCGAAGTGTATTTTTTGTTCCGCTGATAGCGACGATGCGTTCCACATGTTTTTCGTCTGCGAACAGTGGAACGAAAAAAGGACAGCTCTTCTCGATTTGGTCGGACATCTCACGCCCGAGACCATCATGGGCGAAATGTTGTCCACCAAGGATAAGTGGGCCGCCACGGATAAATTCGCCGAAACGGTCCAACGACAAAAGAAACGGTACCTAGACAGGGCAACCGACGAAGGTATGAATGGAGCGCTGGTAGACGCTCCGACACCCCAACATGACCCAGGAACGGCGGACGACTCCATGGAAATGGACGAGGAGGGAGAAAATGGGACCCTTTCTTAACGGGAGACTCATATTCTTTCATTTTATGAATGTCGCGGGGAGGGACGGGGATACTTCTGGTATCCGACTCCATGGAAATGGACGCGTATATTGTGAGACTATTGTATATTGTATACGTCGGGCCCAAAGTGTGTGGTTGCAGTACTCGTCTTCGGCTCGCCTTCGCCTCGTACTGCAATCTCCACACTCGGTCTAAAAGAGCCCACTTTGCCCTTGGTGCACACCATATTTTTTTTAACGCACGTATTGATTTTTATAGTATATTAAGCGGGGCTAAATATATATATATATATATATATATATATATATATATATATATATATATATATATATATATATATATATATATATACAGGGTGGGCCATTTTAATCTCCGCACCTAAATTTCTCCGTTCCTAAGCGTGGTATCGAAAAAAAGTTGAGACAAAAGTTGACAAGGGCAAAGGGGGTCAAACATTGGTGACCTTGAACTTAACCTTGAACTTGATATTCAACGTTATTTCAAGGTCAACTTGATTTTTTCAAATGGAAACCCCTAACTTTTATCCCTGAATTGAAAAGAGTGGAAAATTTTACATCGAAAATGTCTTTGAGAAAATTTTGTTTTGTGACTTAGAGAGGTCAAAAGTCAAGGTCAAACGTCTGAAAAACGATAATATGCTTTTTCTCTGAATTATTACGGCTTTCGGACCGAAGAAAATAACCTCTCTACCTCAAACATTAATCACAACAACCTTACTTTGTTTCGTGACCTCCAGAAAGTCATTTCAAGGTCAGAATGGTAAAAACTTGTGTAGTTTAACCTCATAATTGCCATTTTTATCATTATTGATGGTGAGACCTTGTAAAGGTCAGTTCAAGGTCGAACCCTGAAATTTTGGCTGGTCAGAAGAGAAAACAGTGAGCACATTTGCAATCGGTTGGTGTGACGTTCCAGTGCGAACTAAGGAGAAGCTGGCCATTTTAATCTCGCACCCAAATTTTTGCAGAAGGAAACCGGTCAACAGAAAAGAAGTTCAGCCAAAAGTGATTTAGAACAGATGGGGCAATTCTTCAAGGTCATTTTAAGGTTATGATGATTTTTTTAAATGGGACCCTATAATTTTTATCCCGGATTCTGACAGAGAGAGAAATTCTACGTTGCAAATGATATTTAACAATTTTTACCCCTTGACCTTTCCAAGGTCAAGTAAAAGGGCTTACCTTACGTTACTTTTAGCACTACCCAGAAACAACGACGTGGACGTAGTAAGTTATGTTTCCATTGGAGTGCTTGATTAGCGTGAGTCTTCTTGCCTCTCACGATGAGGTGCTTGATTAGCGTGAGTCCCCTCGCCTCTCACGGTGGGGTGCTTGATTAGCGTGAGTCCCCTTACTGCTCACTACGATAACCATTATGGTTGTTATCTTCACAGTAAATTTTCAATGAGGCCGCCATTTGCTTGAAGGCACAAATTTGCTCCACTTTGGAAATGTCGTGTGAATACGATTGACCATCCATTACCACCTGTGACCCCGATTGACCGTCCATTACCACCTGTGACGACGATTGACTATCCATTACCACCTGTGACCACGGTTGACCATCCATTACCACCTGTGACCATGTTTGACCCTCTATTTCTATCTGTTTTCAATATGGCCGATTATCTAGCCAATGAAATTGTTGATATGATAAAGGTTTTAAGAGAATGTAATAACGTTACTCGTGCTGCGGCAAGGCGTTACGTTGAACGCTATCCAGACAGAAGACACCCTGATAATAAGACAATTCGTAGTTTAACTGAAAGAGCTCGCGAAGGTCATCTTACTTGCCAACGCAGGCGTCATGAATACAACGAAAATGATGCCCGAATTGTGACTGTTCTTGCAGCTGTTTATCTTGATCGTCATATTAGTAGTCGTCAAATTGAAAGACAAATTGGTATACCAAGAAGAACGGCTTTGAGAATCCTGAAAGCCCTTAAATTTCATGCGTACCATATAACTTTAGTTCAAGAATTACGACCAAATCATACCCAAATGCGTGTTGAATTTTGCCAATGGGCTTTACAAATGATACGCGAAGATCCTCGTTTTTTTAGGTATGTTCTTTTTTCTGATGAGGCCAAATTTTATAGCGACGGACATCTTAACAGACACAATTGTCATTATTGGTCCGATGAAAATCCGCACTGGTACAGAACTGTAGACCATCAAAATTGTTGGAGTCTTATGGTATGGTGTGGGATTGTGAATGGTTATTTAATTGGTCCTTACTTTTTTGAAGATAATGTTCATAGACACAGCTATTTGGAGTTGCTAAGAGATCGGTTACCAGAACTTTTAGAAAATCTTGACTTAGCGACACGACAAAGGATGTGGCTTCAACAAGATGGTGCTGCGCCGCGTTTTGCATTGATTGTACGTGAGTTTTTGAATACTCATTACAATGGTAGATGGATCGGACGAGGAGGCCCAGTTGCTTGGCTTCCTTGTTCACCTGACATGACATCTCCAGATTTTTATTTATGGGGCTTTTTAAAGAATGTTGTATTTGAAGAACGGCCAACAACTAGAGAAGAGATGCAAGACCGTATTACCCGAGCTTGCGCAGCAATTCCTAGACAAACCTTGTTACGAACAGTACGACATTTCCAAAGGCGGGTAAATTTGTGCCTTCAAGCAAATAGCGGTCACTTTGAACATTTACTACGAGGTTAACAATCTTAATAGTTACAGTAGTGAGAGTCGAGGGGACTCACGCAAATCAAGCACCCCATCGTGAGAGGCAAGGGGACTCACGCTAACCAAGCACTCCATCGTGAGAGGCGAGAGGACTCACGCTAATTAAGCACCCCATCGTGAGAGGCGAGGGAACTCGCGCTAATCAAGCACCCCATCGTGAGAGGCGAGGGGACTCCCGCTAATCAAGCACCCCAGTGGAAACAGAACTTACTACGTCCACGTCGTTGTTTCTGGGTAGTGCTAAAAGTAACGTAAGGTAAGCCCTTTTACTTGACCTTGGAAAGGTCAAGGGGTAAAAATTGGTAATACCATTTGCAACATAGCATTTCTCTTTCTGTCAGAATCCGAAATAAAAATTATAGGATTCCATTTAAAAAAATCATCATAACCTTGAAACGACCTTAAAGAATTGCCTCGAGGTCAAGTCAATGGTACAGAAAGGTGACCCCCTCTGTCCTAAATCACTTTTGACTGAACTCCTTTTCTGTTGACCGGTTTCCTTCTGGAAAAATTTGGGTGCGGAGATTAAAATGGCCAGCTTCTCTTTAGTTCGCACTGGAACGTCACACCATCCGATTGCGAATGTGCTCACTGTTTTCTCTTCTGGCCAGCCGAAATTTCAGGGTTTGACCTTGAACTGACCTTTACAAGGTCTCACCATCAATAATTATAAAAATGACAATTATGAGGTTAAAATGACCTTCTGGAGGTCACGAATCAAAGTAAGGTTGTTGTGATTAATGTTTGAGGTAGAGAGGTTATTTTCTTTGATCAGAAAGCCGTAATAATTGCGAGAAAAAGCATTATCGTTTTTCAGACGTTTGACCTTGATTTTTGACCTCTCTAAGGTCACAAAACAAAATTTTCTCAAAGACATTTTCGATGTAAAATTTTTCGCTCTTTTCAATTCCGGGATAAAAATTAGGGGTTTCCATTTAAAAAAATCAAGTTGACCTTAAAATAACCTTGAAGATGAAGTTCAAGGTTAAGTTCAAGGTCACCAATGTTTGACCCCCTTTGCCCTTGTCAACTTTTGTGGAGAAATTTAGGTACGGAGATTAAAATGACCCACCCTGTATATATATATTTATATATATAATAGCAATTGTCCGAAAAATTTTAGCGGGCGCAAAAGTAAGTTATTTACTTTTGCGCCTGCCGGGCTAAAAAATTGTCCTTTAGGTCCGCTTAATAGGTACAGAAAAACGCGAAAATCGAGCTTATGTTACAAAAAATTATTTTCATGGCTAATATTGCCAATGCAAAATTATTTTCGATTGAAAAACTGTATAAAGTATCAGAAAATAAAATTTAAAAAAATCGAGTTTTTCGTCATATTTTACTATAAGAGCACCTTAAGCTGTTTTATTTTTTTTAGTATTTTCGATTTTAGCTAACTTGAAATGTTTCTTAATATTTGAGTGACAAAAAAAGTTAAATAAGGTCGCCCTAAGTAAGGCTAAACATCAATAAATTCAAAACATCATAAGAGTGGTGGACAAAATAATTATCCTATAAACAGAAGGAATAATAAATAATTACAATTAACTTTTATTTAATTATTACACTTACTTTACTTTATAGTCACTTATCTCAATTCTTTATTCTCATAACTTCTAGTTGTTTTTTGCGCACCAGATTTTTTATTACGTTTCAAATGTCTGGTAATCTACTTTCTGAATACATTTTTTATAAAGCTGTTGAGACCTATTGATAAAAGTTTAAATACAAATTTTGGCTTGGCAATATTAATAATACAATACATGATTTTTAGAGAAATAAAAAATAAAAAACTTGATTTAGTTATAGAATTTTTTTAGAATCAAAAATAAAATAATATTGCAACATAGATTTTTAAGTTTTACTTAAAAGAATACATAAATTCAAGCTGAACTAAATTCACCGATGCCAGTTGCGCAAAACGATAATCAAAATAATATCCGTTTTTGGAGGTTTTCTGGCTACACTGATATTTTAGCGGTGGTTTAAAGGGGTTCTAACTAATGCAAGTATGTTCGTTTTACGTATAATTATGTACAAAAAAAAGAAAATATATATTTGTCAATACTTAATAGATTTTGGGTTTATCTGTAGCTTTCTTCTTCCCTTAAACCTAAAAAAACTATTTTCACCACGCACCCTCCAAATTAAAAAGGCTAATGTGTTCAAGGCTACCAAGCAGATAAGGGCTCTGATTGGCTCTGACCTTTCCCAACACCGACTATATTGACTACGCTAATAAAATCATAGCAATTAGTCAAATGACGTTCTCTCTCTCCCTACCTAAGACGCAGGAGGAATAAGGACAAGAAATCGAAGAAGACGGAAGGACGACAGGGCCGAGGGAAGAAGATTTCCACCCACATGAGATTTGTTGGCTGACGCTCATCGGAAACACTGCTCGCTCCATCCGCGCATATTCTTAATCTTATAAGATTATTAGCTCGCGATTAGTTTTGCTTAGGCATCGTCCACAGGGTACGATACATCATCCGTTCGAAAGGACGTGCGAGCAACGGAGATATTAGACAGTGAGTGGACATGATATACACCGGAAAAAGTACTTCGCACGGGCAGTCGTAGCCATTGATAATCTTAGCTGGAGTGCCGCGGCTAGGAGTAGAAAGTGTGTCCGGGAGTGTCGGAGGGGAAAACCGCCCGTGGTAAAGTCAATTGAATAACACTAAGCTCGGGAAATACGGCGGGTAGTTCGGGATATAAATAGATATAAATTCCAACTCTATTTGAGAGTTAGGCTCGCAGCAGAAGCGCGCGTGAAAACCCAATGAAAACCCACGGGGGTACATAGCTAGGGAAAATCTGTACATAGAGTTAAGCGGAAAAGTGAATAAATCATACACAATAAATATTAAATCCAATCCATAAGAAACAATGATTGGCGGGAAAATTTAATTTCTGTCAATCAGTATTACAAGATATATGTATGGTATATATGTATGTATATATATATATGTATATGTATATGTGTATGTGTATGTATATGTATATTTATGTATATGTGTATATGTGGGTGTATATATATGTATATGTGTATATGTGTGTGCGTACGTGTATATAATATTAAAAAATAGAAGCCGTTCAGCCGTTAAGACTGAAAGCAAATTTGTAAAATTAGACTTTTAGTGTGTAAATTAATTTATGTAATTAATATGTATGGTCCGTTAAGTAATTATTTGTATATAGTATTTAAAATCGAGTTGAGAATCTTGGTATATGAGAGAAAAAGTAAATGGAAGGTAAACAGAGATAACGTAACCTATAAATGTGCAATAAGTTTGTATTCAAAATAATAATTAACCTGTGTTTTTATTGTTTTTTATAGATAGAGCGACAAATTAGTGATACTAAGATGATATTTGTAATTAATGCGTAACGAATAGTGAGTAACAAATAATGTAAATATTAAATATAATTATGTATTTTCCAATTCTAAATATTATTATGAATAAAGGTATAGCCTAATGAAGATGGTGAAGAATCATCGAAACGTCGCTAACAATTGAACTGTTGGTTTTACTCTACAAAATCGAGAAATATACCCTAATTGAATACATTATATAAAGTGATAAATATGAAAATTATAAATATTAAATCTGTCTCATTATTATCAACGATTATCCGATTACCCCGTTTTCGAGTTCGCGGTTTTCAGCATTATATCGCAGATGGTAGCACCTGCACTGGGAAAACCATGGCCAATAATACATACCGCTTGTAATGCTAAATCTTCACCGCAGAGTGACATTGGATGTTTACGGTCATGCGTGGCTACGAGAGCCACCCTGCGTGGTGAGAAATTCGCCTCACAATCTAACGATGTGTGTTTACGTCCATGCGTGGCAGCGAAAGTCGCTCACTGTGGTGCAGAATTCGCCCCATGGCTAGCAATGCGTGTTTATGTCCATGCGTGACATTGAAAGGCGCTCACTGTTGTGTGAAATTCGCCTCACAAGCCAGTGTTGTACGTTTCCCACTCACATGTGGTACGAAATTCGTTCCACAAGCCAGCGTTGTATGTTTACGCTGACATGTGGTGTAAAAACTTCCCCACAACTAAAAATTTACTTATTATATATTATTATAATAATTATATGACTAACAATGGTCACGTCGCTCGCTGACGCTTGCTCGGTTACACTTCAATGGAAACTCCGTTAAACATTTACATTTTTAAATAAGTACATTTGAAATATAATTCCTTAGGATATGAAATTCAAATAAGATAAACGTTGACACATTTAAATATTGTTACTTTTATGTTAAAACATTCTTTAAGGGAACAGATACTTTTTTAATGGTCGCAAAATGAAATATTTAATTTAATTTCCTTTATTCTGTATTTTTAAATTTAATAAAATCGTAGTATAAACTTAAAATTATTTTTGCAAGGAAAGACATATTTTTCATGGTATTAAATATCAGGCATAGTGAGTGGACACAATAATATGTGCCACAATACGTCGGCGGTCTTGCTGACGCTCGCTTGGTTGTAAATAATGCATTTTGTTTCCTCCTAGAGAAAGCTTTGGAATAGCAAAATATTCCATTTTATCAAAAACACTTTAGAAACCCTTTCTAGCAACAGTTACATCGCTCGCTGGCGCTCGCTCGGTTGTACTTAATTATTTCTTATATTATATACATGCGTCTCGAAGTATGTTGCCTTTACATGTATAAATTATTGAGTTTGTAATAATAGCTTTGATTTAAATTGCTATTTTTGAGACGAGTAAAAATTCTAAAAGTTTCTTAAAAAATAATTTTTTTTAACTTATAATATTTATTAAATATGCTTTTGTGAAATTTACACTATTACTTTTTAAGAAAAAATAGTACGATAGTCATCTCTTTCAAATGTATTTTAAATACAAATTGATCTTTCATTTTAATCTTTAAAGATTTTTAAGTTGTCTTTAATGTTAGTGCATAAAATTTGCCTGTAATCTGGGTTGTGTAATAATAATAATAATATAATATATTTTGAAAGTTGTGTCTTAAAGTGCGATCTTTAATATATTTTTGTTATAGTTTAATTTGTAAGGAAACATGTATCAAAAAATATCATTTTTCGTTATTACGGTATATTTTTTCCTCCATTGAATTTGGCAATGATTTTTCGGAGTATGTCTTCTATAACTTAAAAAAAATCAATTGTATATTCTCGCTGATGCTCGCTCGGTTGCACTTAATCAGTTTAATTATACTGTATACATGTGTTTTCATGCATGTAATTTTTGCTAATATAACTACTTGAGTTTGTGATAATAGCAAATTTTAAATTGGTACTTTCGAGATGAGTGGAAAATTCTGTAAGTAGCTTAAAAAATAATCGTTTAAATTATACGTAAATAAAAGAATATGCTGGTATAAAATTGATTTTTTAGGTATGATCCGAGTAGTTATATGCTCTATTACAGGATTCTAGTACAGGAATATGTATTTTAACCACTTTTAGCATGAATTTATGGTTATATTCATTTTTAGCTAATTGTACAGTCTCTTTGCCAATCTGGGACCTATATTACGACTTTTGAACTATATAAAGGTATATCTATGAATTTTTAGGTAGTCGTAGTCCGGATCTAACATTCCAATTTTCATATTTTAATGTTTAAATAAACATTATCAAAAATTTAAAATTGAATTTTATTTCAATATTTTACTGAATTTTATTTATTTTATTTCGATAGATTTATTAATAACACATGCTTTTTAGGTTAGTAGACTAATATAAATGCAATAAGTGAGAATCATTGACTTTATAGCCTTTAAACCTGAACACATGCAACTTGTTATGGAATGTATACAAATTAAAAAAAGTAAATAGAAATACTAATTAGTAAAATTATACTTTCTTAATAATACTAAACTTTCATACAACTAAAGTAAATACTAAAATAAAATTCAAATATTTCATTTTTTTTATAATTTGAATTGTATCCATCTTCTTAACCTCACCAGCACGTCCTCGTCTTAAGAGTCGGGCAGCGTAAGTACGTTGCGTAACGCTGGGAGGGTGAATTGAATTTTACTTTAAAAAAATCAGTTTTTTCTTGATAATATACACGCAGTTTGCGCATGCGCGACGATTTCTGTAAATATCCTGGACAGCGGTTCAATTACTCAGTCTGTCTTCGCTTCGAAGCAAAGACAATAAATTTTCTAGATTTTTCTTATATTTATTTAAGTATTGTGCTGATATATAGAAATACGCAATCTGCGCATGCGCCACGATTTGTATTCTCAGTCTGCCCTCACGCTTCGAAGCAGAAAGGTCGATAAGTAACAAAAATTTTAGACCATAAATTTTATTGAATTTTATAATATCATTTTTCGTTAAAAGAATCGCAGTGCAGTAGCCGAATTCGCGTTGGAAATGCTGTGCAGGTTATATATATATATATATATATATATATATATATATATATTGTTATATGCTTGGAGTCTACTCATGCGAAACAATGAATTTTCTGGATTTTTCTTAAAATTATTTAAGTATTGTGCTGATATATAGAAATACGCAATCTGCGCTTGCGCCACGATTTGCATAAATAGCCGGGACAGCGGTTCCATTTCTCAGTCTGCCCTCATCCTTCGCAGCAGAAAGGTCGATAAATAAGAAAAATTTTAGACCTTAAATTTTATTGAATTTTATAATATCATTTTCGTTCAAAGAATCGCAGTGCAATGGCCGACTTCGCATTGGAAATGCTGTGCAGGTATATATATATATATATATATATTAGTATATATATATATATATATATTGTTATATGCTTGGAGTCTACTCATGCGAAACAATGAATTTTCTGGATTTTTCTTAAAATTATTTAAGTATTGTGCTGATATATAGAAATACGCAATCTGCGCATAATATATATATATATATATATATATATATATACATTGCCCAGACCATTAATTCTAATATATATATATAACTTGGACAGAATTTCCAACGCGTAGTCGGCTATTGCACTACGATACTTTGAGCGAATAATGATATTATAAAATTCAATAAAATTTATGATCTAAAATTTTTCTTATTTACCGACCTTTCTGCTGCGAAGAGTTAGGGCAGACTGAGAAATGAAACCGCTGTCCCGGCTATTTATGCAAATCGTGGCGCATACGGAGATTGCGTGTTTCTATATATCAGTACAATACTCAAATAAATTTAAGAAAAATCCTGAACATTCAATGTTACGCATGAGTAGATTCCAAGCATATAACAATATATATATATATATATATATATATATATATATATATATATATATATATATATATATATATATATATATATATATTGCCTAGACCATTAATTCTATTGATATTTATAATTTAGTTTCCCTGTCAAAGGATGAGTTTTACAGTTCACTGTGCCACAACTGACTGAATGAAAAAGCTGTGCTGTTTATGTATTATTTATAAGTCAAGAGTTTCTTTAAATTTAGTTGTATACTGTTTTACATTTGAGCTTTTTGTGCTAGTAACTTGTTGTTACTTTGTCGATTTTATGAGTTTCAGTAGACGTGCGCTTTTCGCTTCGGCGATCTGTAAGACGGGTCTGAAATTGTTACCCTTAAGTCGATATTGTTACGCAAGTTAATGCACTGTAAAAATGAGCTATTACATAATACATTAAAAGATTTTATGAAGTTCAATTATTTTTAAACTTAAATATATTTATTGTTTTTAACACGAGCAAGAATAGGCCCTTTTCCTTGCATGTAAAGCGCATGGAAAATTAGTCATTTCAGGCGTGGCTTCATTACTTTTCTTATAATAAATATCAATTAAAAAATTATCGAAATTACAAATTTTAAGAATTTAAATTTTAATAATTTTCAAAATTTAAATTTTAATAATTTTCAACATTTAAATTTTAATAATTTTCAAAATTTTAATTTTAATAATTTTCAAAATTTTAATTTTAATAATTTTCAAATATTTTATATTTAATGTCTATTGTTAATTGTATTTTATATGTGAGTGATGCACCACCATCAAAAAATCCGGTGGGTAAAAGAAGGAGTACCCCCCCACCCCTCATTTGTTGCACAATATACTATTTTTTTGCGTGTAAGAAGCTTTGTAAAAGTAAAAAAAATGTTTTTATAAGAACGTATTAGAATCATGTCCTTGAGCAGTTCGATTTAAAATACACTATTTTTAGAAAATGTCCGTATATATGTGTGAAAAAAAATTGAGATACTCAGTAGTACAGTGTACAATATTTAGTAATTTTTTTTAGTTATTTTATTTTTCTCTTGTCGAGAAAAAAATTGTTTATTAAAAAAAAATCGATGTTGTACGTTGTACGATAACTTGAGTAAAATTGCATTATTCCCTTTATAAATTTTAAGAAAGGTAACTTTTAACGATATTTTGGCTGATTTATTTGCACAATTCGTCAACACTTTTATTTTTCAGAATATTTGAGGTTATATTTTTTACAGAATTTTTGTGATCGCTTATATCTCGAGAACGGCACGGTCATTTTTTTTCTTTTTGATGAACATACGAAATAAGATGGCTTGATTTATTTTTATTTTATAACTATCTTTCTATTTTACGATATTTTAAAACCTATAATGCAATTTATGATATGATAAGCTTATACTGTTCTGTAATTTATTATTTAACAAACAATTTTTGAAAAAAAAAAACACCTTCTTGAGGTATTAATTAGAAAGAAATATATCAATTTAAGGTACCAAGCCTGAGTTAAATTCAAAAAAAGTAATTGGTTTTTATGAGCCGGCAAAAATTTTTTGTTTAAAACCATTCATTTTGAAAATTTTTTACGACAACTACTTGATAATATAATAATAGCTGTTTCAGGTATGCCAATATAAGCTGTCAAAGAAAGAAATAAAACTCCTTTCAAAAATCAGTAGCTCCTTTTTTTTAGTAGAGATGTTACTTTTTTCTGGAAGCTAAATTAACTCAACCTGGAAAGTGTAGAATATCGCATTAAGAAAAAAAGGAATAGCTACATTTTTTGTAAGTTGCTGCAGCTTTCCCCGTGACTAATAAGATATACTTTTGTTTTTAGTAGAATCAACGTGCCTTTCAGTGGATTCGACTTTTTATTTCTCTCCGTGTATGTGTGTATATATGTACATATGTATATATGTACATATAGATTTTTATATATATATGTACATACATATGTATGTATGTATGTATGTATATGGTGAAAAAACATTATTTAATATGAAAACAAGGAATAGATGTTGATTACTTCGGCATGAAATTGAAGGAAACTAATTTCCGTTAAAGGGAGAACCGGGCTTAGGGAAGGACAGGTTTATAAATTTTCACTTGGAGTTTATTCCAACATGAGCAATTTATTCACTTATTATTATTGCATTTTGAACACAGAACTTAACTAAACATACTTATTCGCGGTCGCGGTCCTAGAAAAGCGAGCTCCGTTCACTGCGCAGCACGGCAGAAGACTGACTGCCCGCCGAGTTATGGCCGGCGCCGCACGCCATTTGGCGGTCAGTGGTGGAGGCTTCAGTGTGAAGACGCTTTTCGCTCAAACATTCCGCCCGCCCTCGCTTTACAAGCGAGATTTTGTTCCGCCCGCCGTGAGGAACTTGGAGTCGTGTCTCGATTTAGTCCTGAGTGGTGGTTGGTAGCCGGCAGAGTTTTGTGATGGGCCGGGTATACGTCCCAGTAACGGTCTTGATGGTTGCTACCCAGACATGATGATTGCGGCCTGGTTGTGTGTGAATGACTCGTCCCATCGGCCACCTCCCGCGTCGCAGCAGAGATGGGTCTATGATCAGAACTAGATCGGTCACCTGGATGTTTCTGGTGGGTCATTGCTGGAGGGTATTGACCCACTCAGAGGCCCATTTGCTCCAAAAATGGTCTCTCATTCCTTGGACGAGGCGCCAGTGCGTGAGATGACCCAGATCCGCTGGTGGGTTGTGTGGCTCAGGGAGCATTTGCGGAGGAAATCCGGTAATTAAATGCTAGAGCGTCATGGCTTGCAGGTCGTCCGGGTATCCGGAGATCGGGGTTAGAGGTCGAGAATTCATGCAGAATTCGACCTGAACCAGAAAGGTACTAAGCTCCTCGAACGTCAGGAGCTGCTCTCCAATGACCCGTTTAAGATGGGACTTAGCTGATTTAATGGCAGCTTCCCACAATCCACCGAAATGAGGGGTAGCAGGGGGAATGAACCGCCAGGCGATTCCGTCGTTGGCTGGAGTTCCGGCGATGACGTTCCACTCAATTTCAGCACTCCGCATCAGCTCTCGTAATTCGAGGTCGGCGCCTCGGAAGGTAGTGGCGGTCGCTCCAAGGTTCGGCTGGTGATCCTCGCCTGCTGGAAAAACGTCGAAGAGCGGCAAGAAAGCTGCTTATAGTCAGGTCACTAACGACTTCAAGATGAATGGCCTTTGTGCTCAAGCACACAAATACAGCGATGTAGCCTTTGGTGTCCCTTTGCCCTCGCTCCTTGCTGGTTTTTACCCGAAGCAGTGCAGCGTAGTCGACCCCGACCTTGGAGAATGGCCGTGATCGTTCGACTCGTTCATGGGGAAGAGAATTCACCAGCTGCGTTGAGGTCTGTCCCCGATTCCTAGTACAAGTGATGCAGTTGCGGATCACTGATTTAATCCTTCGACACCCTCCAACGATCCAGGCGCGTCGTATAGCGTAGGAGTAACTCAATGTTGCACCGCCGTGGAGAGCGGTTTTATGAACCCATTTGAGAATCAATGTTGAGAGGTGGGAAGCGTGTGACAGAATGAGAGGGTGACGTTCAGCGAACAGTAAGGGGGCCTCTCGCAATCTTCCTCCGACTCTGAGGGTACCATCATTGTCAAGAAAAGGCTCAAGGATGGCTAGCCGGTTCGTCTTGCTTAGGGTCTTTCCTCTCTACAGCAGCGATATTTCAGCAGCAAATTTCGATTGTTGCGATGAGCGCGCATAACGTTGAAAGGCTTCTTCAAGCTCCGAGGAGGTCAGGGGGAGATCCTTCGATGATCCTCTATTCTGCAGAGATTTGAAAAAACGTAGGCACCCGTAGGAATCGGGTGAACACATGGTCTCCAAGTTGCAGTTGAAGACAGGACAGGACCCGATGTTTCCCCTGAGTCCGGATCTCCAGGGAAGACGTCAGATTATCAGAAGACGGCCATTCGGAAGAGGGTCGAGTTAACCACTTGGGTCCTTGCCACCATTGTTGACTCCCGTTGAGTGTGCGGAGATTCATTCCCCAAGATGCAAGGTCAGCCGGATGCTGTGATGGGTGTGTCTCCAGATGACGTTACGAGATACCGCTTGTATCTCAGCGACCCGATGGCTCACAAATGACGTCCATTTTGATAGTTCGTCAGACGCAAGCCACGCTAGCACAGTTCGAGAGTCCGACCATGCGTGCACTGACTCAACATTCCGATTGAGGCCGCCGATGACCTTTTGGATCAGTCGCATGCGAAGGACGGCGGCCCAGAGCTTCAAGCGTGGTATCGTCACAGTTTTTACTGATGCCATACGGGTCCTCGAGGTTAGCAGCCGAGAATGCGCGTGCCCCAGCGCTAAAGACATACGGATATAGATGACCGCAGCGTAAGCATGTTAACTTGCATCGGTAAACCCATGTACCTGCACTGAGTCAGCCGTCCTCGTCCCAAGCAAACGGAGGATTCGGACTGTGGAGATATTTGGAAGGTCGGCGTAGAATTGGTTCCAGCGTGATAGGCGTTCGGATGGTAGAGGCTCATCCCATTGCACTTTCTGCTTCCAGAGATCCTGCATCAGAATTTTTGCCGTAATTAGTAGGGGACTGAGCCAACCCATTGAATCAAATAATGGTGCAGTGGTGGAAAGCATCTGGCGCTTGGTCGTCGGTCTAGTTTCATCCTGCACAGGATCCCATGAGACTCCCAGCGCTTGAACCGGTCCCCCGGTAGTGAAGTCCATCCACGTCGGCTCATTTGAGACCCATTTGCGGAGAGGGAAGCCTCCGGCTTGTAGCATCAGAATGAGTTGGTCTCGGAGCGCAACAGCGGATAGTAGATCATCTACTCCGGTGATAATATCGTCGACATAAGTGTCCGAGCGCAGAGCCTTCTGGGCCAGCGGGAATCGGGCTCCCTCATCCTCAGCGAGTTGGAGCAGCGTTCGGATTGCGAGATAAGGTGAGCAGGAGGTTCCGTATGTCACCGTCAAGAGCTGATAGTGTCGGGCAGCCTTGTCTTCTTTTGATTGCCAAACGATTCGCTCCAGATCAACGTCTTGCTCGTCGACTCGAATCTGCCGATACATTTGCCCAATGTCCGTACAAAAGACGATCGGGTGGAGCATCCAATTGAAAATGATGACTGAGAGATCTCTTTGTAGAGCGGGGCCGGTATACAGGGTGTCGTTCAGGGCGAGACCTGAAGTGGATCGAATCGACGCGTTGAACGCCACTCTCAGCTTTTCGGTAAGCTCGTCTCCTCTTTGCCAAATTCCGTGATGTGGTAGATAACACAGAGATTTAGTTGGTTGCTCTTGAAATGTGGGAGGCGGTACTTGGCGCATGTGTCCGGCCAGCTCGTAGTCACGGATAAAAGCAGAGTACTCCTTGTGAAGGTCTTGATCTTCCGAGAGCAGTCTGTGAAGTCGCCACATCTGCGAGCAGGCGCTTTTCATCGTATCTCTGAGCTTATTCAATACTACGAGCATGAGAGGAAGACGAACGACATACCGCGCGTCCTCACCGCGTCGGCAGCCTTCGGTGAAAAGGCGCTCGCACTCTCGGTCATCTTGTGAGAGAAGAGGATTAGCCTGGATCTCCTCGAGCTGCCAGAATATTTGATGCAATTTACTGGATGCGGCTTCATCGGCCCAGGAAATGCAGGCAGTGCTCAGCGCCTTTTTGTGGCTTCCATCAGGCTGCATGACTGGTCCCAGAACGGTTCAGCCAAAGCGGGTTTTCTGCGCTACGGGTGTGCCTGGAGGTCCTTTCTTCAGCCCTTCAAGGATCAGCGAGCCATAAGCGTCGGCGCCGAGTAACAGATCAACCTCTGCGGGTCTGCTAAAGTCGGGATCCGCGACGTTGAGTCCTTGAAGATGCCCCCAGGCTTGACTTTTCAAGTCCATTCTCGGTGTTTTGATGCCAAGATGGCAGAGGATATAGGCTGGTTGACTCCAAGTTTGGTCGGCAGTCAGGATTGTGAGGATTGCCTTTCGACGGGTATCATCCACTCGTCGTCCTCCTAGCGCTTGGACTCCTATTTCAACCTCTTGCAGGGCGGTGCCGAGGCGTTGAGCCAACCGAGCTGTGAGAATGCTGGCCTCTGATCCGGGATCGATGAACCCTCGGACCTGCAATCGCCGGCCACCAGAGGATATCAAGGTTACTCGCGCCGTGGCGCGCAGCACTAGTCATTTCTCCGGCGTTAGGTTGACCTGAGGGTTGGACACCGATTGAACTTCGTCCACATCTCCTCGTGCCTGCTTGATCGGTCTTTGTGAGGGGGCATCTGCTGCGGGCCTCTTCTGCGTTTCATGGAGGGGGGTGTGGTGCGACGCACGACTACTTGGATCCTCCTTCACCACCGGGGTTAAAGTAGAGAGGGTGTTCAGATGACGAAGAGCAAGTAGGCGCGTTTTCTCGTAGCGCTTCACCAGTATACTCCAAGCAATTGCGTAATTCGCTTCGGTGATCGGCAATTTTTCCAGAGCAGCCCTTGCGGTGCTCTCAACTGATGTCTTCAAGAAATGTAGCTTTTGGACTCCCGTCAAGGTTGTTTCGTGATCGACGAGAGAGAGGAATAAGTCTCAAAATGACTCCCAGTCTTCGTCGTTACCAGAAAATTTTGGCAAGTTAATCCTGGGGAGGTGAGAGCGACAGCTCATTCACGACTCCGCGGGAGCGCTAGTTCTGCTTGCCAGCTCATCATAAAAGTAGCCCAGCTGAGAAGAGTAGCACCGTTGAGTGATTCCGTAAACATCCTGGGTGAAGTATTTGGTTGCCTGGAGGACCCTACGTCGCTGGAGGCTCTCATAGCGCGATTGGAAGGAAGACCACATTTGACGCAGAGTCTCGATGTAAGCCTGGAGAACACCTGCGGTCGCATTAGTATTGACCCTAAGGAAATCGTCCTTGAAGTTGTTGATGCGTTCAGCCAGAGTCTGCTGCCGTTTCAATCGCTCCATGGTGTTAGCAGCGCACCGTACTATGGCGCCTGGTCGGGAGAATCTGCAAAACATCACTAAAGAGACAGAAAGAGAAAGAAAGAGAGAGATAGAGAGAGAGAGAAAGTGAGAGAGAAAGCATGGCGTCCCTGCTCTCGCCTCGCTTCTACTGCAAGCTTGGCCTTACGACGTAGAAGGAGAGAGAGAGCGTCTCATGGCTTCCCGGCTCTCGTATCGCTTGTACTGTAGGCTTGGCCATACGACATAGAAGGAGAGAGAGAGAGAGAGAAAAAAAGTGCGCGAATTGCTCGATTCAGCCGCCATGATGGCTTCTACTCTGTGCACCACACGTGTCTCCATGTAGACACGTGTGGTGCACAGAGTAGAAGCCATCATGGCGACTGAATCGAGCAATTCGCGCACTTTTTTTCTCTCTCTGCGAGCCCGGATCCGGCTCTAGAAGGACCACTTGGAGTGTATTCCAACATGAGTAATTTATTCACTTATTATTATTACATTTTGAACACAGAACTTAACTAAACATAGTTATTCGCGGTCGCGGTGGTACAAAAGGCACAGGCGTTCACTGCGGAGCGCGGCAGAAGACTGACTGCCCGCCGAGTTGCGGCCGGCGCCGCACGGTGCGACCGTCGCCGCACGCCATCTGGCTGTCAGCGTCGGAGGCTTCAGTGTGAAGACGCTTTTCGCTCAAACAGACGTACTAATATTCTAGAAACAAAATATTTTTCAACGTAGCTTCATTCTTTAAACATATTTTATGAAAAAAATATTTTATTTAATGAAGATAAAGTCTGCGAAAAAATGTTCTTATACAAAATTAGCTATTATTAGAAATTAAGAATTCATTTTTACAGATTTGAACAATGATTTTACTCCATATATAATAAGGAAACTGTTATAATTTGTTACAAAATAATATTATCTTTTGTGTCATTTTTTATTGTTGTGAAAAGAATTATAAATAATGTACTTTGACATATAGAGATATTTTTTGGCTAATACATAAATAAAATATACATATATCTACAAAAATGAAAGAAAGAACACATATTAAAATTAAGTGTACATAGTTCAATAAGTTTAAGAAATGGAATACCTTATCTGTTATATGCAACTTTGATGTATTTAAAATACAAGGAATATTAATAAGGCTTTTTGTTATAATAGCGTATTTTGTGGGTATGCGTCTCATTTAAAATGTATCTGCATAAATCATAACACAATATTGCCAAGCAAATAATTGTAGCAATTTTTAATAATGTTAAAATTTCTAAAATTGGTGCGTTAAGCCGTAGCTTGTAAATAACTTCCTTCATTGATTCGGTTTCGTATTATATTTTTTAATATATATGTTCTTTAAATAAAATTGGTATAACTATAAATATTTTTCAAGAATATACAAAAAATAGTATTTACTTATAAATAGTAAGAAAAAAACATTACCTTTAAATTCTGCCTAGCGAATGTTTATAACATAATTTATAATATATTTTTATAAGATAATAAGCATACAAGTAAGAGAAATAAATTTTATGCCAGGTTAATTTTCCAATGATATATGTACATTTACACTATTGTTTGTCGCGACGATAACAACAGCACATCGGTTGCAGAATACCGTTCACTTATATTGTATAATCTAACATGCCGGGTGCGCATGCGCGATGCGCGTGCAGTATCATATCAAATCGTTTTATATATACCGGTTACATTATACAAGTTATTTCCACCCAAACTTTATATACATTACCATACGGATTTTAATTTTAATAAGTTAATAAATTACTGTCTACAAAAAATGTATTTCAATGTGTATTTTTTAATATTAAAAAGTTATATTAACGTATATATGATTCCATATATTACAAGTAATTTAGCAAATATAATGTACAATAAATGTTTGCATTAAAAAATTTACAAATAAAAAAAAATAATTATTAAAATCACATTAAAGACTTGTGGGGAAAATTTCGCACCACGGTGAGCAGCTCACAATGCCATTCGTGGAGCGTAAATACAAGTTCTGGTTTGTGGGAAGAATTTCGCACCACGGTGAGCAACTTTGAACGCCACATATAATCGTAAATATAAGTTCTGGCTTGTGGAGCGAATTTCACACCACGAATGAGCGACTTTTGCTGCCGCGCGTGGTCGTAAACATGCGTTGTTATTTCGTGGGGGAAATTTTACACCGCGGTAGTCATTACATTCGACCACTGTCTTATAGTGGGCATATTTTTACAACACGCACGATCTATAATATGCCTTCTAAAACCGCGGGGATTATTGTCGACCATGGTTTTATCAGTGTGGAGCCTGGTGTCCAATCTATTGAGACCTCCTCTGGGAGGGGAGTATTCATTGAGCCGAGGTAGAAGCAGCACAAGCTAGCGCCTACATAAATTTGCTTGTGCTTCCGAACGTAGCTCTAACTAATTAACAAAGTGACAACGTTACATTAATAAGTAGGAGCCAACGTTACAATTTATATCCATACATGTTACTATCTATATTTATATCTATATATGTTACTATCTATATTTATATCTATATATGTTACTATCTATATTTATATCTATATATGTTACAATTTATATTTATATCTATATATGTTACTATATATATTTATATCTATATATGTTATTATCTATATTGATATCTATATATGTTACTATCTATATTTATTTTGTATTTACTAATGAAAACTAAGTTACAAGTAATGCAATAGCAGCGGTGTAAATTTTAATTTCAAAACTAACACTACTATTTCGAGAAAATATCAGTTGGTCTACAAAAACTATTTGCAGTTAGTATCACTGTGGCTCATAAAAGAATCTTTTATTTTAAATGCTTTTTAATGCGAACATATAAAATCTAAAATCTAAAATGAAAATCTAAAATGAATTATAAACTAATATAACTCTTCAAATATGATATATTACAATTACATCAACGTAAAAATTACCTTTCTTCTTTTATTATATTCTAGAATTACTATAAATGCTTAAACTATTGTTATTACTACCTATTTCATTACTACATATTTAAAGATTGTTTAAACATTTATTTTTCACACTTTATCCTTTAAAATGATTATTGAATAGCATAACTTTAAAATGAATGCAAAAAATTTCAAACAGTAGTATTTTACAGTTAACAATAGAACGGTGAATCTTTAAATCGCTTTTTGTCAAAACAGCCAAATTCGACCTAGGTCGTTCTTTGAGTGAGCGGCTCATATGGTTTTCAAAAAATAATTTAGATGATTCCTCAAAAAACGACTTCAGTCCACTTTTTTTTAATAACATACATGTAGTCCAAAACTGCACAATATGTATTGATGTAACATCCGTCAAAATTTTCACCTATTTTTATTTGCAAAACATTAAATAAAAATACGAAATATTATGTCTACACATGTAATATAATTCGAACGAAAATAAATTATGTACGTGAGAAGACAACCAGGAGTTCTCACGAACACATCACATTTAAACAACATCGTTAACCTTTAGACGTCCGAGAAGCCGATATATCGGAATAGGCCGAGCCGATATATCGGCTTCCCGGCCGTCTAAAGGTTAAACACCGATTACTCGTGTTTGACCAAAACTTCCTCTCGATAAGCAGACTTTCCCAGGGATAGGCGCGTCGTAGTAAGGGACATTATTAGGAAACGTACCTGCAAACGTCTGCAGCTGTGTATACATACAGATAAACAACTGTAAGCATTGGCGAAAATTCTCAAGAAAAAAAGATGATATGCAGGACTACAGCTTCGCTACTGCGTATTATTTTTAATATTTAAAACTTTAAAATATTTTAGTTATTTTTACTTCAATGAGCATGATATACTATTATATATTAGCGGAAAACATAATTACGTTGTTTTAAGCATACTATATTCTAAATATTTTTATTTAATTCCCATCACTTTTTTTTAACAAACGATAATTGATATCTAGAAAAGTTATAGTTTGATCAGCTCGCAGAATTACACTTTTTTGTAGCTACATATAAGTCTTTGTCAACTGTGTATTCAGATTTTAACCCATCACATTTTTTTAACAACCGATAATTGATATCTCAAAAATTTATAGTTTGATCAGCTCGCTGGATGATAATTTTGTGTAGCTAGATATAAGTCCTTGTTAATCGTGTATTCAGATTTTGCCCATAACTTTTTTTTGGTAATCATCAATCGATATCTCATAAATTTATAGTTTAATCAGCTCGTGAGATTACACTTTTTTGTAGCTGGATATAAGTCTTTGTTAACCGTGTATTCAGATTTTACCCATCACTCTTTTTAATAATCATTGAGCAGGTTTACACTTTTTTTTTCATTTTTTAAAAATGCCAGTGTTCAAGTTATTGGGTAGATTTCTTGGACTGTACATTGAAAAGATATTAGCACCCCGGCTGCCCTCTAGTAGGCATCAGCTGCTCTATTTGAAGTGCAACTCGTCTCCCTTCGTTAGGAGCATCTGGTGCCCCTTTTTTAGCGCAGCATTCATCCATAGTATTCCCGCCGCACACACAAACATAACCTCAAAACTGTTGGAAAAGGATGGTGGAGGAGTGGGGGTTGGTTGTGTCTAGCGATAGTGTAGCTAGTACTACTTATATAATATATATTATATAGTTATTATATTTTAAAATAATCAATCCGAGAATATTTCAAACAGAATCATATGAACCTGGAAGATTAATAATATTGTGTTGGATGGGAGTCGGCTAGATGGAGAACAAGATAGGCACAAGTTGGTGTTGCCTCTTTATTGATTAGAGAAACACCTGCCAGTTTGATAGTCGCCAGGAATCTACCTGCCCGCTCGTAGTCGTATCGTTACGACCTCGAGCGGTTCCACGCGCGAAGGTGCAAGCTTTGAGCAGCAACGAGAAAAGCTGACTGCGCGTCTTGCGCGCATCCACTCTGCTATCGGGGTTGCCACGGAGAGTCCTAAGCTCGTCTCTGACACGTGCGGGGCTTCGTTGAGCGACGTCCGCGTCGCTCGAAGAAACGAATAATATTGATAATTCGAGCGCAGTGCCTGCGTGCGTATATATGTGTATGTAAGTGCGAGTGAGCGGAAGCGCGCTAGCACTTATACACGTAATTTTTTCGTTTTATATGTATTTATCTAATTTGTGTCCGTTTGGATAGTGCATTGTTCAGAGATAGTCTCTTTTTGGCGAAGAAAAAAATTTTACTTTTAGGTAGCAGTTGCTGCTGCTTTACAAAATATACTCTGACAGCTGCTGTAAAATCGAACAGCTTCTCCGGTCGGCAATACGACTGTAGCGGCTCACTTGCGCGGCTGAACCATGCAACTGAGTTTACCGGAGTGCGGCTTATATAAGTGCCAGGCCGGTACGAGGGCCGGCGTGGAGTTCGTCAGCGCGGTTGATCGACTAATGTGCGTCTACTACCCCACGGTGTGTACAGTGTATCTACAATGTATCAACACAGATGCGTTTCTCGTGTGTTAGTGACAGTGTTATTTTATAGTTTTGCTGTTCTGTTAGATGATCCCATACCATTGCTCTGCGCGGATCGCGTTGAATAGGCGCTGGGGGGGGGGGGGGGGTGGGCTGCCGCCCATAGGCAATGAGAGTTTTTTGGTGTCACCCGGCTCCGAAATTCGTGTGACGGTGGTCTGCCCGGTGCATGGTCGCGTAAGTACATCATTATTCATGGCCTCGCTTATTAGTTATACGCTACAAAAAACTTTATTAAACTTCAAATTAATTGTAACATATGATTCTAACTATAAGCCTTGTGCAAGTTCAGCTACAGCAACAGGATTGCAGCTAATTGATTAGTTTTTAATCTAATTAGGCTTTTGTTAACAATTAGTCGAATCCTAGTCTCTGCCGATTGATACAAGCACCTCTGTAAAAATTACATGTGCTTTTGTAAAATCTTGAAAATTGCAAATCTTGGTAAAAGTTATAAGATTTATAAAATTCCGGATATTTGCAAAAACTTGAAATTCAAAACATTTAAAAACAAAAAAAAAATTTTTTTTTTTCAATTAACGTTGCCATGTTTGTGCTCCCATGTGGTGCTAATCAACGGCGGGGGTCTGCGGTGTGTTTGTAAAAAAACATGGCAACGTTAATTGAAAAAAAAAAATTTTTTTTTTGTTTTTAAATGTTTTGAATTTCAAGTTTTTGCAAATATCCGGAATTTTATAAATCTTATAACTTTTACCAAGATTTGCAATTTTCAAGATTTTACAAAACTTTATAGATATACATTTTATCAAATTTTACAAAATTACACTGTTTTTACAAAATTTTACAGATTTTATCAAATTTTGCAGTTTTCAAAATTTTGCAAATTTTACTAAAATTTTACGAATTCTGCAAATTTTACTAAAGTTTCACGAATTTTGCAAATTTTACTAAAGACTGACAAATTGTGCAAATTCCACTCTGCAAGTCCATTCGCAACTCGACCTGATGGAGGTCGTGGAAACGGTCATGCAGGGGCTGGCGTGCCCGTGTCATAGCGTATTTTCGCTAATTATCTGCCGCGTGACAGAATAATGCAGGTTTTCTGAAGCTGCAGCTGCGATGTTTCGTATCTTTCTAGTTTCTTCTTTTTGTTATATTTTATACTATTATTAGATTTTTATTTTTTTTTAATTTATGAAAAAAAAATCTTTTGTAACCGTTTATAGAATATATAACATTAATTTGAAAGAAGCATTTGCTTTTCATTCCAAAAGATTATTTTTGTACCCATTTTGTCACTATATAATAATATATATTCAGTAATGATAATGTTCAGTAATTCCCGAGAAGCATCGATTTATCGCTCGATAAATAGTCTTGATAAACAATGATTATGTTAAGTTAGATCTTTCGCGGGTTTGTGTTAATAATTTGACGTGCAAATAAGCCCCCGTGAAAATCCTCATCTTAACTGAAGCGAAGTGGTGCCTTCGCTATTTTCTTCCAGCCTTTGCTTGGCGTGGGGCGACTAAAGGTAAGAAAGTACATTGCTTGGGGATTTTCTGGTCGCCTATTTAATAATTCAATGGCCCGGAGAGAAAATTTGCCCGATTTTTAGCCGAATTCTAGCGATATTTTGTAGCTTAAAACGACAACACTGTTTGTGGACTAATTAAAAAAAAAATAATTGACCCAGGTAATGTTAGATTAAGGCGTTCATTTTGAAAGCCATAATTATAGTTTCTGATAATTTTAGTAGGGTTAAGGAGTCAATTTTAGCTGATTTTCTAAAAATTCCCGAATACGGGATCAATATTATGAAATCAAATTTATGAAAATTTTCCAAATTTATGAAAATTTTCCAAATTCTTGAAAATTTTCCAAATTTTTAAAAATTTTCCAAATTTTTGAAAATTTTCCAAATTTTTGAAAATTTTCCAAATTTTTGAAAATTTTCCAAATTTTTGAAAATTTTCCAAATTTTTGAAAATTTTCCAAATTTTTGAAAATTTTCCAAATTTTTGAAAATTTTCCAAATTTTTGAAAATTTTCCAAATTTTTATGCATTCTGCATAAACTTGGCCGTTGATATATTTGGTACAGAAATTTCCAAATAGCAGATCAGGATATAGATCCATTAGTCCACCCACCCTACTTTTACGTTGTTATCCCTAACACGCGCACTAATCACCATTTGTACTATCGGCGGCACTGTCACTTTGTCGTCCGACATGAACGATACGAATGAGCCATTGAGCTGTAAGCTCTGAGTTGTTGTATCGACACAGCCCTGATGCTTGTCAATAATGTCTCCGCCGACTATTCCCGCATTTTCTATGGGGAACTCGTTCCGTACAACCTGAACATTGAATTGCAACCTCTGCAGTCTGATTGCTGCTTGGCCTAAAGTGAACGAAGTGCCTGGAGGTACTCCTTGAATTTCGATTATTTTTTACGTATCTATCGGGTAACCAGACGCAAGGTGCCAGATTTCTACGGCGGGTACGTCTGCTCCAGAATCGACGTAAAATTTACCTTGCCTCTCTCTTAACTGAGGGCAGTACAATAAAATGATTGGCGGTGCCGTCCCGTAGTAAGAAATCTGATCTTCGCTGAGTTATGGGGCTTCTCGATTCTCGGCTATACTTCTTGACGCTCGTAACTTCAGGTTTGCGTGAGTGTGTTTCTACTTTTTATTAGCTGTTTATCGTTTTCGCGCTAGTCGGAGGGGTTATCGCCATATTGCTTATCGTCGCGACCATCCGGGCGATTCTTTATGTTGCCCTAGACGTTTTTACGTTTTTTATCGTAATTGTTGTCGTGATCGCCATGCCTGTCGCTATTAAATTTTCCATTATCGCGTTTAGCATTACTATTCTTATTGTTCGCGTTACCGTTATTACTTTTGTATGGATTCATAATTAAATTTCGCTTTATGTGGTCAATCCCTCTGCTACATTCTTCGGTCGCAAGCAGTACATGGAATATGAATCGCATCAATTGATTGAGTCGGAAATTTTTATTTTTACTATTATAATTATTGTGTTTTTCATTGTTGATATTACTGTAACTATTGTTTGTTTTAAAATTTGGACGCTGTGGTTCAGATTCCGGCGCTTCTGCCACAACTACGCATCGCAGCTGAAGTTGGTTCTGCTGCTGTCTGGCAATTGGTAGTGGATCGGCGCGCGCACTGCTTACCTTCGCACTCGAGCGCAATTCTTATTGCTTCGCCGAGAGAGCGGCATGGTTTCGCCCGCCCTCCGTACTATCTTTTTAATATCTAGGCAGTTCGAGATGCCGGCGTTGCATTTTTCGTTGATTGCCCAACGTTGCGGTGTGACTAAATGTGCTCGCGAGTAGTCATCTGCTACCTCTATTCATGAGGTCGTCGCTGTCTCGGGATTGAGTTTTAGGTGTTTGAGTATATTATTTAACTCTCTACCAGCCAATAGCAAGATTACTATGTATACATATAACTCCAGTAGTTTGAATGATTTAATAGCCCTCCAAAACCTGTAAACAAAAACATACCAATATTTGTCTTTTTAAAGGAACGGCCACAATATTTCTAAATATTTTGACAATGTATTATTAGTTTATCATAAATTAAAAATAAAAACTTTTTTATATTAACGAATACGAATTGTTTTGAATATTGACTTTATTTATAAATATAAAAATGAATAATGCCAAAAGAAGTTTAGGCACATATATTAAAAGGGAAAAGAAAATCTGGGTCGGTTTATGTACACTAGACGTTGAAAAAACTTCAAGTAGAACGCATCTGAATTTCTTTTTAAATTATCAGTAATGTTTGCGAAAAGGTGTATTTGATAAAATTTTGTTGTAATACATAAAGAAAACTTCAAATGTAGTCTACCAAAAGTTTTAAATGGCTAATGAACATTAGGCATTTATTTGATACACTTTATTGTTACCTGCTTAACATAATACATTAAGGGATTAAGTAATGTGATATCATAAGACGGTCTAGTCATACCAGCATCTGAAAGACTTCACAGGAACTCAACAGGAACACCCATTTCACTTGTGGTCTGCAACACAAACAAATGTTGTGAACGAAATGTTAGAGGAATATTACATAGAAGGCAATGTTCACGGTTTGAAATATGTACAATATCTGATGATGATATATTTACAAGGGAACTCACTGGTAATTTACACTTAAGTATTCGCGCGCGAAATTCAAACTACAGTTAAATTAGTACGATTATTAGATTAAAATAAATTAGTTGTTAAAAAAATAATGAAGTTTAAATAATAAATATTATAATTTCAATTTGACACTTATTATCTATTTGTTTGATTAAAAAGATTTAACATATATTATTTAAATAATACAATTCTTAAACCAAGAAAGTCAGTATAAACACTTATTTAATAAAAACAATAACTAGTTTATTTACAATAAAAGTTGATTAACTAAAAATAAATTATTTTATAATAACAATTATAATAAACAACAAGACATTTTACGATAGAATACAGAAAAATATATAAAGATAATAAAAACTTCAAAATTTCAGTTAAAAAGTGAAGTTCATTCATATTATACTTTTCAGTTCAGATTTTCTCCATGTATTTACTAAGAATTAAAATACTAATGTATACAGTTAATTGTTATTACTTTACTTATATCATAAACTATCTTTTAACACAAATAGTACAGCTTATTTGAATTTAACAGTTTTTTAGGGAAGCCATGCTTAACAAAATAATTATATAAAACCGATAAACTTGATTGCATTAATATATATATATATATATATATATATATATATATATATATATGGGACGTTTCACGTTAACCGGATCATCAGTGCACCCAAAATTTGGGTTAACCTATCAAGATGTTTGCGGTCTCAAAATGTTCGTCTGGTCAAGAGATTTCGAAAAACTTCTTGCCTTTTCAAAAATCCAATATGGCACAAAAACATGGCGCCTGAAAGCCACGGTTTCATGGCACATTCAACAAAAACGATAGTAAAAATGTTCAAAACATTTTTAAAACTTTTTTTATTTACAAATTCAAAGTTTAACAAAGTTATAGTCAGGCCTTTAAAACAATTTACACCAGACAACCTACCTGAATACGAGTGGCGATGGCTCAGCAGGTAGAGTGTTGGGCTCGAAATCCAGAGGTCCTGGGTTCAAGCCCGACTCTCGGCTTTTCTGACATCGGGACACCACTTTGTTTACATATGTGTCTAATAACATCAAAGCTCCATTGGTTCGGATTCCACTGTAAAAACTGCAGGTCCAGTTGAGATGCATGCGCGCTACATTTCGGCGTGGGGCACATGCACCGCAACTATAGGGAAATGGACCTCACTGGCCAGTACCATCGTATGGTATTGGGCAGTGGGAAGAGCCGTATAAGACTAAAAAAAGGACTTGAGTAGGGTATAATAAAAAAAAATAAAAACCTACCTGCTTGAAATCTAAAATGCCTTTTTCTAAAAAATGTATTTTTCTAATTTCAAAAAGTTTTTCTCAGAACTCATTTTAATAGATCTTTTGGAAAATAGCAGGTAAAACCGTGTAAGTGAATGTCTTCGAGGACCCTAGATATCTTTAACGAATTCCATATTTGAAAATATAATATGTACGTAAAGTTAAGCAAACACTTCACTTTTAATCATATATACAAATTGTTACATAAAATTAAGATTTATTAACAAATTTGAGACTTGAAATTTCTTCAATATATGTTATATTGGCGTTTTTAAATTCTTAAAATATGTTTCTTGTCTTTTTTAATTATAAGAAAACAAGTTACTGAGGCTTTAATCTTTTTTGACAAAGTGGAAAGATGTTTGTTACATCAGTGGAGGATCCACTTGAACTTTGCATTATAAAATCAAGTTCTTTAGGTCTAGCGCTGTGATATTAGATAACAACGAGACAATAGAATTGACATATTTGCCAAATTATATATCATTGCTCTAAGAGATTGATAATTTTATTATATATA
This sequence comes from Gastracanthus pulcherrimus, assembly GCA_949152435.1. NCBI lineage: Eukaryota > Metazoa > Arthropoda > Insecta > Hymenoptera > Pteromalidae > Gastracanthus > Gastracanthus pulcherrimus. The sequence goes on along the minus strand of OX424573.1, from coordinate 79,436,880 downwards.
ACGATTTTAGAATATTCTATAATTAAAGTGATGATACACCCTCGTAAGTAGTTGTTACCTCACTATGGGCAGTCAAAACAAACTTGACCTTGACATCAGATGACCCCAACTGTCGCCAGTGAGCGGCACATAGCGACAGTTGTGGTCATCTGATTCTTTGTCGACTCATCATCATATGTTAGCTGAATGACGTATAGACACTGAGTGCTAGCGGGGGTGACATCTAATACTTTGATGACTCATCATTTATTATCTGAGTATCACATGATTCTAAATAAATCTCTTCTCTTTTATATTACTTTTATTATTTAAAGAAAAAAATTAATGTAATTAAATTGTAATATCTTAATGAAAAAATGAAAAATTTATTTTTCTTATAAAAGTTTTTAAACATTAAAATATATAATTATAAATGGTTTTAAGAAGAAAAAGGACAAATAATCAGGTTAATAAAAAGAAGGTAAGTGCAATTAAATTTTTTATTTATTTGATGATAATCGATTATTTTGTACATCTATTATATTATACACATATAGAGATACGAGTTGATAGAATGCATCTATTACATCATGTTTACAAAGAGGAATTTGCTTATTCAATTCCTTTGAACGTATTTGAACGCTGGTGGTTATAAAACTAATTGCATTATCGTGAATACTTCATGCATAAGACTACTTTTATTTACAATATATGCAATAACTTCATCCGCAACGCAGCTTACACTACCGGCTGTAGAATTTAAATATTCGATGTGAGCACCAATACAATTTTCTAAGTATTCAATAAGACAGTCAAAAGTAACTTTCTTCATAATACAACTATGCCGAAAACGTTTGCATACAATAGATTTTCCAGGTCTCCGATCCTCCTCTATTTCGATAGCTTTATCTTGATGACTATGTGTGAATTTTAAAATCCAACCATTACCGTAAATCTTTTTATCCCTTAATTCATCAGCGTCCCCACGGAAGTACTTGACAATATCAACAAAACTACCTTTAAATTCTTGCCAATCACTGATTGAGAACGCTATTCCGTCAAAGTCAGAATATAGCAGTCATACAGTTGGTCGGTAATATTCGTCCGTATAACTATCGTATTCTAAGCCAACGATAATCTTTTTGGCGAAGGACTTATTTAGTCCATATAACGTGCTGAATAATGACGGGGATGACGAGTGGTTCGTGGTTGGACAGCCATGTTGTCGTTTCTCTTCAAGTGATTAGAAATGACTGTTGTAAAAGTGTCATCATACCAGCTCTTAATATATCTTTCGAACTAGGAGTAGAAGTGGAAAGTAGAAATATTCTAAAAGGAAGGAGAGGGTATCAGGTTTACAATAAATACTGACATTCCGAGAAGACTGAGGAATGTTGCATCAGACGATGTGTCGAGATAAAGCAACAATGTTTTGGTGAGGCTGTCACGTTTCACAAAGGTAGTAGAAAAATTATCGAGAAACTTCTTGAAACTTGATTCGAACGAAAGAATATTGCATCAGACAAATGATATTCTGTTACAATAATGACATTGTAGAGCTGCAGTTTTGTGAACATCTGACAATACAGCCACCTCTGCCAACAAAATTTCTATTAGCATTCTTTTTATATTTTACAAAGCGTCTGGCTGTACTATCATTGTTCTTCAAGTCGGTAGAAAAATTATTTAGAAATTTCTGGAAACCCAAACCCGCGCTCATTTAATACAAGAACATGATACAAAATGGGCCACATACATCGGACGAGCCACGACAATTTATATGCTCTGGTATAAATGGTGGTCATCCAAAACTATCAAAATACAAAGCATTCCAAGATTTATCAACGTATATAGCGATCCAGTGCATACCAGGTTTCTCGTGATAGTCAGTGTTTACCACAAACGTTGTCGGTTTCATCCACCGACGCGGCGTTTCGTCTGCTGGGAATACACCTGTAGTGTGCGATCGGATTGCCGAAAGTCTCTACAAAATTTTCAGACTGTCCATTACAAAATTCAACCTAGTTTTGACAATTTTCAGAACCTCGTGTACACAATCAAGATTTAAAACGATATACATTATTTAAAGAGCAGCGATATTTTTGGTAGAAAGGTTTTACAGCTATATGAATACAGTATGTATTGGACGATAAATTATTAAAACTCGGACAATTGACATCGTATTCCAAATTAATAATTTCCCCAGCTATAATTCTGTATAATATTAGCCATTTTTAGTTTCCTCTTACGTATATTTTTTGTTCATTTTTGATAATATCACGCAGAGTCTTATACTTTCAAAGAAAATGCACGATCAAAGCAGTCAAAACCATGATGATTTTGAATTAACCAGTTATTTTGTTTTCGAATATTATCACTTAAATTGAGTATAGGAGCTGTTTGTGCTACTAACCAATGACCAGTAAAATTACCGTTTACAGCGACCATGGCGACATCCATCGGTACATTGGTATTTTTAATACCCTTAAAACACTGAATATCTATAACCAAGTCCATTGTCTTTTATAGCTTGTATTGGCGATCAAGATTTGAAACTGACTGACGCGTGTACGACGTAGGCAAACTTATATACAACCAACAGGGACATCTACATGTCACAATTTCAACCGCTAAAGTCAACGATAACTTGACGTGACGCATCTATCTCTTAACTATTGTTGTATTCTGCATATACCGTGCAATTTACTGTGGCAGTCAAAGGATTATCGAACCTTACGTCTATTCTAATACTACCGTATTTAATCAAATACCAGTGAATCGTTAGCGAACAAGTCAGGTGTTAAAGTAAAAGCAAATAGACAATAACTCTTAGGATATACTTCACGCATGATTTGATTACCCTCATTGAGAAAATGTATACCTGTTCCCGAAAATAAGATGTGATAAGCATCAACGTACAATTTATTTCTTATACTAAAATCGGGTTGTAAAGGTTTTTAAGGTATTTGTACACCGCCAACGTATAATATAAGCATAGAAAATTGATATTATAATGTTAAAAGTTAAAAGGGTTAAGTTCTCGATCCCCATTAAAAGCTTTATTATTAACAAAACCAATAATAATTCTTTTTGGTATCTGACCTAATATAACGTTATCCAAGGTTTCACCGTGAATGCGACTATGCATGGTAATAGCCTTGACTTGTACTCTCGTAAGAGGATAGTTATCAGTTGTCTTTCAAAGAGCTTTAGCATGTGCGAGTAATACACCAGGATTAATTTTTACGCATCTAACTAAAAGATTAACTTTTTCGATATGTAAAGAAAAATATCCTGTAGGATCCATGAGGGTAAAATTATTGAGACCTTTTACTAAACGTACTCTTACCTCAACACCGTTTATTAGCAACTTTTCTTGATTAAAATCGCTACCGTAAATATGACCTTTTAAGTCGATAGCTCTCCCCGCTGATAGAAATTTTCGTCGTAATACAAGTTCCTCGTTAGCATCTGCCACATCCTCCATTTTCGGAGGAGTATCTTCACACCATAAGACAGTCGCAAAGTGAGATTGTTTTGCAGCTGGTCCATAGTTAAGCAGCGTCTCAACGTATGATCGGTAAGCGCACGGATTGGTTGGTGGTGATATAGGTTTTTGATTGAAAAAGACATCCACTTGATTAAACAATGAATGCATTAAGTTGTTAACGGGGCCAACTTTGTTTATTGGAGGTGCTGGATTCGTAGGTAAATCAGCTGTAGGGGTATGACAGGCTAGACGAACACGTAGATTGAGAATCGTGTGTGCAAGATCAATGTATTCTTTACTATTACCAGGTATAACGAATTCTATTGGCGGGTCATCTGTTAACGATGATATTGGTTTATAATTTATCCAGTGAGAGCCTTCGATCGTCGTTTGAGTCGGAGGAATTTCAAACATGAGTAGCTCCTACTCTAGACATTTACATCAATGGGTGTGTAAAAAGGCCATCTTTAGCTATCAAAAATACCTCTCGTTGTTCTTTTATTAGTCTTCCTATTTTTTTTGTTAGCTTCTTCTTCTTTTTCTTTTTAACTTTACCTTTTTTTACACCAGATGACTTGCGTCTTGATACCTTTCTCCAGTATTTTGTTACTCTTTTTCTGCTTTACGAAGTGTGACAGGTCCGTCGAGCAACAAGAGGATCGACGTGGCGGGGCATTTTATATCCTGACCCCTCCATCAGCTTATCTAGTTTTTCTTCAGCCTTTCTCTTCAGAGTTTCACCAGATTCTCTCATGCGGTTGCCTTGGCTCCACGGGTAAAGAGTGGGAGAACCCATCGAAATATACCAGCCAGGAATGAACCAATGCCACCATGACCTCGTTGGTAGGGGGGGCCAATGTAACTGCGTCCAACCGCACCAATGTGAGGACCCGCACCAAAGGTACCCCACCACTACTACCAACTTGCATATTGAAATATTCTTCATAACGATCCATTTCTTTTTGTGTATTACACAATCACTTTAGTTGTTCTTTTAAAATGAAGAGTCACCGTCAACGTAACGTAATCGAATGGTATTGGATGGCCAAGCTGGTCCCTTATATCAATTTCGATAGTCTGAAAGGAGGTGTATAGTAAATGTAGGTACATGGGAGGGGAGAAACTTTTGATTCTGGTACCGCCGTATGTGTAATCATCTATATTTAGGGATACCGCTCGCAACAGCCGTGATTGAACGTCACCTGCTACGTAATGTTCACAAATGTCGGTGTAAATCATGATCATGGGTGGTAAGCTGTTGGAAAGATGAGCTGGTCTAGCGCTCTCTATCGGATCTTGATGTTTAATAAGATGGCTGTGTATATTTTCAAACCCCAAAATTTTTTGCAATTTCTTGGACAGACAAAGCTCGTGACTAAATTCGGTACAAGTTGTCTTTGCACAAACTCTATTAATCGTCACGTATCCACCACACTCGACTCTAAACTCCAAATGATCCTTCGTACAGTCTAAATTATTTATTTCGTGTATCAGACTCTGCACATCTTTGTAAATTCTTGGCCGAATCAGTGACAAGGCACTGCTGTAATTTTCGACTCTTAAGTTTTTTATCTCTACATGTGTGTGTGGTATGCTGTTTAACAAAACTTTTCCGTCTTCTTCTTCTTTATCCGATGAAACGTGTTGAAACGTCAGAGGTATTTGAACATCCATAAGTGCGACTGACCATGACCCTTGTAGCCGCATTTGCTGTGGTAACTGAATAATAAAGCGCATTGTAGATAATAAATGATATAAAATTGATCCTTCATTTTATCTCCCTTTTAAATGATTCGTCTTAATCCAAGAGTTAAACTTATCGGGGTAACCTTTCCAACTAACAAAATATTCCTTAGAGTGACCTTTGCCTCTACTTTTTAAAGCTTTTCAATCTCAAAAATGCCTGTATTTAAAAAAAAGCCATCAATGTCTTCCTCTGCCAAGTCTTTCAAAAGGAATATGCACGTTTAAGCTTTCGTATAAAAAGTTACCATAGTTACTAAAACCATGATACTACCCCACCTAACCTCCTCAATGTCACCATGAAAGTAGATACCATGATATTATCCCCTCTGTATTTTACACGTGACTTTATTCTGCATTGTCGTTTTATTCTGCGAGTTCGCTCTGATTAAATAAGAGCGAAAATCGTATGTAAGTTTAGAGTTTCGTTTATTATCTCCATCATGCTAAAATCTCCTCTGTTTTAAATACAAAATAAAATGGTATGTAACTTGAAGGAGAGAGAGAAATGCTGATTTAAAAAAGGTTGAAATTTAATAAAGACAGGATTTTCATTCACTGACTTTTGGCCTTCAAATTCTCACGTAGCGCAAGTAACCATAGATGTGTATTTTGGTTTAGCTCCGAGAAACATTAGGAAAAAGGAAATAACACGATTATGCATACCAAAGAGAGAAATATTCTAAAACAATGTACTCAGTCTCAAAGATGCAACCAACGAGTAAAGACATAGTGGGCAATGCTGAGGCCGAGGATCCCGTCAACGCCGTGCACGAGGTGTCAGCGATTGTGGAGGAGTAAGCTGCCGCTGAGGAGCATGCAGGCGACGAGGAACTCGTGGAAGAAGAACCAGTGCACTATTTAGTGATTGTGAAAAGTGCGTGTGTTCCGGAGACTAATTACATTGTGGAGAAGAAATTTAAAATGCTCAGAAAACGCTTACATCCTGTGTCACTGACACAGGATTTGACCACATACTATAGGATATATAGCTCTTCAAGGCAGACATTGGACGATGCCAAAGATTTTTATTGTTCTCAAAATGTCCAAATACAGTGATGTCGCCGTGTTGAATACCCAATCGGCATAAGAATGAAATGTGTCAAATCAGCACACGTTGTCGCTTACATCACGAAAGACTGGTGCTGTATTCTATCGCAGACTTAAAGATCTATGGAATGATATCGTGGTAAAACTTTCAAGTATCGTAAGTGAAGTGTATAAAAAATCTATAAAAAATACCTTTCTAAAAAGTAAAATCTTGGCAAGTATAAGTTTCATTATTACCCACAATATAAATTAAAAGAAATATGTTATTACCAAAATAAGACGTTCAATTATGAATTTCATGAATACGCTACAATTAAAATAGTAAACTTAAACTAATATTCTATTTAAAAAATAATATAGTTTAAAATATTTCCATTTTTTACTAATTCTGATAATCTCAAATGAGCGCTGAAGAAATTAATGAAATCGATTAATAAATTGGCAAGTATTGTATTTTTATTTGTATATCAATTTCCTTCTTTTATTAATTAGTATGAAGTATACAAATTAATAATACCTTTCAAATTTAATATTGTAAGACATTAAATTTGACATAAATACACGTTGATAAGAAATAGGTCAAAAAGTCGAACCTCAAACATTGATCTATAATACTCTCGCTACATTACACTCGCGTTATATGTAGTGCTTATATGGCAATTCATGTCTATTATAGGTAAGCTAACTGATACTTTTTGAAAACAAGTCAATATAATATTACGGACAAACAGTTATACGGACATAGTTATATGTCGAAATTAAAGAGACCGTCAATGCACTATATTTTATATTGAACTACAGTTAAACCTGGAACATTTCTCGAGTTTGGGAAAAATAACCTCGAACAGTGCCGAAGTTACCTAAGGTTCGTAGCAATTTAACGACGACAGCTAGTCAGAGCCCTAGATAAGGTATAAACTGTTTGTCCGTAATATTATATTGGCTTGTTTTCAAAAAGTATCAGTTAGCTTACCTATAATAGACATGAATTGACATATGAGCACTACATATAACGCGAGTGTAATGTAGCGAGAGTATTATAGATCAGTGTTTGAGGTTCGACTTTTTGGCCTATTTCTTATCAACATGTATTTATGTCAAATTTAATGTCTTACAATATTAAATTTGAAACGTATTATTAATTTTTATACTTCATATTAATTCATAACAAAATGACATTGATTTACAAATAAAAATGTAATATTTACCAATTTATTAATCGATTTAATTAATTTCTTTAGCGTTTATTTCAGATTATCGGAATTAGTAAAAAATAGAAATATTTTAAACTATAATATTTTTTAAATAATTTGTATACTTCATACTAATTAATAAAAGAAGGAAATTGATATACAAATAAAAATACAATACTTGCCAATTTATTAATCGATTTCATTAATTTCTTCAGCGTTCATTTGAGATTATCAGAATTAGTAAAAAACGGAAATATTTTAAACTATATTATTTTTTAAATAGAATATTAGTTTAAGTTTACTATTTTAATTGTAGCGTATTCATGAAATTCATAATTGAACGTCTTATTTTGGTAATAACATATTTCTTTTTATTTATATTGTGGGTAATAATGAAACTTATACTTGACAAGATTTTACTTTTTAGAAAGGTATTTTTTATAGATTTCACAACTTTTCCAGAGACGGAAATGTATTCTTACTATTCTCGAAAAAATAGAAATGTTTTAAAAATAGAATATTAGTTTATGATTACTATTTTAATTGTAGCGTATTTCTTTTAATTTATATTGTGGGTAATAACGAAACTTATACTTGCCAAGATTTTACTTTTTAAAAAGTTATGTGTTACTTTCAAATAAATAAATGTTTGTGTATGGGTAACTTGAAAGTTTCATTGACTCCATTTTCTTTTAAACTACTTGAAGTAATCTTTTGCAATTTTACCAAAACCATTATGTAGCCCTATTGATTATGAAAATTCACTTAAAATAAATTTAAATAAAATTCTTTCGAAAAAACCTTATAGTATTCTCATGTTTTATTCAGATATCAAGTTAACGCTGAGTGAAAATAGTCTTTTTAATGTAATAAAAACGTGAGCTTGCAAACATTTGATTAATTATAGTTTTTTAATTTCATTAAAATGACCCTTCTGAGCCAGCGTTCACTTTAGATCTGGATAAAACATGAGTATATTATGTGTTACTTTCAAATAAATAAATATTTGTGTATGGGTAATTTGAAAGTTTGATTGACTCCATTTTCTTTTAAATTACTTGAAATAATCTTTTGCAATTTTACCTAAACCATTACATAGCCCTATTTGATTATGAAAATTCACTTAAAATAAATTTTAAAAAAATTCCTTCGAAAGAACCTTATAATATTCTCATGTTTTATTCAGATATCAAGTCAACGCTGAGTGAAAAGAGTCTTTTTAATATAATTATAAACCTGAGCTTGCAAACATTTGATTAATTATACTTTTATAATTTCATTAAAATGACCCTTCTGAGCCAGCGTTGACTTTATATCTGGATAGAACATGAGTATATTATGTGTTACTTTCAAATAAATTAATGTTTGTGTATGGGTAACTTGAAAGTTTCATTGACTTCATTTTCTTTTAAACTACTTGAAGTAATCTTTTGCAATTTTACCTAAACCATTATGTAGGCCTTTTTGATTATGAAAATTCACTTAAAATAAATTTAAATAAAATTCCTTCGAAAGAACCTTATAGTATTCTCATGTTTTATTCAGATATCAAGTTAACGCTGGGTGAAAAGAGTCTCTTTAATGTAATTATAAACCTGAGCTTGCAAACATTTGATTAATTATAGTTTTGTAATTTCATTAAAATGACCCTTCTGAGCCAGTGTTGACTTTATATCTGGATAGAACATGAGTATGTTATATGTTACTTTCAAATAATCCTTTAAACACAAGAAGCACTTACACGAGTACAAAGATTCACAAAGACCCTCAACAATAACAAAAATTTAGGTTAAAAAACAGTACATCTATTGGAGTATTTAATATTTAACAGATGCTTTTGTGACGCAGCAACTTGATTAGAGAACTTGATTTGTATTCAAACTTCACTTGCTGTTTATTTTACCCTCAGAGTATAATTGCTTGAGATATCAAGAAAAGACAGAATCTTAGCATTTGACATTATACCTCGCTATAACAAGCAGTTTACAGTAAAACTGAGTAATATCCTTTAAACACAAGAAGCACTTACACTAGTACGAAGATTCACAAACACCCTTGTCAATAACAAAAATTTGTGTTAAAAAACAGTACATCTATTGGAGTATTAAATATTTAACAGATGCTTCTGCGATACACCAACTTGATTGGAGAACTTGATTTGTATTATATTTACATCATGACAACATCAGAGTGGATATTCAATTACTGCATCCTCATGATTGTGTGACAACACTCTGCTAAAATACACATAATTTTTCATAGGGTCGAGTCTTTTCAAGCAAACGATAACTTCATTTATAGAGAGTTGCAAAATATAATGAACCTTGATTCTTCGGGTGTTGCTTCATTCAAAGAATTTATCAGTGGAATTACAAACAGCGTTTAGAATTTAAATTTATCGTTAAACAATATACTAAATCATATTTTAACCCACTTAAATATCCCACATCTTATGCAAGACACACTTTATTGTAGAGCATTCGCCCCAAATAAACCTCAAGCGATACCAGCTCCTGCCATCTTAGGTGCACAGGCCACTACTCAGGTACAAGCTACAGCTTCTACCTCACAAAGCGCATAGGCCACTGCTCACATTCAAACCACAGCAGTACAGAAGCTTTCATTTTATATTATCGTTCTAGAGTATGTTCTAAACTAAAGGTAAATTGGGTGATCTTCACACTATATCGATTTCTTCCGAATGCGACTCGACTACACATGAAGAAATTAAAGTCTGTCTCCGCAACTATTACCACCGTACATACGCAAACTTAAATGTCTTGCTCAAGATAAATTAAGGAAATCTACTAAGTTTAGATAGCTTGTTATTCGTAATAGTCAAGAATTTGTTCGCAAAAATAAAAGATCTAAGTGTGTTGCTATTATAACTGAGTCAGATTTGTATAAAAATGTCTGACAATCACCTTCTTCCTCGGCTAGTAACAGGCTACGAAAAATCCTTCACTACGTATAGCCCAGATCAACGCTAATTCTCTTAAAGGGCATATGGTATTAATCGAATCTTTTATTCTCGATGGAAATGTTGATATACTGTCCATTGCTGAATCGTAGCTAGCACCAAGTAATAATGATTCTAGTTGCCATATTCCAAACTATACCCTCATTTGAAACGGCAGAGGGTTAGCATCGAAAACAGAAAGACTTCCTTTTATTCAAGGTAGGATCGTACCGCGTTACATTTCTGAGACTTTTAAGTTTAAAATTTTATCTTCCTCGCAAATAAGTACTAATATTAAGTTACCCAAATATATGCTTATTGAGATTCGACCAGGCAATAATTCCTTGCTCCTGATAGCTTCTGTCTACAGGTCTCCCAATGGCTGAGTTCTATCTCAAATTTCATTATCTGTGGTGATCCAAATTCAGATTTGACTAGTGAGTAATTCTATGCGAAACATTTGCGACAGTTTATTAACGAGCACTTCTTATATTTACCTCCATTCGGCGCTACTCATCACAACGAAAATTCTAGCATGTGGCTTGATGATATTATTAGTGATTCAGAAGATAAGATAATTCATTTTTCATTTTTTTTTTTTTCGTTTTCTTTTTACCAATAAACACGACTTTATTATTATTGATTTTGATCCTGCTTGTTTAGCTTCAAACACAAGTATATTGAAGCTGAAAATGAATATTCGTTAAATTTTTTTTTTAAGAGAGAGACATAGATATATAGATAGATAGATATAATATTTACAAAATTTTTACATAGAATTTTACATTTTAATGTCACACGTTATCAGTTTCTTAAAATTACATATTATGTCATTATTTAACTAAAATAAATTGCACATATGTGAAGTTAGGTACATAAAGTATTGCACTTTGTTGTCAGTTATGAAATTTGTGTTTTCTAAATCGTACTTATTATACCTATCAGTCACTTCAATAAAATTACATACATACATTAACAATCGCTTCCATTCATACTAATAAATACATGCATACTTTTTTAAAATTGTTTTGTGAAATTAATAATTTAAAGAATATATAAATAAAATACACAAATACATCAATAAATTAGAATTTTAACGATACAAAATAAATTAACACGAAAGAATTGAACAAATAAAAAGAAGGGGAAAAAATGAACATCAACAAAACAATTAATCTAAGCAGCTAGGTATTTCTTGACCGCCACCTTAAAAGCCATTAATGATGGTAGCGTACGAATGGCAAGAGGGAGTTAATTCCACAAATGCGCACGTTGCACTTGGATAGATCTTCGTCCTGTTTCAGTGCGCATGTATGTTACGGAGAGTTCTTTTGCATCACCCCTTACAGGACGCTTCGATTTGTTCTTCATAAAAAGCGACTCGAGATAGACTGGCTCTATAACCCGTAGGATTTTATACATTGTTATAGCCATGAAAACGGCTTTTCGAGAGTCCACCCGAGTCCATTCTAATTGTTCCCTGTAGGGGGTGATGTGTTCGTCCCTCCTAGCACCTAAAACGTATCGCACACATGAGTTTTGCAGTCTTTGCAGCCTGCTACGAAGTTCTTGTGATGCATCCAGATACACCAGAGAGCAGTAGTCAAGATGCGGGAAAACAAGGGCCATTGCTAAGTTCTTGCGCAGGTCCTGAGTGGTATACCTTCTAAAAAATCTCAAGTTATACAACACTCTGTTGACCTTTTTAGGAACCATGTCAACGTGTGTTGTCCACGTCAGTTTAGAATCAAGTATAATACCCAGGCTGGTAACGGTCGGCGAGAATGGGACAAAGACGCTATCACCCAGACTGATCTTCGGCATACCTTGTGACTCAAGATTGTTTATATATTTACAGGAGTCGAAAATAATAGCTTAAGTCTTATTACATATGTTCTTAAAAATAAAAGTATCACATCATTGATTTACATATAATACAATTGCAAGTATGTGAAGTCAGATACAAAGATAAAGTATTGCACTTTGTTGTCGAGATGTACACATAATACCCAATCATGTCGTTACAACTGTCAGCCAGGCAATGAAAATTACATACATACATACATTTAAACAATTACTCGCTTCCACTCATACTAATAAATACTTGCATACCCTTAAAAGCTGTTCCAGTCAATTAGTAAAACACAAAAGATTAAAAAATAAATAAATAAAAGTAAATAAGTTAATTAAACAAAAAAAAAGATTAAATAAATTAATATGAATAAATAATTAAATAAAATATATAAGTCTAACTGACAACAACATTCAATCTAAGTCAGAAAAATATTTTTTGTCCGCCATCTTAAATGCCATCAATGATGGTACAGTACGAGTGGCAAAAGGGAGTGAGTTCCACAAATGCGCACATTGAACTTGGAAAGATCTTCGTCCTGTTTAATTGCGCATGCGTGTTATTGAGAGATCTTTTGGATCACCTCTTACAGGAGGCATCGATTTTTTCTTCGTAAAAAGTGTCACGAGATAGACTGGCTCTTTAATCCGAAGGATTTTGTACATTGTTATAGCCATAAAAACGGCTTTTCGAGAGTCCACCCGAGTCCATTCTAATTGTTCGCTGTAGGGGGTGACGTGCTCATCCTTCCTAGCACCTAAAACATATCGCACACATGAGTTTGTAATCTCTGTAGTCTGCTACGCAGTTCAAGAGTATAACATAGGATTTTGTCACTCTGGTCTCTTTAGCTTTAATTAATTATTTCAATATTCACTTCAAGTTTGCTCTACACTTTACCGAATTTAGTTATAAGATCAGGATGAATTCTTTAACTACTAAATAATGATACTATTGTTTAATCAATTTAAGTACCTAGGATTTATTCATATATACTCAAAAAAGTGTCACTAATTATTTACAGATATAAGTTACAATGTTTACGATCGCTTTCCCAAAATGGCTACGTAAGCCCGCGCACGCCGCTTATATGACTGAATCACTCCGTTTTTCCCGAGCTAATAAATATTCATATAAACCCTTAATCAACCCGCTTTCGCGTCGTTCTCTCCTTATCACTCAATTATCTTCTTTATCGACCTAATTAAATTATCCCCGTTTATCGACGCCATTTCAGCCAATAGTTGGGCTCCCAAGCCCTCCGGGGACGACTGAGTGGAAGGCCCGGCTACCTACTGATCTGCTGGCTGGTGTAGCCGGTTCCGCAACTTCTCCCAGATAGCTCTATCCTCCTCCACTTCATCGGCCCACGTCACCTGCTTAGGTCTTCTTCATGGTGATGGTTGCTAAGGGTCGCTCTTTTCTCGTGATCGTCTCCAGGCTGTACGTTTGGCTCACCCACCAGCCTTACGGCGCTCTGCAGCGAACGGCCAGTCATGACCCCCGTCGCTTCCGAACGATTGGACTCCCCTAACGACGGATAGGACGGCGCCAGTAGGCGTGAGGGCCCCAGTGCTCGGAGAGCCTCTCGATGAGTATTAAAGGCCGGATGGTCCTCTTGGATAGCAAGTTCCCTCTCCGCCACGGCCTCTCAGTCGTAGCTCACCATGGAGTCATCGACGGGGGAAGGAGGAGTTGGAATATAGCGCTGGGCTATGTTTTCCACTTGTTGGGCATTCTCATCCATGGGTAGAGGGCCGCTCGACGGCTCATTGAACGAGGGGTATGGTTGGTGGCTTACCCTACTAATTCGACCTCTGCGACTTCCTCGTGCTCTCAACATCTAGACCACTGAATATACAACAAAAAAAAAACAATATCGCTACTACATGAGTATTCCTACAATGGGTTGCTATAAAGTTAAGGTCGCTATTTTGGGGCTTTTCGCCTAGGGGGTATATATCTTTTCAAGTCCTTCACGTGCACCTCTGGGATCCTCCTATCATTCCCTGCATCTAACACATATACTAGCGGAGACTTGACTTCTTTGATGGCAAAGGGGCCGTCAAAACGATCGGCTAGCTTAGTAGAGAACCGCTTGTCCTTATTTGACAAGTAGTGGGTTGCTCGCATCACTAAGTCACCTACCTGGAATTGAGCGTCCTTTCTACCTTTATTGTAGTATTTGGCTTGTCTTTTCTTTGCAGAGTCGATATGCCTAATTACTAAGTCACATAAAGCATCGAGTCTTGCTACAAGGTTTATCCACGCTTCCGGGTCGCTACTGATAATGGGTCGCTTTGGTTATACTTCTCTTCGCAAGATCTTCACAGGCCTTGAGTTTCGGCAATAATTGAAGAACTCTGCTGATACTTTCGGGGTCGTTTGCATAGCTGTGTCGACGGCATGACTGAATTCATGAACATGGGCGTCCCAATTACGGTGGTCTGGCTTCACGAAGGTCGTTATCATGGTCTTTACGGTCCGGTTGCTCCTTTCCACTGGATTGGCCTGAGGGTGGTACGATGGCGTGGTCACATGGGTCACTCCATACAGCTGACTGCCGTCAGCTTTTGTCAGCTGCTTCAACTTAATCCACCGCGTGAAGAGATCCTGGAACATCACCAAGTATGTGAATTGACTTTTACTTGGTAGGAATTCCATAAGATCTCCTGCCACAATGGATCATGGTCGCTCTACAATCCTTTTTCCTAACAGACCTATAGGTCCAGTTTGGGAGACTTTGTGTTTCTGGCACTCTAAGCAAGACTGGACGAAGTGACGCAAATCGTAGTACATCCCTTGCCGGTAGTATTCGGGGGCCACTCGATCGTCTTCCCGAATCCCAGATGTCCAGCGGAGGTGATGCAATGACTCTGGGACATTACTCTCTCTCGATGTTCCACTGGTAGAAAGAGTCTCCATCCTTCTTCTCGAGAGGTCACTGGATCTAATAATGGCTCGCTATGAAACTTGTATAACATCCTATCTTCGATTCGCCAATCTGGAAATCTATATGGGTGTTTTTATACTTCCTCCACTCTCGTTAGGTATCGTTTGTCCTGTATTTCATCAAATCCGGCTATTTCACCATCTTCATACATCCTGGACAAAGCATCAGGCGCTTTCAGTAGCATGCCTCTACGATGGATTATCTCGAAGTCCCACTGCTGCATATCGTGTGCCCAACGGGCTAGTCGTCCAGTAGGGTCCTTTACGTTGCGTAGCCATTGGAGAGCACTATTGTCGGTGATGACCTTGAATTCATATCCTTCTAGATAGGGTCGAAACTTTTTGATCGCCCGTAATAGTGCCAAGCATTCTCTTTCTGAAGTGGCATAGTTCCGCTCAGCCATAGTGAGTACCCGGCATACATACACGATGGGATGCTCTCCATCATCCCCTTCCTGTGTTAAAATCGTCCCACTGGCCACTCTGCTCGCATCAATTAGGACCTCGAAGGTTCTGTTGAAATCTGGCCTCCCCAGGACCGGAACTACTGTCAGCACATTCTTCATACCTTCAAAGTCCTCTTGTTGGTCACTATTCCATATCCATTCTTTCCCTTTTCTTAGTAGCTTTACTAAGGGGATTTTCATTTCTGAATCGTGTTCAATGAATCGTGAGTACCATCCTACCATGCCGAGAGACCGCCTCAGCTGCTTAAGAGTCTTCGTCGCTGGATAATCTGTCACTGGAGATACCTTTTCTGGGTTCGGTCGCAGCCCATCTTTATTCAGAAAAAAACCTAAATAAGTCACTCTTGAACAGCAGAACTCGCACTTTTTCCGGTTGACTACCAATTCTGCTTCCACCAGCTTATTGAGGACCAGCTCTAGCTATTGGAGATGTTCCTCAAAGGTCTCGACCGCTATGATAATGTCCTCCAAGTATTCAAATACATATGGTTCATACTGGACGCCGAACAGAGCGTCGATCAGGCATTGGAAGGTCATGGGCTCAATCGTTAATCCGAAGGATATTTTTACGAATTGCCACAATTCTGAACCCGGCACTGTAAATGCTGTATATTTCTTGCTGCTTTGCTCCATAGGTACTTGAAAATAAGCCTGCTTGAGGTCAGTTTTAGTCAGGTATTTGGCTTTACGCAGTTTGTGCAATATTGAATCCATACCCCTGATAGGATAGGCGTCTCTTTGGGTCACTTTGTTAAGGTCGCGATAATCGTTACAAAATCTGTAATTCCCATCTGGCTTCTTGATGATTACTGGAGCGCTACTCCATTCACTTGCCGATCACTCTACTACTCCACTCCTAAATATCTTCTCTATCTCTTCGTGCACCACTTGAAGAAGTTTGGGGGACATTCTTCTCGGACGGTATTTTATGGCGGCTGCAGTGAGAACATCTATGTGATGTTCGGTCAACAGAGTTGTGCCTATGTTGTTCGATGGTGGAGGCAATATCTTGGTTACTAGGTCTTCTATGGCCTTCCTCTGACCGTCGTCTGCTTCGATAATGCCGGCTCATTCAGCGTACGCTGGGATCGCTTCTGGTGCCTCATCCTCCCAAGATTTCTTCCACAGTACCTTATCAGTCCTCCACATGCGTCTGCCATATTTTACATCAACGTTCGATGGAGTAGTGAAGTCTTAACCTAATAATATGTCGTGGTCGCAAGGATCTACTGTTCTTACCGATAATTTTCTTGATTTGCAATGCAATTCAATTTTGATATTCAGATATTCTAATACTTTCTTGGTTCCACCTAATACACTTTGTAGAATCAAAATAGATCTTTGAACTCAGCTGTTATCGCTGGACCTACTAGGGAGACCGTGGCTCCTCTGTCAACTAGGGCTCTGTATGGCCTGCCACCTAGAATGACCTTTGTGAAAATGCGATTCTCTGCGCTCATCCCTGCAACTTCATCTTCGACTTGTTCCGTAACCTCAAATTGGGCGTCCTCAGGCTTACGTGGTACGCTACTCTCTCCCTAGACTAGATGTGGGCTCCCCAACATCTACGTCTTCCACAGAGGAGGAGGAGACCGACAACGGTGGAGTGTATGCCTATGATCCTTCTAGAAGGTCGACCGTCTCACGTGCGAGGGCTAGGTGCTCAAAATCCTTCTGCTCGTCAGTCTCCGGATTGAGTGGCGTTAAATCGGGCCATTTAAGAATCGGTAAGGGCGTCACTCTGTTGGACACCTGTCGCAGGAGTCGCTGGATGCTCTGTTTAGAGTAGGCATGACCGCTTGTTCCGATATCGTCTCTCTGCTTTCTCATTGTTGCTAATTTACGCTCTTGTTTTTCTAGATTTTCTCTATGTTCTCTCTTTTCTCTAATTTTCTCTGTGTCGCTCTTTTGAAACTTCTTATTCTCTGCTTTTTCACTCTCTATTTTAATTTTCTCTATTCTGCTCGCTTGGAACACTATGTTTTCTTTTCTTTCTCTCTCTTCTCCATAGTCGTTCAAGCTTTCACTCAATTTACTTATTTTATTCTTTAATTTACTCTTGGTCGCTAACGCTGTGGTTTTCTCTGATATCACATTGTTTGAAGTGTTACTCTATACTGGGTAAGTCTCCCCATTTGACAGTATGGACTTAACACTTCTCGACTCCTGTGCAATCATCGATTCATTCTGTTCTTGGTCTCCGATTGTCTTCGCTTTCTCAGGGGTCGCTATACTCTTTTCCTGTATATTCACTGGGACACTGTGCTGACTGTTTGCTGCAAGTTTTGTCCCGCAGATGGTTGCTGAGGGGTACGGGATTGTTCTGCCCCCGGGGCCCCCCCGTCTGCATCCCGTTTCTCATAGTTGGGTTGTTTGGGCCGACCTGACATGTCGGTTGTCTGTTTGGGCATTCATTGGCGTAATGTCCCTCGGCTCTACACAGGTGGCACGTCCTTTGAGGACATTATTTTGCTCAGTGACGAACCGTCTGACAGGTACAACAGGCGCCATAGACTGGTGGGTCTTCAGTCAGGCGGCTCGCTTGGTCTCTATTTCCATTATTGAGATAAACGCCTCCGCCTGTGAATTTCTGGTTTTGGCCCCCTTCTCTACCCTGATATGGTCCAATATTCTGGGGAGGAGTCCATTGCCATGCAGGCACAAAACTCGGCTGCAGAGGGTTCATCGGTTTTCTGTTCGTCATTGCTGCAGTTGCGTTGTGTGGAGCTGGCTTTGCTGGGATCGCTTGGACGTTGGCTTTGACCGCTTGATTTTCCCTGGCGGCGGCTACTACATTCGTATGGGCTTGTTTATTCTTCCTTTTTTTGTTTCTATTTCTGTTTTTTCGGCTTGATTGTCACTAATGTGCTGTCACATCTCTGTGCTTGAGTCTTCGAACACTGCTGCAACCATACAAACTGGGGTTGCTCCTGTATAGGCTACACCAGGAATGCTCATCTTCTCCTTTGGTGGAGGCTCTTCAAATCGGTCATCTAACTTTCTTTCCGTTTCGCAAATTCGTCTAAGCTTCTCCATTTCTTTCAGCGTCTTAACCCTTTTCTCGGCCATGAAATGTCGGTAATCTTTACTCAATCCCGCATATGCTTGTTTGACCACCGTTCTCGTCGACGGGGGTTGCTTGATATGATCGACGATATACTTTACGCAGGAAATGTAATTTGCGATCTTTTCTCCTTTTGCCATGGATCGATTGCGTAGGTCCGCCATCGTGCTTTCTTCGTTTCTCACCCACGTATTGCCTCCTGCACGCTTTTTTGAAGTCTTCCCATAAGCAGAGTCGCTTTAAACGATATTATCTACTGGTATTCCTGGAAAATATCGAGGGCAACGCATTTAAGAGCTCCTTGTCGCTCATGGCTGAGCTGGACTTGCAGTCTTGAAGTCGATCCAAGAATTCCTCTGGTTCTTTATCATCTCCACCGAACATTAGGTTCCAACTCTGCAGTGTCTTCACGTTCTTACCCGCTATATCTGAGTTTAAACGTGATCGTCTACGGTTTTGTTTCCTCTTCTTCTCTGTATACTCTGAGTCACTACTTGATGTAGAGTCTCTTCTACTGCGGTTTTGTCTATGTTTTCTTGCTCTCTTCTCGTGATCGCTATCTGTATCCGACGATATGCTACTACTGTCGGTAGATGTACTGCTACTACTGGAGCTTCTACGTTTTCGTTCTTTCTTTTTCCGGTTATCTTTTTTCTTTATCTGTTTATACTCTTCGACGCTCTTATCAGAGCTATTCGATGTCGGTCGCTTTCGTTTCTCTCTTTCGGTTTCGTTATTCTGACTTCCTGGTCGACTGGTCCCTCCTCCTTATTAATTTTAGGACTTCTAATTTCAGTGAACTCGTGATTCTTTGGGCATTCTCTCCTCTCTTGGGATCCCCTTTGTGATCTTGGGGGTTCCACGTAATGATGTAGATTCACCATTGGAGGTGGAACTGCCGGAGGTTGCGAAGCATGAACGGATTCTTGAAGTGGAGCTACCGTCCTTGGTCGCACGATGATCATTTCATCGTATGTCCGCAGTAATTGTTCATAGTGTCCTCTGATTGGTGGAATAGCATTTCCTTCTTGATTGTGATCATCTGGTTCACTTCCCGACTCACTGCTATTTGTTGGATCCTCATTCCCTGAAGTAACGATTCCTGTGTCGTTTGGATTGACTTCCTTTATTAATTGGTGCCGTTATTGTTGGGTTGTTTCTCTCTACGGGGTTCGGTCCCATCTGGCTGGTCCTAGGACCGGTAACGGTATTAGACGGTTCCGTCGTTTCTACCGTTGTAGAAGGTCCGTTGCCCAAGAGTGGTGATGTGGCTGGTATCGGAGTAGGTATCGTCGCCTTCGCAGTCGCTAATACAGGTTTTATCATTTGAACTGATCCTTAACGCTGTTGGAATGCGGGAGTCATCGTACTAGTTGGTAGCATTCCTATTAACTCTGAAGTGGATGCCAAGTGTGTCTGACTGCTCATATGCAATAGCTGGGGTGGGAACCCTGTCTGAATTCTTGGTTGTGGGTTTGCAGTCACTATTTGCATCGCAATACTGTCCACTGATCCCGTTATACCTGCTGGTGTCGCCATGGTCAGACTGGTAGTAGCACTACTGATAGTCTGAATGGTAGCCACTGGTGTATTTGTCGCTTGATATTGGGTCGAAACCTCTTGTATCTGCGCCGTAGGTTGCTGTCTCTCATCTTGACTATATTCCGTCTCCGTACTCCTAATAGCTGCAAAAGTTACGGGTAATTGGTCCCATGGTATCTCGTCTACCAATGGGTCCCAGACCACCGTCGCATTGGATTCTATGGTCTTTATGCTCGCACGCAGAAATCTGTCTCGAAGGTGGGTTGTTGCCCCTTGTATGCTGAGTCCAATTTGGTCAATAAGAGAAAACAGTCTCAAATCTTTTTAAAGGGGACAAATTCTCTGCTTAACTACTGAGCCTCTAATGTTCAATGTATTATAAGAATATTATAAATATATATATATATATATATATATATATATATATATATATATATATATATTTATCATTTATAATATTCTTATAATACATTGAACATTAGAGGCTCAGTAGTTAAGCAGAAAATATATATATATATATATATATATATATATATATATATATATATATATATATATATATATATCATTTATAATATTCTTATAATACATTGAACATTAGAGGCTCAGTAATTAAGCAGAAAAAAAAAAAAAAAAAAAAAAAAAAAAATATATATATATATATATATATATATATATATATTTTTTTTTCTGCTTAATTACTATATATATATATATATATATATATATATGAGGCATTCTTTGTGAACGAATGGCCCCCCCTTGCCCAAAATTTGAAGAGGCGTACGAGAACCATCTATAGCTTAAAATGTTCGTATTGCCAAGAGCTACAAAAAGTCGAGTGGCGTTTTTGTCCATTTTGAAAATGGCGGCTTCAAAATGGCGTTAAGCACCCCTAAAACGTGAAGAGTACAGATAAAAATGCCCATAAAAATTAAAAGAAATAATCACGTTGGACTTTTTTTGACTCAAATTTTAGCTACCACGTCACGCGACCAAGGGCACCAATATTTTTAAAAAAATAATAAGCTTAGGAAGAGCATCTCGAAATCATTGATTCAAGCGTTTTCGAGACGTGAGCATGTCTAAAAAAGTTGTTTGTAATCGATTTTGGTGAATTACTACCTATGTCACGTGATTTTGGCCATCATATTGAGTTTTATGGTAACAAAAAAATTTTTTTATACGAATTCCGAAAGTAGATTCCAAGACCTTTCATTTAAGCCACCATAGATCTCAATCGGTTTCATGTAGCTGGTTTTATAATCGTTATGGTAAAAAAAGTATGGGTCACGAGCTTCTAGCGGCCATATTGGAACTAAAAATGCCACTAAAAATAGCAACTAATATGCTGATAAGGTATACAAATTTAAAAAATGAATTTAAATAAACGGCGGGAGTAAAAACCATATCTTATCGGCATATTAGTCGCCATATTGGATCCGCCATTTTAAATTCTGCAGATTTGACCTTAAATTTATCATCAGCAACCAGAAAAACCCCCATATACCAAATTTGGGCCAATTCGGTTGATTTTTAAAAATATCGACATATTAGCCGCCATATTGGATCCGCCATGTTGGATTTCGGTAACCTACCACGTGATTTTTTGAAGTATGAGTGGTAGCTAAAATTTGAGTCAAAAAAAGTCCAACGTGATTATTTTTTTTAATTTTGTTCGTCGAAAAATTTCAGGGGGACTTACCCGTATAAAAATTGTATATCATCGGATAACCTGTAAATTACGTCCAATTGTTTGTGATTTCGTACATGTGTTTTATAAATAATAGGACATAACTTTTCAAGTTATCCGATAACATAACATTTTTATATGGGTAAGTCGCCCTGAAATTTTTGAAGGAACAAAATGACGGAATATCGATAAAAAAAATTTTTTAGTTTAACATTAATAATGCTGAAATATTTGTATAATATTACACTGTTACTCATCACACAGAAATATATGCAAATATTCTGTAATATTATTATATGACGTATTACTTTAAGATATTACTGCTACATTCCTGCAAGAATACAGAATGACATTCCAGGATGCATTTCAAACTAATACTGTGGATATATTTCTACTATATCATATGTCAATAAATCAGTCATCACTTGTTTAAAAAAACATTTCAATTTTAACGTTTTATTTTGCGAGAAATCTTGACTATAACTGTAAAAATGTTTTAATAATGTAGTTAGTAAAGTTTTACGTAAAATCAAATCGAGAAAAACCGATTTTTGTCATTGCACGTTATTTGAAAGTCAATTTTCTTAAGATTGCCGCTAGATGGCGCTTTGGCGTTCTCTCGCAAGTGCTAAGATTCGTCTACTGTTGCTGCATAAGGACGATTCAAACATTACGATAATGTGTGTTATCCCGAAGCTGCTACGTCTGAACGATTATTGACAGGTGTTTATTACATGTATATTACTAATATTAATTATGGCACTAGCGTTACGGCGAAATAAAAATAATAAAAAATGAAAAGGAAACTATATATACATTCAGTAAAATAATAATAATATTGCTGGAATGTCACTCAAATATTACCCAGTATTTCCATTATTATTGTAAAATGATAATAATATTCCTGCAATATCACTGAAATATTTCCCGTTCTCACTACAACAACTAAAAATCCATAATAATATTGTTGTGATGTTATTGAAATGTTGCCTAATTGTCACCAAAATATTTTACTGATATTTCTCGCAATATTCCTATGATAAAAACGCTGCGGACATTAAATGTTGCTACAGTTTCACTGCAATATTACTGCTATATATTACAGAAATATTTAATATTGTGTGTAGTACTCATGTGATATTGCTGCAATATTGAGTGATATGTGGGTTATAATATATAGACTTTTATATCATTATGTGAGATTAAATTGTAGTAAAAACTTTTTGTTTTTTATTACATATATATGCTGCTAGAAACCCACTGGAGTGTATTTTGTTGAATAATATTTTTTCTAAAAAGATAGGCTAAAATCCTCTTGGAACCCCATGGTTTAACCGATTATCTATCCAATTTCGCGTTATACATAGTTTAAAAAAATTTTTAACTTGAGAAATCTAACTTTTGAAAATAAAAACACGTCTCAGCCACCCGGGTACCCCGGCAGAAGTTCGGCGCAGTTCGTGTAATACATTATGATAATAATTTTATTTTATATCTAAAAGGAGTAAATAAGTATTTATATGATAATTATAACAAATTATATTCATTTTTAATTATTTATTGATAAAATATACTGTATATAATAATAATAATAATTTTATTTTGCGATATGAACGTTACAAAGAAATGAATGAATTTTTTACTTTTTGCACAGTGAAATATAAGTAATAATTGAACAAGTAAATTTGAATAACTAAATTATAAGAATTAATATAGAAAAATTAAAAATTACTCATTGCAATATAAACATTTAGAAATTTTCACCGAATGCTGATTGCATACGGGCTTATCACACTCAACGCAGGATTTCCGTGTCTTTCGGCGTTTTCGAATAGGCTGCTCGTTATAAATGTAACAATATCCAACAACAGCTCTTCTCCCAGTGGAGTCTCGACGTTGGTCATATCTGGGTACCACCTCTACTACTGGCCTTTCAAAGAAACTTTCGACTGCGATTTTTGTAGAGTGGTTTCGCATTATTTGCTGATTCGGGACTCGCTCTTCCATCATCGGCATTGCTAATTCTTCTGAGAATTATCGAAGAAAAAGTCTTGGTCTGTTTGTTTTCTTGCGAAGCATGCTATTATTCTCATAGTAGATGACATAAGCAGCTATACCTGCAATGTCGAGAATGTTGAAAACGAAAGCCAGCGGTCATCTACACGTTCACCGTTGGGTGGAGTACCTCGAATACATTTGATCCACGGTGTCAATGCCAGCTTTTGTTTGATTATAAAATAAAATCATTTCTGGTTCTTTGTGAGGTATATCAGAAATTTCATAATCATAGTGCATCGTACTAAGAAGTATTACAGCTTTGTTTTTCTTTGGAACGTACGAGCAGATAGTAGCTTTTTCATGAAAGACAAAAAGGGTTGACAGTACTTCTCTAGACCTTGATGGTTTCATTTCTTGAGGTATGAACGTTTTATTTTTTTTCAACGTACCGACGATAGTAAGTTTCCAAGATGACAGAGTCTCCGCCAAAGGTAAAGTTATGAAAAATCTATCCATGGTTACATTTTGGCAAGATCCTTTATAATCGCTGACCAGGTCTTTGACAACTCATTCTCCTTGTTTGACTTCTCGAGTATTACCTTTTTTACCTGTATACAAAATCCCTTTGAGAGAATAAGCATTACTTGCATCTCACAACCAAAACACTTTCAGACCGTATTTGGCAGGCTTGGATGACATATACTGAGTAAACTTAGTTCTTCCTCGGAAAGGGTAGAGCTACTCATCGATGGTCAAGTTTTCCGTTGGTCTATACAATGCAGCTAGGTTGGCATTCAGCATCCTCCATATATCAGAAATAGGCGCAGCTTTATCATTGACTGCTCGAGCCTGGCGTGTTGTATAGTGATCGAAACGTATGAATCGTAAAAGCGACTGAAAACGACTTCATCCCATTGTTGCACGATATAACGGATAAGCATTTTTATTCCACATTTCATCTACGTGATCTGTGTTTGAATTATTTGCACCAGCACATATCAATTACTCCAAAAAAAGAATACATTTCTGTCACTGTTACTCTTTTCCATACACGAGGTTCATTTTCTGGATGTTGTTCGTTGTAAATTTGATACACGACCATATCCAACGTGATCAATTTCTTGAATGTTTGAGCGATTGATAACATTTCTGTACTCCTATGACGCCCAGCTCTTTGCCTGACAATATTTCTAGCAGGAGTCTGGTGATTTGGTCGTGCGGTTTTATTCCAAACTGTTTTATCTTTTGCTACAAATGTTGTACTTGTGTTGACTGGAACACTTGAAATGCCTGAACGACTATTAGAAGTCGATACAGCTACTTCATTGTTGTCTGGAGCTTCAGGATCACTTGTATCCTCTTCCATTTCAGCTGCTTCATCCTGTTCGTAATCTTCAGTGTCTGACGCTTCAATGGCACCAGCATGTGCAGCGTTAGCGCCCGTAAAAAAAAAAGTCGTCCTCGCTGTCCGACGGATCTTCACTGTTGATCGCGGCGTCATTGTCCTCGTCCAGAAATGTTCTAATATACTCCTCCTTTTGAACCTCGCTCAATCTAAATAAAAATAAATTTTAGTTTTTCAATAATATTACATTTTAAATAATATCAAATATGTAACACGGTGGGTTTTAACAAATTGAATGTGTACAAATTTTCGTATATTCTCGCATATATTTTTATATATAAACACACGAATACACTGTAAATATATAAATTATACTTAGCCTGCCAAATACGGTCTGAAAGTGTTTTGGTTGTGAGATGCAAGTAATGCTTATTCTCTCAAAGGGATTTTGTATACAGGTAAAAAAGGTAATACTCGAGAAGTCAAACAAGGAGAATGAGTTGTCAAAGACCTGGTCAGCGATTATAAAGGATCTTGCCAAAATGTAACCATGGATAGATTTTTCATAACTTTACCTTTGGCGGAGACTCTGTCATCTTGGAAACTTACTATCGTCGGTACGTTGAAAAAAAATAAAACGTTCATACCTCAAGAAATGAAACCATCAAGGTCTAGAGAAGTACTGTCAACCCTTTTTGTCTTTCATGAAAAAGCTACTATCTGCTCGTACGTTCCAAAGAAAAACAAAGCTGTAATACTTCTTAGTACGATGCACTATGATTATGAAATTTCTGATATACCTCACAAAGAACCAGAAATGATTTTATTTTATAATCAAACAAAAGCTGGCATTGACACCGTGGATCAAATGTATTCGAGGTACTCCACCCAACGGTGAACGTGTAGATGACCGCTGGCTTTCGTTTTCAACATTCTCGACATTGCAGGTATAGCTGCTTATGTCATCTACTATGAGAATAATAGCATGCTTCGCAAGAAAACAAACAGACCAAGACTTTTTCTTCGATAATTCTCAGAACAATTAGCAATGCCGATGATGAAAGAGCGAGTCCCGAATCAGCAAATAATGCGAAACCACTCTACAAAAATCGCAGTCGAAAGTTTCTTTGAAAGGCCAGTAGTAGAGGTGGTACCCAGATATGACCAACGTCGAGACTCCACTGGGAGAAGAGCTGTTGTTGGATATTGTTACATTTATAACGAGCAGCCTATTCGAAAACGCCGAAAGACACGGAAATCCTGCGTTGAGTGTGATAAGCCCGTATGCAATCAGCATTCGGTGAAAATTTCTAAAT
Source organism: Gastracanthus pulcherrimus (assembly GCA_949152435.1). Lineage (NCBI taxonomy): Eukaryota > Metazoa > Arthropoda > Insecta > Hymenoptera > Pteromalidae > Gastracanthus > Gastracanthus pulcherrimus. Next base: position 79,410,237 of record OX424573.1, on the reverse strand, counting down.
GTTTATATTGCAATGAGTAATTTTTAATTTTTCTATATTAATTCTTATAATTTAGTTATTCAAATTTACTTGTTCAATTATTACTTATATTTCACTGTGCAAAAAGTAAAAAATTCATTCATTTCTTTGTAACGTTCATATCGCAAAATAAAATTATTATTATTATTATATACAGTATATTTTATCAATAAATAATTAAAAATGAATATAATTTGTTATAATTATCATATAAATACTTATTTACTCCTTTTAGATATAAAATAAAATTATTATCATAATGTATTACACGAACTGCGCCGAACTTCTGCCGGGGTACCCGGGTGGCTGAGACGTGTTTTTATTTTCAAAAGTTAGATTTCTCAAGTTAAAAATTTTTTTAAACTATGTATAACGCGAAATTGGATAGATAATCGGTTAAACCATGGGGTTCCAAGAGGATTTTAGCCTATCTTTTTAGAAAAAATATTATTCAACAAAATACACTCCAGTGGGTTTCTAGCAGCATATATATGTAATAAAAAACAAAAAGTTTTTACTACAATTTAATCTCACATAATGATATAAAAGTCTATATATTATAACCCACATATCACTCAATATTGCAGCAATATCACATGAGTACTACACACAATATTAAATATTTCTGTAATATATAGCAGTAATATTGCAGTGAAACTGTAGCAACATTTAATGTCCGCAGCGTTTTTATCATAGGAATATTGCGAGAAATATCAGTAAAATATTTTGGTGACAATTAGGCAACATTTCAATAACATCACAACAATATTATTATGGATTTTTAGTTGTTGTAGTGAGAACGGGAAATATTTCAGTGATATTGCAGGAATATTATTATCATTTTACAATAATAATGGAAATACTGGGTAATATTTGAGTGACATTCCAGCAATATTATTATTATTTTACTGAATGTATATATAGTTTCCTTTTCATTTTTTATTATTTTTATTTCGCCGTAACGCTAGTGCCATAATTAATATTAGTAATATACATGTAATAAACACCTGTCAATAATCGTTCAGACGTAGCAGCTTCGGGATAACACACATTATCGTAATGTTTGAATCGTCCTTATGCAGCAACAGTAGACGAATCTTAGCACTTGCGAGAGAACGCCAAAGCGCCATCTAGCGGCAATCTTAAGAAAATTGACTTTCAAATAACGTGCAATGACAAAAATCGGTTTTTCTCGATTTGATTTTACGTAAAACTTTACTAACTACATTATTAAAACATTTTTACAGTTATAGTCAAGATTTCTCGCAAAATAAAACGTTAAAATTGAAATGTTTTTTTAAACAAGTGATGACTGATTTATTGACATATGATATAGTAGAAATATTTCCACAGTATTAGTTTGAAATGCATCCTGGAATGTCATTCTGTATTCTTGCAGGAATGTAGCAGTAATATCTTAAAGTAATACGTCATATAATAATATTACAGAATATTTGCATATATTTCTGTGTGATGAGTAACAGTGTAATATTATACAAATATTTCAGCATTATTAATGTCAAACTAAAAAATGTTTTTTATCGATATTCCGTCATTTTGTTCCTTCAAAAATTTCAGGGCGACTTACCCATATAAAAATGTTATGTTATCGGATAACTTGAAAAGTTATGTCCTATTATTTATAAAACACATGTACGAAATCACAAACAATTGGACGTAATTTACAGGTTATCCGATGATATACAATTTTTATACGGGTAAGTCCCCCTGAAATTTTTCGACGAACAAAATGGGACCTTTAAAATTGAAATTGGATAATAAACAAAATGTCTCCACTGTTTTGTTGAGTCTTTCTTTAGTTGCCAATAACTACTTTTGTAATAACCGAATTTTAATAAAAAAAATTTTTTTGGTAGATAAGGGTACCTTGTTTTATAACATATTGACTTAAATATCATTAAGAGTGATTAAATTATAGTAAAAAATGTTTTTATTTTGAGATCAATATGACGATAGAACCTCCTTAAATGCATTTGAATAAGCATAAAATTACCTATCTTTTATGACCAAAAAATTTAAATAAGCTATTTTCCTTTCTCTGTTATACACGAAAACATTATTTTTTGTTAAAATGCTGATATCTGGGACATATAAAATGGTTATTTTTTGGAAAATTTTGAGGTGATTAGGAATATGGAGGAGATTATTCTGTAAAAATTTAAAAATAAATTTAAAAAATAAGCCGGGAAACATTAATTTTGACTTCGAATATTCACAGTAATGCTTATCCACACGTACAAATCCATACAGACATTTTCTAAAAGTAGTGTATTTTGATTCCTAATGTGTCAAATATATTTTTTTAATGATTTTATCATGACTTTTTTTACCATCACAAATCTTCCTGTATAAAGAAGCCAAAATGTAAAAATTTAATATTTTTGTACAACGATAACTCGGGTTATCTCTTATGGTTCGCTTTAAAATAAACAAGTAAAAAGTAATGAAATTATATATATATATATATATATATATATATATATATATATATATATATATATATATATATATATATATTAATTAATTAAAAAATTAATTAATCTGAGGATTATTTTTTTCGGGATTTAAATATGTCATATATTCTTCGTTACTCTATACTTGATTGAATTTTTATGAAAAATAATGTCCATACAACCTCCAGATTGTACTTAAATAAAACAATATACTTTTTCATGTAATATAACCTTAAAAGTCGATTTTCTCAAAAACTAGTCTAAGAAATATTTGTTTTTGGGGCTTAAAGTACTCCTGAGATGTCATAGAAACGGAAACTATAAATATGCTTCAATTTCGCATAAGGTTAACTTCCTTTCCAAAGTTTTGCCTAGTGCACCACTGGATACAAGAGGAGGCGATGGAATTGGAAGAATACAAATATATCTTTTTGTAATTTTAAATTTAAGTGCGTGAGTGTTTAAAAATGTATGATTGTATGTTTGTACTTAAAATAGTTTATAAAACGTTTTATTAGATATTTAAGAAGAAATTATAAACTATTAATAAACAAACTAAACTCCGCGCAAAAACAATTTATACGTGGACATTTCTGAAATGATCAATTCAACTTAAAAAAGTGAGTATACACATATAAGTTTATCCCCTATAATTCTCTTACATCTTCCCGCACTCTGTATGTGTAATTAATTCCAAACACACCGACCGAATTGTTTATTTATGTAAATATACATTGTTTCTTTGAAATGCAAACAAGGACATTAATTACCGTATTTATTGTTTGTTTATATAAACAAATAAATAATTACATTCTTATCGCACCAATTCCGGGGATCAACAAACGGGACCCTTCACAATATTGTAAAAACATTGTTTATTTGTTTATGTAAATAAACATTGTTTTGAAATGTTAATGACCCCATTAATTACCGTATTTATTGTTTGTTCACATAAACAAACTATTAAGTACACTATTATCGTACCGATTCCAGGAATCCGCAGAACCTTTGATGACGTCATTTTTTTTGACTCGCTACACCGGCACATATACTACTGGCAGAGATAGTTATTTCTGACTACTTTAATCAGGCTCGCATTCCGTCCCATTTACAGGCATAAAAAATGGCTCATTTAATGCGTGTGTTGAAAAAAAGTTATTTTTTTCTAATAATAAAAGAAGTAGTGGAGTACAGCTAGAAGAAAAACATGCATTATTTCGGAAGCAGTCCTTGCAGAATGTATTTTGTCCCAAAACCTGTTCCATTAGTTCTTAAATACTTAAACCTCAAAGTTTGATATTCAAAACTGAAAGCTCCTTAATTCATAGTCCTTAATTTTGCATAAACAATAAATATTGCACAATTAGATGAAAAATCAAATAACTCAAAATATTTTAACAATGTAATAATGAAAATTTGCTCTATTTCATTTTTGGGGTCACCGATTACGAATCTCATATTGGAATGTCAAAATTCGAAAAGGCGGGCGCAAAATGACTGATATATATGTGATAAATAATCTGTAAAATTAAATAATTAAAAGTATTTGAACAATTTATCAATAACAAATTTTGTAATAAACAAAGTTGTAATAACTTATAAATTTTACGTTAGTTTATAACTTTTTGATTATAATGCCTAGGAAAACAAGATTTCTATTCCCGACATCCTTCAGTAATTGCTGTTTATCCATAAATTGACAAATTGTTTGTTATTTGTATGTTATCTTTATTATTTTGTAACATGTAACGTTATAAGCATATATGTTAAGTTCGAATGGCATATATTGTTGGATGTATATGTATTAGTTATTGTATTATAATATAAAATTATTTTTAACGTTGAGTTGAATATTAGATTTTTCATTATTTCATAAATTCTGGTGTTTTATGATTCCTATAATTATGAAAATATATGTATTATGTAAAAAATCGGGGGTTGGCGCCCGAAGCGCGCACGAGGCGGAGCTCCCCCATATATATATATATATATATATAGACCCAAAAGTCCTTGCACATTCAGTTTCTTTGTCGTTTCGGTTTCTATGATATCACAGGAGTATTTTAAGCCCCAAAAGAAAATATTCCGTAGACTAGTTTTTTAGAAAATCGAGTTTTAAAGTTATTTTTTACGAAAAAGTATATTGTTTTATTTAATTACAATCTGGAAGTTGTATAGGCATTAGTTCACAAATAAATTCAAGAAAATACAGAAGAACGAAGAATATATGGCATATTCATTATATATTATACATTCGTTTAATGGAATCGCATAAAGATAGAGTTGACCTACTGCGTCACAGAAAGAATCAAACATATATTACAATCCACTTACTGAAACTATTCGAAATATATTTCTTATTTACAATACATACAATTACCCCCTCTCCCTCCTTATTTTCCCTCTTTTTCCAAATTTTGTACTTTTCCGATATACTGCATTTTTCAATAGTGTTACAAATCAAGCACCAAAACTACCCATATATACACATTTATATTTATTTAGACATGTATAATATACATAAGCGCTATATTCTTTAATTTAATTACCTCACTCGTCCCTCCAAATCCCTTTTTTACCCCATTGTTTCTCATTATATGCTTTTCCGATTTATTGCGTTACACGACTTTTGCGATAGTCTTACAAATCAAGCATAATAACTACACATACGAACACATAAATATGTATTTAGACACGTGAACTATACATAAGTGCCGCCTACATTAATTTTATCAGCTCGCCCCCATCTCCCCTCCTTATGTCCCTTCTTCGTTCTAATTTTGTAATCTTCCGATTTATTGCGATACACGACTTTCTCGATAGTCATACAAATCAAGCATAATAACTACACATATTTAATTACCTCACCCCTCCCTCCAACTCCATTTTTTACCCCTTTTTTTTCTTATTATATACTTTTCCGATATATTGCGTTACACGACTATTTCGATAGTCTTACAAACCAAGCATAATGACTACACATACAAATACATAATTATGTATTAGGCATGTATACTATATATAAGTGCCGCCTACATTCATTTTACCACCTCACCCCCCATTGCTCCTCATTATTTGCCCTCTTTTTCTAATTGCGTACTTTTCTGATTTATTTCGTTACACGACTTCTTCGATAGTCGTACAAATCAAGCATAATGACTACATATACAAGCACATAATTATGTAATTAGACACGTGTGCTATAGATAAGTGCGGTCTACTTTAATTTTATCACGTAAACCTTTCTCATGCGTCCGTATTTCTCCTTTTTCTTCTTCTAATTTTACACTTTTCTGATTTATTGTATTACAAATAGCCATCACTTTTCTTTATATAGATTAGAATATTCTGGGTGGTCACGAGAAACTTTATATTTCTGACAAACTTAATTGAAGTCGAAATGAACCGACTCACGGCTTGTTCGCTGAAAAATCCAACTAGGTATAGATCACAAGAATCTTCAATATGAAAGAAAACTACATGAACTTTTGGTGTTATTGAAACATTAAGGTTGATATAACTTTTCTTGAAAGCTGCAATTTTGTCTTTGTAATCCGAATGTAATTGAATTCCAAAATATGCTGTCACAACAGTTTTAAAATTCGGAAAATCTCTAACAAATTTGAGAACACCTAAATTGCAATTTTGTAGCAATATACCTATTTTATCAAGTAGAGTTTTGCAGGTGTTACCTTTAAGCACAGAGAAACCGTGTGTCATTTCTCGATGAAAATTGCAGCTTTTGTCCATGCTAGAGCATCGCTTTTAAATTTACTCAGCAAGTGGGATAAAAGTTTATTTACCACACCTAATGGCATGCACTCGATGTCAAAATAGGTCGATTGATAGCTTTAAAGCAGGCCATAATTGAAGAACGTTTTCATAATTTTCTTATGAACACTGCGCCAATGCAAAAAAAACTGACGGACAAACGTTCAAAAATTTACCAGTAATTCCAAACTTTAATTTCGAATTAGATATCTTACGTTGCTCTCCAATGTGCTGTATAAAGCCAGTCAAATCGTCACAATATAAAACTATTTCCGCAGAATTTGTAAGTTTTCCATCTTTAACATGTACGAATTCGAAAGTTTTAGAAATAAAATAATCTTCAAGCAAATAAATTTTAGTAGTATTTTTTTTTAAATGAGGTTCAATAGCGCTAGAATTCTTCGTAGCCATACAAAAGATTGAAGCCATCCCACATGTTGACATTTTAGAATCATTTTCTTTACATTTTGGATTAACAATAATTTTAAGAGGCTGTCCTCCATATTCTTGAGTTAGTGAAAAAGATTCATTACCTTCCTCGGTCAATTTTTGTTTCACAAATTTCGAAATCATTTGATCATGAACTTTTGGTGGGTGACTTTTGATAATTTCAGTAGAATTTTCTAGTCGTGAAGATAAATTGCATATGTGGGCTTTGTCAGGTGCAATAGCAGTCAAATAATTATTACAACGTTTCTCATTACGAGATTTACGAGATCGATCTGATAATCAATTAAAATTGAATTAATAATTACCAGAAGAAAAAATATTTCCTTTAGATAAGAATCAATAGTACTTCAAATGTCGAACAAAATTTAAGCATTCACTTTATATTCTATTGTAACTCTTTCAAAAGATACTTCAGAAAACTCCGCCAGTCTTACTACTTTTTGTGTACCATTTTGAAGGTGATACAGATCTCGCCGAGATCCATTGTAAATAACAATAGGTAGACGTTCATCGCTCGAATTATAATCGAAAATCTTGTCAACTTTTTTTTGAGTTTGCCTAGTACGAGAAACATGCTTTTAGTTCTGCCCAAACAAAGCAAACAAATAGTAGAACGATTTTAATCGTACGTTCTTCCCATTTTACCAAATACTTCAACTTTGCTTCATTTCCGTTAAGTAATGACATCGTCACCATTGAGAATATTTAAAACAAATGACAGAATACAAGCCGATAAAACCGTTTTAATATCGCAGAAAACTCGCATAAAAACAGCAAAACTTAATTTTCTCCAAAATTAATTAATCTGAGGATTATTTTTTTCGGGATTTAAATATGTCATATATTCTTCGTTACTCTATACTTGATTGAATTTTAATGAAAAATAATGTCCATACAACCTCCAGATTGTACTTAAATAAAACAATATACTTTTTCATGTAATATAACCTTAAAAGTCGATTTTCTCAAAAACTAGTCTAAGAAATATTTGTTTTTGGGGCTTAAAGTACTCCTGAGATGTCATAGAAACGGAAACTGAGTAAATTTAAAAGCGATGCTCTAGCATGGACAAAAGCTGCAATTTTCATCGAGAAATGACACACGGTTTCTCTGTGCTTAAAGGTAACACCTGCAAAACTCTACTTGATAAAATAGGTATATTGCTACAAAATTGCAATTTAGGTGTTCTCAAATTTGTTAGAGATTTTCCGAATTTTAAAACTGTTGTGACAGCATATTTTGGAATTCAATTACATTCGGATTACAAAGACAAAATTGCAGCTTTCAAGAAAAGTTATATCAACCTTAATGTTTCAATAACACCAAAAGTTCATGTAGTTTTCTTTCATATTGAAGATTCTTGTGATCTATACCTAGTTGGATTTTTCAGCGAACAAGCCGTGAGTCGGTTCATTTCGACTTCAATTAAGTTTGTCAGAAATATAAAGTTTCTCGTGACCACCCAGAATATTCTAATGTATATAAAGAAAAGTGATGGCTATTTGTAATACAATAAATCAGAAAAGTGTAAAATTAGAAGAAGAAAAAGGAGAAATACGGACGCATGAGAAAGGTTTACGTGATAAAATTAAAGTAGACCGCACTTATCTATAGCACACGTGTCTAATTACATAATTATGTGCTTGTATATGTAGTCATTATGCTTGATTTGTACGACTATCGAAGAAGTCGTGTAACGAAATAAATCAGAAAAGTACGCAATTAGAAAAAGAGGGCAAATAATGAGGAGCAATGGGGGGTGAGGTGGTAAAATGAATGTAGGCGGCACTTATATATAGTATACATGCCTAATACATAATTATGTATTTGTATGTGTAGTCATTATGCTTGGTTTGTAAGACTATCGAAATAGTCGTGTAACGCAATATATCGGAAAAGTATATAATAAGAAAAAAAAGGGGTAAAAAATGGAGTTGGAGGGAGGGGTGAGGTAATTAAATATGTGTAGTTATTATGCTTGATTTGTATGACTATCGAGAAAGTCGTGTATCGCAATAAATCGGAAGATTACAAAATTAGAACGAAGAAGGGACATAAGGAGGGGAGATGGGGGCGAGCTGATAAAATTAATGTAGGCGGCACTTATGTATAGTTCACGTGTCTAAATACATATTTATGTGTTCGTATGTGTAGTTATTATGCTTGATTTGTAAGACTATCGCAAAAGTCGTGTAACGCAATAAATCGGAAAAGCATATAATGAGAAACAATGGGGTAAAAAAGGGATTTGGAGGGACGAGTGAGGTAATTAAATTAAAGAATATAGCGCTTATGTATATTATACATGTCTAAATAAATATAAATGTGTATATATGGGTAGTTTTGGTGCTTGATTTGTAACACTATTGAAAAATGCAGTATATCGGAAAAGTACAAAATTTGGAAAAAGAGGGAAAATAAGGAGGGAGAGGGGGTAATTGTATGTATTGTAAATAAGAAATATATTTCGAATAGTTTCAGTAAGTGGATTGTAATATATGTTTGATTCTTTCTGTGACGCAGTAGGTCAACTCTATCTTTATGCGATTCCATTAAACGAATGTATAATATATAATGAATATGCCATATATTCTTCGTTCTTCTGTATTTTCTTGAATTTATTTGTGAACTAATGCCTATACAACTTCCAGATTGTAATTAAATAAAACAATATACTTTTTCGTAAAAAATAACTTTAAAACTCGATTTTCTAAAAAACTAGTCTACGGAATATTTTCTTTTGGGGCTTAAAATACTCCTGTGATATCATAGAAACCGAAACGACAAAGAAACTGAATGTGCAAGGACTTTTGGGTCTATATATATATATATATATATGGGGGAGCTCCGCCTCGTGCGCGCTTCGGGCGCCAACCCCCGATTTTTTACATAATACATATATTTTCATAATTATAGGAATCATAAAACACCAGAATTTATGAAATAATGAAAAATCTAATATTCAACTCAACGTTAAAAATAATTTTATATTATAATACAATAACTAATACATATACATCCAACAATATATGCCATTCGAACTTAACATATATGCTTATAACGTTACATGTTACAAAATAATAAAGATAACATACAAATAACAAACAATTTGTCAATTTATGGATAAACAGCAATTACTGAAGGATGTCGGGAATAGAAATCTTGTTTTCCTAGGCATTATAATCAAAAAGTTATAAACTAACGTAAAATTTATAAGTTATTACAACTTTGTTTATTACAAAATTTGTTATTGATAAATTGTTCAAATACTTTTAATTATTTAATTTCACAGATTATTTATCACATATATATCAGTCATTTTGCGCCCGCCTTTTCGAATTTTGACATTCCAATATGAGATTCGTAATCGGTGACCCCAAAAATGAAATAGAGCAAATTTTCATTATTACATTGTTAAAATATTTTGAGTTATTTGATTTTTCATCTAATTGTGCAATATTTATTGTTTATGCAAAATTAAGGACTATGAATTAAGGAGCTTTCAGTTTTGAATATCAAACTTTGAGGTTTAAGTATTTAAGAACTAATGGAACAGGTTTTGGGACAAAATACATTCTGCAAGGACTGCTTCCGAAATAATGCATGTTTTTCTTCTAGCTGTACTCCACTACTTCTTTTATTATTAGAAAAAAATAACTTTTTTTCAACACACGCATTAAATGAGCCATTTTTTATGCCTGTAAATGGGACGGAATGCGAGCCTGATTAAAGTAGTCAGAAATAACTATCTCTGCCAGTAGTATATGTGCCGGTGTAGCGAGTCAAAAAAAATGACGTCATCAAAGGTTCTGCGGATTCCTGGAATCGGTACGATAATAGTGTACTTAATAGTTTGTTTATGTGAACAAACAATAAATACGGTAATTAATGGGGTCATTAACATTTCAAAACAAAATTTATTTACATAAACAAATAAACAATGTTTTTGCAATCTTGTCGAGGGTCCCGTTTGCGGATTCCTGGAATTGGTGCGATAAGAATGTAATTATTTATTTGTTTATATAAACAAACAATAAATACGGTAATTAATGTCCTTGTTTGCATTTCAAAGAAACAATGTATATTTACATAAATAAACAATTCGGTCGGTTTGTTTGGAATTAATTACACATACAGAGTGCGGGAAGATGTAAGAGAATTATAGGGGGTAAACTTATATGTGTATACTCACTTTTTTAAGTTGAATTGATCATTTCAGAAATGTCCACGTATAAATTGTTTTTGCGCGGATTATTACGGCGCGCACTTGAATAATATATAGTTTGTTTATTAATAGTTTATAATTTCTTCTTAAATATCTAATAAAACGTTTTATAAACTATTTTAAGTACAAACATACAATCATACATTTTTAAACACTCACGCACTTAAATTTAAAATTACAAAAAGATATATTTGTATTCTTCCAATTCCATCGCCTCCTCTTGTATCCAGTGGTGCACTAGGCAAAACTTTGGAAAGGAAGTTAACCTTATGCGAAATTGAAGCATCTTTCGTTTAAAATTCGATGCATCAAATCTCGCGCTGTTGCATTGTAATATGGCGTTGTATCAATATGCCATGGTTCGTTGGGGGGATGCAACTCCTGGCAGCAGTAGTGAAGTTCTTATTTCCCAATGTATCCGTTGGTAGGAATTCGGTTGGTGCAGTCCCGTATTTTCTGCCTGTACAAGGTGTTTTTCATTGACGCCTTGAAACCTGCCGTACACTTGTAGGTACTATAGTTCTGTAGTATGTAGTCAATTTTTGCACGACGTGCTCGCGAATTATGTTAATGTGGGCTACAATTCTTATCCACATCAAGCGGGCAGGCTTTGCGTAAGCCCCAAGTCACGATAGTCACACTCGTCGCAGTGATACATTTTTAATCGGTCCGTGAGACGTACCTAAAGAACACTACTGGTCATGACGACGACGATAAGGAGATGTAGGATGTCGTTTGTTTATTTTATAAATTTTTTAGCAGTAGGGATTATATATACAAAAACTTATCTCTAGTGCGAAGACAAAACTTTCGGCGCAGCTACATTCGAAATCCGATCCTGTTTTTGAGCGTACTCTGTTCAGGCAGTTGCTTATGCGAGTATATGATATTATTTTAGTCGAACACTGCGGTGATTTTTTCTTGGTGCTCTTATCGAATATAACCACCATACAACGACAAGCAAAGGCTTCAGTTTCATCGCCTTGCGACTCTGACTCTTCGACACTCGTCTCATGTTCCACAACGTATAGAAGCTTGTCATTTTTTCTTCAAAAGAATCTGTATGATTTCGCGGTGCACAATGAACACGACATGAAGCAGCTTTTGCTGTCGATAAATTTAAAAGTGTCATTGGAAACATTACTTACATCAAGCATAAGACCAGGTATACTTTTTTAAATTCGTAAATGATTTCGGTAGAGTACAAACTGTTGCACAATTTTCTTTCAAATTTATAATTAAATTTGAAACAGAAGTGATACTCGCGTAAAAAATCACTAACGTATTTAACCTGTTCACTGTCTCTATTATGGTTGACATTATTCACTATAGCTTTTAACGAAAGCCCAATTAACGACTTCGTTACATCGACTTCGACGTAAGTGCAAGTTTATTATTTTTCACTCGACATTTTTATTGTATTCTTAAGAAATATATTATTTTTCCATTCGTGTATTATAAGTTCTTGTTCTCGAGAGTGGACTTAAACGTGAAAGCGGGTGCACGAACCGAGATACACTGACAAGACGTTCGACGGTAAAGGAAGCTTAACATTCATTTGTGACTCCATCGTTTTGAAAAGCGAGAGGAAAAAATACGGGTGTAATGATCGGGTATATAATTTCAAAACGGCCCTTATCGTGTAGGGTGAAATAATTCTAAGAAAGAATCAAGCAATGAAGTTTATGACACAAGCTGACCGTTGCGGCATCGATCACATTATATTTTAACCAGAATCTTCATAAAAGGCTCACGCATCCTCGTGTTCTCTTTTAGTGATTATGAGAAGCATACAGGGCTCGGACGTACATGTAGTCATGCGAAATTCTCGCGTGGAAGATCGAATGTGCGACGCGATTTTTCAAATCGCAAGTGCACTTTGTTTCGAGAAGTACGTAATTTGGTGCAGGTGTGATGCTGTATGGCGTCGTCGAATATGTTTCATGTCATTTGAACGATTAAGACGTGAATTAAAATTTTTATTGTCACACTGCGGGCAGCGTAAAATTGCTCGTTTTTATAAAAGGTATTTTTGTGACTCGGGAGCTGTATTAGATGTCGTGGGTGAGTTTGTGATGCAAATGAAAGAATTGTTTTTTCATAAAATAATTTATCCAAAAATTAATTTTTCTCTTTTTACAGCATTTAATAAATTAATTGAAAGCGTAGAAGAGTTTGAGCGGTATGAAGCAGAGCGGCAATGACAGATTGCGGCGCCGATCGGCAATGATATGACTTTGCCTGACGTGTCAGAGAGCGATGATAATATTTTACCTATTAGTAGTAGCGAGAACGATATAGATTCGGACGCGAAAAACAATTTTGCCTCAGAGTTAAATACAAATACTGCATCTGTACGAGATGTGCAACCTATACAACATTACAACCAGGGATCGAATGATCGAATGCCAAATCGAAGTTATTGATATTTCTTCAACAGATGGTGGTGATGATGATGATGATAATAACTATGAAAGTTTGTATCACTCGCTCTTTCATGGTATCTTTGACGGAGCGAGTGAGCATTATCAAGAACCGAGAAGCGAAATATTGAGAGTTATGACTAGTGAATACCAACCCCCTGTACCATCTACGAGTACTGGTGAAAATGAGGAGAAGTCAACAGTAATGATGGAAGCTTGAACACCGACATTGACGATCATCGTCCAAATAGATTCCTCTCTCTATCGTCATTTTATCTACTTGGAGCCTCCGTGTGAGACAGATGTTTTCATTATATAGAGGTATTTGTAGTCTCTGTCAACCGAAGAACACGATATTATCGGTGTTACAGTAAAAAGCGACCACTTTAGTCACGGCCCCGGAGGCCTCTCTCTCCGACCACTCGAGCATTTATTGCAAGATGATTTGTGGGGATTAATAAGTAATTTAATTCAAAGTAACGTAGAGTTTAAAATCGATGATAGTATTGTTGTACAAGCTACTTTTATAAATATACCAGTCGGGACGGGGGTTCGTCGAAGAAAAAACTTAACGATTTATTCTGTTACGCAAAGATCGCTAGTATCGATCCAAAATATGGATAATTTATGCCTGCCGCGAGCCCTCGTCATTGACGAAGCATACGTAAAGTCACAGTCGTTCGATTCACGAAATGCGCGCGACGATTGACGAGTTATTCGGGATGGGAGACGAGTCGTGAAGAAAGAGCGTGCCGAGAGACTCGTCCACGTGGCAAAAGTAAATATACCACATGTGGGGTGCGGCTATTACAAAATTGAAACTTTTCAAAAATATTACTGGAAAATGGGTATAGTTCTGGTCGTGTATGATAAGAAAACATTCGGAAGAGATGAGCCCACTTTTATTGACGGACACCAGTACGTAAGGGCAAATTTAGAATCGCGAGGCGACAAGCAAATAAGCTCGCTCATCGGTGTTATTAATCTTTATTACGACCAGGAAAAGCGTCATTTTGATACTATATTAAATTTAACCGGTATCAACAAGACTAAATTTTTTTTATGCATGTTGCAATCAACGTTATCGCCACGTCGATAAGCATCGATGTGCGAAAATTTTCTTAAGCTGTTTTACATCGCCGCCGTGTAAAATCGAAAATGTCGAGCTTGTAAAGTGCATCGTGTGCAACAGAAACATGTTTGTTCCACTTTGCTTTGATAATCATAAAAGAGTCGTGTCTTACAAGAAAAGGAATAAAAATTGTGCGAAGTTGCAAGAGTTTGGGAAACCTGTTGCAAAGTCGTGAATCGTAATCGCGGGTAACACGAATGTGGAATACAATGGTGTAAATGTTGTAAAAAGAGACACTCTGTCAATAATTTATGCTACATGCAGCCTATACGCGACAGGGCATGACAGGGACGATGGTGACAGCGACAGTCAAAAAAAGAAAACAACGCACCGCGCGCTCCGGAAAAATATCTATTTATATTTTACGATTTCGAGATGAGACAAGATATGGCTTACCGCGATCATCAAACTACGAAAATTCATGTACCGAACCTCTGTGTGGCGCAGCAAGTTTGCGACAACTCGGATGACATCACACAGTGGTATAACGTTTGCGGGGTGCGTGAGTACGTTTTCCGAGAGGAGCCGGTTAGACAATTGATAGAGCTTTGCGTGCGTGAGAGAACAAATTTTTACGAAATCATTTGCATAGCGCACATCGCGGGTGGTTTTGATGCTCAATTCATACTGAAAGAATTGTCCGAGCATACTTCTACGCAAGTTTTGCCTAGTGTGATACTCAACAAATTTATAGTCAGCTTGAATTACTTTTACATGAAATTGACGCGTGATGTTATGCTTCTGATACGATGTCCACGAACGAGAGAGAACTTTTCTTTACTTGGTACAACGAGCATTCTAAGGATTATATTTTCGATATTTTGATACGCGCGTGCTTAGCTTTTAGAAAAATATTTTTAGCTATTGGTAATACGAATCCATTTGTTTCTCGACTACTTATAGCCTCAGCATGTTCACATTTATTTAGAAAGAATTTTTTGAAACCCGATACGATAGTTACTGCACCACTAGGTGGACATAAACGCGCCGACGGACACTCGCAGGAAGCAATCGAATGGCTGTTGCAGTGCGAACGCGAAATTGGCCGAGAAATAATACACGCGGGAAGAGCGCGCGAGTTTAGATTACCCGAAGGTTACTTGGTCGACGGATGTTTGCCTGCAGCGGTAGTAGACGACGCGGCTCCAGTCACCGAGCGGGAGACGGTGTTCAAGTATCAAGGTTGCTACATACACGGTTGTCCAAACTGTTTTAAAAATAATCGCGATAAAAATACGGCTTTCGATCACTCGTTCAACGAGTGTTCTGAGAGTACGTGCGCAAAAATAGAAAAAATCAAATCCCTCGGGTACGAAATTTGAGAAATCTGGGAATGCGAGTTTGATTGAAAAAAAGTTCAAAATCCAGAAATCGCAGAGTACGTGGCAAATCATCTATTGATGAGTAAAATCACACTTAATCCGAGAGAAGCGTTTTACGGAGGGCACACTGAAAATATTGTGGCGTGTTACGATTTCGGAGAGGGGAAAAAATGAAATATACGGACATTTGCTCGCTCTATCCGTATATGTGCAAAAGAGCACGATTTAGAGCGCGTCGTGGGACTCGCAAAGTGTCGAATTTTGCCACCAGGCAACCGGTTTCTTCCTCTTTTGCCTGTAAAAATGCACGATCGTTTACTTTTTGCGCATCACCGAGCAATTAAAGCGTCTCGAGGAGAACGTTGGAGTGGTGAATCGCATTTTTGATATAGTTGTCGATTTTTTGAAAAAGAAGCTTAAATATGAAAATTATGATAAAGCTAAAAACATTCTTAAAGACTATGCTGCATTTAAAGAATTTTATACAATGTACAAAGATGAAATACACGATTACTTGAACCTACAATTAGAGTACACGCTTGTGACTGACGAAACGATTAATATCGTACTTTTGGAATTGTACGCGTTCTGTTTACCAATGCTCGCGAAAGATTTGTACGATTTTATGTATCAGTCGTAAACATTTTTATAAATAGTGACTTTGCAAAAATAGTAATTTTGTAGAACGTTTGTTTTTAAGGAATGTAATAAAACGTTATAAAAAATGTATGGTGTAATAATATGAAAATGAGTATTTCAATATTTAATCAAAACCTCTCTCCACCGATGGTGGCTTATCATAGAAAACAGAAACAAAATTACGCTTCACCAATTGGAACAGCGACAACACAGCTAAAGAGGGATTGATTTTCAATTATAGTTTACCACACAATTTTTAAATAAATGATTCCTTTATTAAATAACCGGCCCTTGTCAGGGTCTACAACCCATAACTTTTAAAAGCACTATAAATATTCTCTCAGCTAATCATCGAACATTGCATATATGTCTGCTTCTTATCTTATTTAAGTCTACACACTGACGGAGTAGCATCGCATTTCTCTACAGGCCTTTGAAGACAAAAGATATCGCATATAGCAATATGGGTCAATCTCAAGGTAAGACAAGGCCGTCGGTCTAGGTTGACACGAGTAGTGCCAAAGAGAGACAGAGAGAGAGAGAGAGAGAGAGAGAGAGAGAGAGAGAGAGAGAGAGAGAGAGAGAGAGAGAGAGAGAGAGAAATAATAAAAACATAGTCTCACCTTTACCCAAAACCATCGGTCCTTTTAAGGACCACATTTTTTTAAAACGTAGAAACATGCATTATGTATCATCATTTAGATTAAACAAAAATTCGGTAGTACTAAAAGTCGTATAGTGAGGATGCATAAATGACGTGAGAAGGGGAGAGAATTCTCGGAATCATGAAATACATATTATTCAATTGTTTGTGTACGCAATTAACAAGGTCATTATAATTGTTTATTTATTTAAATATACATTGTTTCTTTGGAATTCAAACAAGGATATTAATTGACATATTTATTGTATGTTTACTTAAGCAAATAATTAACTACAATCTTATCGCACTGAGTCCAGGCATCCGCAAACAGGACCCTTGATAAGATTGCAAAAACATTGTTTATTTGTTTATGTAAATAAACATTGTTTTGAAATGCTAGTGACCCCATTAATTACCGTATTTATTGTTTGTTTACATAAACAAACTATTAAGTACACTCTTATCGCACCGATTCCAGGAATCCGCAAATGGAACCCTTGATTACGTCATTAGTTTTGACTCGCTATACCGGCACATATGCTACTTCTACCCTCTTTAAAAATAACTAGATGGGTCGAAATGTCCATTGCTAACCTGTTTAGTGTGCTGCACGACTCAAAATGCACAGTTTTCCACCCAACCCACATAAATGAAAAGGCCTAATCATGCCTTTGTTGAAGAAAATTAAGTGCAGTAAACACCTCACCCTCGCGAGAGATAGCTAATCCTCCCATTTTGCACATTATACCATTGTAATATACTATTATTTAAAAACATGATTGCATGTGTAATTATTTTTTTTTTCAATTACATATACGGGCATTAATGCCCTTACCCAGATAACGGGTTGTAGGCCCGATCTTCGCCGCCGAAAAATCCGGATAGTCATTAAATTTATCATTTAATATATTTTATAAACAGAAAAAAAACTTTCAAAAATAAAATCTCTACAAATAATTATAAAATTATGATGTCGGCGAAATTAGCTCCAATTTTGTTGTCCTAATATTGTATGAATAAATCTTAGTTTTGATGTAGTGAGTCAAAATCCTCACGAAACATCAGCCTCTTTATGGATATAGAAGTAATTAGTTCGCAAAGATCGCTCGAGTAACTGATCTATTAATATCCTATCCAAGAATGTTACAATCATATATACATGACTATGTTAATTTTACAGGGCATCGCTGAAGCTGTCAAACACATGAACTGGCATTCTTATACTTTCGTTTATCAAACAAATGATGCACTGTCACGAATCCAAGAAGCTCTGAAGAATCAAGGACGACAAAATTTCCCAATTACAATAAGGGAATTAGAACCGCTAACTCAGATTAAACTTTTATCAACCCAAAAGGAGCGAGATAATTTGTATGAAAGTCTTGTAAAGGAAATTCAATTATCGTCACAGTTTAGTTTATTACTTGATATTGAAAATGAGAATTTATCTAAATTACTGGATACTATGAACAAAATGGGACTAATGAGTGATTATTTCATGTGTCTAATCGCAAATTTGGTATGTATTATTTTACATAATTGTTCTCATTTCTTTTGTATTTACTCAATGCAAATCTTCTATAGATTTATTCACATCAATAAACAACCTAGTTTTAAAATTAAGGGTTAAAGGTTCGATTTCGTGAATTTCCACTTTTTATATTTACATCATAAAAATAAAATCGTTTTAAAAATCTATTTTATATGCACGTTAGGGTAGTTAAAAATTTCCCAAGTCTCAAATTTTCTTCTTGTAACCCCTTAAAGATGTTGCAATTGGCTTAATGAGATATTTGTCCGCTCGTTGCCTGAAGTTAACATTAAGAGGTCTCTACCGCCGCAAACAGCTTTTAACATTTAATTTTGTGCACTTTTATTACATTAGGTGAACTAAAAATAATTGTACGTTAATTTATCCAGCTATCAATTTTTGTTTACGTTTATTATAACTTTATTAACAACTTCATCGCATAGGCAAGTCAAAATAAATTTTCCTTCTATATAATAATATAGTTTTCTCATTTTTACTAGTACACCTACCATTTTCGACGGATTTTCATGGTCGTATATTTTAACGAATTCACACGTCTGACGTCATATTTTAAAGAGTTAATCGAGTACTATATATAGAATGATTAAGGGACAATAGGATTTTTTGGGATTTATATGCCAACCGATTATTTATTTATTATTTTTTATTTAGTTTGTCCCTCAATTATATTGAAATGCGCATATTTCAGGCGCCAACTTGAATTTAAAATTTTTAAATAATACTAACCTTATTTATTTGAACTTGTTTACTTAGGTATTTTTTAAAATATGATAATTATGATTTACTATACAATAATAAATGACTACGAGCTCTAATCTGCATTTTCAATACATAACCTTTTCATGATTTTAAATTAAAAATGTGCCGTTTTGCGCGGCATACTAATTTGAAAAACAAGACATGATCGTGGATATTATTTTCATTGGCTATTATTATTTATACAACGGTCAAAAGTTGCATAGTTCATCGCATAAGTAGGTTACACCATAGACTATGCACCTTTGATGGTCATTGATATCGACACATTCGTCGAAAAAGTAGCTCTCTTCTCCCATAGGTTTATGTATCATAATTGATTCTATAAAGTTTTGAATTCGTTATACCGCACGCATATGGGCAGCACATTTTTAATTTAAAATCAGAAATAGGTTAAGTATTGAAAATGCATATTAGAGCTCGTAGTCATTTATTACTATATAGTAAATCATAATTATCATATTATAAAAGATCCCTAAATAAAAAAGTTCAAATAAATATGGTTATTATTACTTAAAATTTTTAAACTCAAGTTGGCGCTTGAAATATGTGCGTTTGAATAGAATTGAGGGGCCAACTAAATAAAAAATAATAAATAAATAATCGGTTAGTATATAAAGCCCAAGATATCCTATTGTCCCTTAATTTGTCTATATATAGTGCTCGGTTTACTCTTCAAAATACGCCGTCTAACGTGTCAATTCATTGAAATATACTGGCATGAAAATTCGTCGAAAATAGCAGGCGTTTTTCTGAAAAATGAGCAAAGTATAATTTTATTTCGAAGGAAAATTGGTATCGGCTTACCTTATTGCGGTGAAGTTGTTAATAAAGTTATAGTAATCGTAAACAAAAATTGGTAGCTGGATAAATTAACGTACAATTATTTTTAGTTCGCCTAATGTAATAAAAGTGTACAAAACCAAATGTTAAGCTGTTTGCGGTGGTAGAGACCTCTTAATGTTAATTACAGATGACCGGCAGACAAATATCTCATTTTAAATACAATTACAACATTTTTAACGGGTTAAAAAAAGAAAATATAAAACTTGGAAAATTGTCGACTACCCTAATGCACGTGCATAGGAAAGCAACAATTTTTTTTTCTCAACGCGTGCGTGATAAAGGCCTTTTCTATACTGGCAAAACGAATGGAAAACTGAGCATTCGGATCGTCTTTGCCGGATCGGGAGGGAATAATTCCCTTCCGCTGCAGCGTGAAGTAATGTATATTAAGAATATATACATTATATTAAGAGTATATATTAAAAATAACGTTTCCAAAATTTCAAATTGTTTTTAAAATTTTAAAATTATTTAAAAGTGTAGAATTTTTTTCACACTTTTGAATTTTTTTCACACCTATGAATTTTTTTCACACTTCTGAATTTTTTTCAAATAGATAAATTTTTTTCGAACTTTAAAACAAGCTAGTAAATACTCCTTTGTGTAGAGATAGAGAATAGGAAAAATTTTCTTAAACACACGTTGACTCTGCCTAAAATAAAAGTTTATTTTAACTTCTAAATCCTTTTCGAATACGAGTCCTTTGCCGTCCGTGCTCCCGACAAAAAGATATTCGATTTTGAGAAAACAAGATTTTCGTATTGTTTTAAGAGCAAATTCCCCCTATTTTCATTAGTTTCAATATATGTTATAATACTATTTTAGTACGTCTGAAACAGCTATTAAACATCCTATTTTTCCGCGTGCTTTCAATTTGCACAAAATACAAAATATTTTGAGATATACATAGCAAGATTTTAATTATTTTGAGCCGTTAAAACTGAAAGTTTCCTAAAAATGGCACGTATGCAAATAGAGTTTGAGAATTTTATAATGGAAATTTGCATTAAATAAAGTAATGCTAAAATTAACTTATTAGGTACAAGCCTTAAAAAATTTTCAGTCTGAGATAATCTCAAAATTTGATATAATTTTCAACATGTCTGCAGGCTGAAAACTTATTAAGTCGTAAATGTTATAAATAGAATAATTTCTATTATTAAAAATTTGTTTAAATTAATTTATATTTTATAACACGTACATCAATACACCGTCTTTTCAATGCACGTAAAGCCTGTATAAAATTGATAATTCTGAGTGTCTATGCGCAGCGGGAGGAAAATATTTTCTCCCCACTGCGCATAGATGCTCGTATTTCTCCATTCTCCATTGGCTTCACATGCACAAAAAAGGCCTTACATGAACTTGTTAAAATAATACGGTGTGTAACACGTGGAGAAAGGGTTTTCCAGGCTCCGATGATGATTTTGAGTATTTGTGATAGTCTCGGTCGCCTTCGGTGCCCTCGACTCTCAATCGTGCTCAGTCATCATCCTCACATAGGAATACCCGATTTTCTCCGCTTCCTGCACAACATACTATTTCTTCCATTAAAATGGCTTTAATGTCGCTTCCTGGTGAAATTTATAAAAAATCTCCAGAATTAATTTTAAAAATCTGGGGCCTACATGGAATATTTCTTATGATTATACGAATTTGCATAAAAATTTTCAGAGTTTTTTGCCTTTATATTCAAAATTATTCAGCATAATGTGTTATTTTTTAGTAAAAATAGGCCATATACAAATTGTCATGCACTTCTATGAAACTTCTATCATATTTATAGCTAGAAATAACTAACATTGTTGTATAAATACCATTATTTTATTAAAGATTGTACTATAAATAAACTTCAAGGTATCAATTAATATAAAATCGAGCGAATATTTCTTGGAAATACCTTATAGAACGTATTCTGACAGTTTCAATAATTTTTTTAATTTCTGTATGCACGATGATCAATTTATGTCCAAATTAAAGACTTTAATAAGTACATTCATCGAAAGCTGCCTATGACTCCCAAAAAAACTTTTAATTTACAAAATATTTTTTTCAATACATATAATAGTAGTATTGCATAAACTAAATTATTTCCAATGTCAAACAGATGAAACAGTGAATAGTATTAATGATAAGAAAATGAATAGAAAATTTTTTCAAAATAATGAAAGAACACCAGGGAGCCACCTTAAGATGATTATTAGATATACAAATTAAAAAAAATTATTTTCCTTTTTGAAAACGTACACATTTCTAACGCATAAAAAGACAAAAAGAAAATATTTCCGAACTTTAGAAAATTTAAAAAAATGAATATCTTTATTTCGATTTTACAAAAGTAGCTTTAAGGAGGGTCTTTCGCTAAATATATAACATAAAACAATAAAATCGTACAACAGTTTATTAAGGTCCTGCGACTAGTAAAATGCCCATAATAAAAGTCCATAAAATGATGAAAACCAAATTTTTTAACGAAATCGCCGTGTCAACGGTAAACATTGTTAATTAAAGAAAAATTCAGTTGAACCCAAATAATTTTAATGTTTCTCAACCAATTTTAATATTTCGAGGCTTATTTTGTTCATTAAACATTTATCTACAAAGTTAACGAAAGAAAATTTTACTGTCTCAGACTTACGTTAGATATTTACGTTCTTATTATGATACTTACGAATTTTTAATATAATCGAATAAAACAAAAAAATAGTGTGGATCTTAACTTTTTCTCGTTTTAATCTAGCTCAAGTAGTTTACGCAATAATGTGTAATCAAACAGTACGAACTCTATATACCGCATATATTGCTTTTCGGTTCAAGGTGTGTATACTTATATAATGTTCCATACAAGCACCTTATCTCTGCGGTGTTACGACCGGGTTATCGCACAGAGCTAATGACGAGTAATAATCGGCCCTATTCAGGGACTTATCGGTCGAGGGACCATGCTACCCAGGATGGGCGGCGAACAGTTTAAACGCGTAGCGACATTTACAACAAACAGCAGGTAGGAACATCGGAAAGGTAGTAACAGATCCCTGCAGCTTACCTATGTATTTTTCCATCTGGTCAACTCGTTCTCCATGTGGCCAGAATGTAGTTTGATAGATATTAATTTATTTGCTTGAATTAGAAATTACAAACAAGTTTTACGGAATTCTAATCTAATTGACGTACAAATTGTTTTAAATCAGAATTACAATGATGCTAAATCGGCGATACAAAGATGCTGAGTCAGAGTTATAAAGGTTGTTTAGTCGTCGGGGAGAGATACGTTCTCTGGAAAATCTCGAGTGGAAAAGCCTGTTGCTTGGTTGGCGGGTCAGCTTTTATAGTCAGATCGCTGGGCTGGATGTTGTGGGAAGTCTTGCGAGTCCGCGTGAGCGATTTATCCAGGATTTTTATGGGGAATTGGGGGGGGGGGGGGTACGTTGATTCGTGGCGGTCATTGGAGATGCAGGGTTTTTCCGGAAGGGGGGTATTTGGTTTTATTGTACATAGTTAGTTGTGAGGGGTGGATCACGTAATGGCTTTTTTTAATGGTCCTGCTGTTGCTCCAAGTCGGTGCCGATTCGTTGGCGTTGGCGTCTGCGGTGTTTCTAGTGACTTGGTGCGTTGCTTGAGTGGTAAGTTGGTAGATCGTTTTGTAGGTATCTTTCCGTCGGTCGGTAATGTAGTACGCGTGTTTAGCAGCAGACGGTATCTGGCCGGGTGGTAACGCTGTACTTCTGTGGATGATAACATACATGATTGTGGCGCGCTGCACGTTTGTTAGTCGCGTTGCAGTTTGTCGACGGGTAGGAGACAGGATGCAACAACTCCCCTCCTCGGAAGCTCGGAGCTTCGCGATCCCCCTGGGATATATATTTTTGTTGTTGTTTTCTTTGTTTTTTTTGTTGTGTTTTTGTTGTTTTGGGTGTCTTTTTTGTGTTTTTTTTTGTTTTTCCCATATACGTATTTTTTCAATTGTATACGTATCTGGGTATTATTACATGTATACATCTATTTATTTTTATATTTATTTTTATATGTGAGGGTACGGAGAAGGGTTTATCATGTTGCTGGGAAAAGGAGAAAAAAATCATTTATTGCCACTCTATTTCTTGTTCAATCTGGAGATCCCAGGGCTCGTTGCTGTTGAGGTTGTAGTCCTCACTATAGACACAGATGTTATCGTCTTCTTGTATCCGGATCCCATCGTCTAGGTTCTTGTTGGCGTCGTAGCCCTCTTGTTGATCCAGAAAAACCGGCCCAATGAATCCTTCTGTCTCGCAGAGGTCACAACAAAATTCATGGACCTCGTCGAGGTTCCACGCGCAGGTACAGTGGAGTCCTTGAATTTGTTTGGTTGTGGGGCCGCATGGGCACGGAAGTGTTTGTCTGACCAGCTCGTCCTCACCGTACGTTCAGATGAAAGAGCGTTGTGGCAGCGATAAAGGAGCGTTGTGGCAGCGAGCTGTCAGTGATGAAGGACTGAGTGTGTGATCCTTCCGTCAGCTTTACTTTCGCCCTTGCTGTGCTCGCCCGTGTGACTCCACCCCTTGTCTAGTCGTCTCCTATCCATAAGAGAATGTGAAGGGAAAGGAGAGGTTGTGGAAAAGATTGGTGGGAGAGAGGTGAAGTTTTCTTGTAGGTGTATATGTTTAGCGACTTTTAGCCTTTCCCCTGTTAGTTTTTAGCCATTCTCTTAGGCAATAATAGTTTGATTTTACCGAGTACATAGGTTCGTTTCGAGAATTCGGTTGCTCGCATGCATGCATCATCTCCTTCGTATAATTAGCACAGAAGCTAGATTAATTGATTATGTCATATATATCTATATCTATATATTCGTTTTTTCTTAATTATACTATACTATTTTCACACTTGTATACAAGTATCCCACAATATGTTAAAATAATGTTTTTTTTTTTATTTTAGCTCCTTTTGCACATGTTCTTGCAATTTTGTCGCAACATTACCCGGGCACGGTTTTCAAACTACGTGTTGGTAGGTGGTGACACAGCTGCATCCACAGTTATACGTAGTTATATAATCCATACATAATAGTCACATATACGCCTGGTAGTACACGTAGGTATACCTAGTTTTCAATCGATAATATTGATATTTTCACATCGTACATTGAATTAGCTTAGAATATAGGAATATATGCACATATATATATATATATATATATATATATATATATATATATATATATATATATATATATATATATATATATATATATATATATATATATATATATATATATATATATATATATATATGTGCATATATTCCTATATTCTAAGCTAATTCAATGTACGATGTGAAAATATCAATATTATCGATTGACAACTAGGTATACCTACGTGTACTACCAGGCGTATATGTGACTATTATGTATGGATTATATATATTGATATTTTCACATCGTACATTGAATTAGCTTAGAATATAGGAATATATGCACATATATATATATATATATATACACGGTGACCCATTTTAATCGCCGCACCCGGTTTCTCGGAACCTAAGCCAGATAGAGAAAAACGGTTCAGATAAAAGTCGTAGAGGACAAAGGGGGCCACATAATGGCGCTAACGTCTTTGACCTTGAACTTGACCTTTAAGGTTATTTCAAGGTCAAAGTGGTTTTTTCATATGGGAACACCTAGTTTTGACCCCGCATTCGGAAAAAGCGGGAAATTTTACGTTCAAAATCATATTGAGAAAAAATTTTTCAAGGTCATTTCAAGGTCAAATCAAGGTCAAACTCCGAAACGTCCGTTTAAAATCGTTTTTTTCCATGAACCACAGGCTAAGCTGGTTCAAATTGATCATAGGCTATTAATAGGGGAACCCACACACCCAAAGCTTACACATACTAGTAAACAAAACACAAACTTGCACATCCTAACCCCATAAACTTCGTGCCCTTACATACTAAACTGTTACACTCCAGTCCCACGCAACCATACCCCACACCCCCCATTCTCACACATCCCTACCCCATGCATGCTAATCCCACACACCCCAAACCAACACATTCTGAATCGTGAATAATTTTTCTCAAGGGCAAAATGATTTTTTAACGGTAACTTTAAGATCGTTGAAGCTTCTGTTATAAATGTATTAACCTTACTTTTCGCGCTACCCAGAAACAACGACATGGACGTAGTAAGGATTGATTCCTTTGAGGTGCTTGATTAAAGTGAGTCGCCTTGCCTCTCACTGTTCGGGGTGCTTGATTATAGTGAGTCCCCTTGCCTCTCACTGTTCGGGGTGCTTGATTATAGCGAGTCCCCTTGCCTCTCACTGTTCGGGGTGCTTGATTATAGTGAGTCCCCTCGTCTCTCACTAATGTAAATAAAATTTTTATTTAACCTCGAAGCAAGTGTTCGAAATGACGACCATTTGCTTCAAGACACATAGTCAAATGCCTTTGAAAATGGCGCACGGTGTTCTGCAAAGTTTTTTTCGGAATGGCAGCGCATGCTCGACGAATCTTATCCTGCATATCTGCTCTTGTAATGGGTTGTTGCTCAAAAACAGCATTTTTTAAATACCCCCATAAATAGAAATCTGGTGATGTAAGATCGGGTGAGCAAGCAGGCTAGTTAACCGGACCTCCTCGACCAATCCATCTGTTACCATAGTGCTCATTCAATAAAGCCCTTACAATTCGAGCGAAATGTGGTGGTGCGCCGTCCTGCTGGAGCCATATTCTTCGTCGAGTTTCTAAATCAACATCTTCCATCAATCCAGGTAGTTCATCTCTTATTAGCGTCAAATAGGTATGTTGATTTACATTTTCTTCAAAAAAATAAGGACCAATCAAATATCCATTGATAATTCCGCACCATACCATAATACTCCAACGTCTTTGATGGTTTACAGTTCTGACCCAATGAGGATTCACATCAGACCAATAATGGCAATTATGCCTATTCAGATCCCCATCACTTTGAAATTTTGCCTCATCAGAAAAAAGAACAAAGTTAAAAAAGTCTGGATCATTTTCTATCATTCGTAAAGCTTATTGGCAAAACACAATACGCTGTTGGAAAAGCTCAAACTGTAGCTCTTGAACCAAAGTAATATGATACACGTGATATTGAAGCACCTTCATAATTCTTAAAAAAGTATTTCTTGGAATACCAATTTCCCTTTCGACTTGACGAGCGCTAATGTGTGGGTCAAGATGAATTATTGCAAGAATAGTTACAACTCGATTATCATTTTCATCATACTCATGGCGCCTACGTTGGCGAACCATGTGTCCACCACGAGCTCTTTGAGTTAAACGACTGATAGCTCTATCGTCAGGGTGTCGTCTGGCAGGATAGCGTTAAGCATAAAGTCTTGCCGCACCACGATAATTATTTTGGCTTGCTCCTAAAACCAGAATCATATCAACGATCTCGTTGGGCGGATAGTCAGCCATTTCAGAGCCAGCTATTAATTACTATTAAATTTAAATAGTAAAATGGTATCAAAAATATTAATAATTATAAGGCTCTCCCATATGCGGTTGCGCCTAAAGAGGAAGAATGTTGGAAAATTACGGTAACTTTATTTAGCTAACTGTATTTGCCATAAATACTTCGTTTGTAACACTTTTTTAATTTTAAATTTTAAATTAAAATAATCGTCAAAACATTAAAGGTATTCAATAAAGCATTATTTCTTATTTTGATTGCAAATAAAACTAAAACTTCCTTTTATTTTTTTGTTTTATGTAAATAATGTGAATTAGTAGCGTTCGAATTTCAGAAATACTAATTTTGATAATGTAATCATTAAAAACACATCTACGAAGAAAATAGGTTCCGTCAATGGTTCTTTTAATTAAATCTGAACTGCTCACCGATTTTAAGATTTTCCGCCCATTTTTAATATTAAGTTTTTTTTTAATAGTTCGATTTAAAAAAAATAGCTACGATTCTTTTTGTACAAAACAGAAATGTTGTATCTTTATTTTTTAGGAAGTTATGAGTTTTTTTTGTAAAAAGAATCACATTTTTTAACAGCTCATAATTCAAAAAATTAGAATCTGACTAAGATAATTGTAGAAGCAAAAAGAAATAATAATTAATAAAAAATGCAAATACAAAGTCAAAATTTAAATTAAAGAAAAAAATAGGATATGTGAGTTTGGGGTGTGTGGGTTTAGGGTGTGTGAGGTAGAAAAATGTTGGTTAAGGATGCGTGGGTTTAAAGTTTGCGGATCGAATGTTTTTGGTTTTGAGATTTGTTGGGTTAGGATTTGTGAGTTGGAATTTGTGGGTTTCCATTTTAATCTCAAGGTTAAATTGACTTCACTTCAGATTGTTTTTGCCTAGAAATCATAAAAAAATAAACAATTTTAAAAATTTATTTACAGCCTACGATCAATTTGAACCAGCTTAGCCTGTTGTGGTTCATGGAAAAAAATGATTTTCAATGGACTTTTCGGAATTTGACCTTGATTTGACCTTGAAATGACCTTGAAAAAATTTTTCTCAATATGATTTTGAACGTAAAATTTCTCGCTCTTTACGAATCCGGGGTCAAAACTAGGTGTTCCTATATGAAAAAACCACTTTGACCTTGAAATAACCTTAAAGGTCAAGTTCAAGGTCAAAGACGTTAGCGCCATTATGTGGCCCCCTTTGTCCTCTACGACTTTTATCTGAACCGTTTTTCTCTATCTGGCTTAGGTTCCGAGAAATCCGGGTGCGGCGATTAAAAAGGGTCACCGTGTATATATATATTCGGTGCATATGGTCTTATTTTGCTTACTCGAGATTTAAGCCTTTTAAATCTGAGATTTATTTTTCTATAGTCTTGTTTTTAATGTCAAGTGCTCCTTAATTATTTTTGCGCTTTTTTATTGCCTAATTATTTATAATTATTTATTGTATATATATATATATATAAGTAAAGCCTGTAATTATTTATAATGTTAACTTATGGTTGCTAATAATTATAACAATTTTTTATTTTTTTTAACGTATTTTACACATATATAGAAATAATTTAAGTTAGTTTTAACTTCTTATTACTTATTATGTATTCTTTACATTCTCAACATGACGCTTATATTCAATTAAGTCGCTCGCATCAAATTGACCACGTTGCGTCCCAGCATCCTCATCGATTAAAAAATAAGTAGCCTCCCCTATTTTTCGCTGCACTTGATACGGGCACTCGTATATTGCGAAAAACTTTGCATTTTCTTCTTGTTGTGTGTCAGACACGTTATTATTGGCTTTTACGAGTACTTCATCTCCAACTTTGAATTCAACAAAAAAAATTTGTTTAGATTCGTTGAAGATTTTGTTTGGCTTTTTGCCTTTCAATTTAATTTTTTCCCTGCCTGACAATATTTTCCCTTCTTGCGACGTATCTGCAGCATTAATACCAGTTCTTAGCCAGGCTTTCCATGTCCGTGTGGGTTTCATGTTGAAATGTAATTGTAATTGTGTCATTTCAACAATCTCATGAAAAGTTTCGTTAATGATATTTTGTATAATATTAACATACGGTGCCCAGCCAGTATGTTTATCTTTAACGAACGTTCTGAAAAAACGACCCAGTTCTCTATGTACTCGCTCTACGATATTACTTTTGGGATGGCGAATTAAGAAGTAAGTTAAGTCAATATTCTCCTCCTCTTGTTTTTGTTGCAATTTTTTGAGGTAAATTGCGTACCACGGTTGCACAGTATGCTTTTTGGCTTACCAAAATAAGGAATGTAATGATTAAAAATCTTCCTTATCACTTTTTCCGTATGTACCCTTTTTATTGCGTACAATACGACTAATTTACTAAATACGTCGATTGTCGCAAAAATATACTTCATACCTTATGTAGAAGTCGGCAGTGGCCCATAAAAATCCACGGGTTGTAATTCGCCTGTCTTTTCAGGTGCGAGATGGTGTTGAGATTTTATTTCTCTGATACATGGCACAAGTAGATAGTAAGTAAGCCGTTTTATGTTTTAAATTTTTAACATAAAAAGTCTTCTTCTATTTTTTTTTTATAATTTCGCGGTTCCGATATAGCCATACATTTCATGTAATTCAATTATAAATTGAGTTGTATGTTTCTCCGACATTATTAATGCATATTAATTCAGATAGTTACTTTTGTAAATTGAACCATATTTCTCAATAAAGGCAGTTTCTTCCTGTCAATTTCAGGAATTTCCGTAGTAATCGAGACTGCCTTCTCTCTTGACGTTTTTTTTCTTGACGTTTTTAAATATTTTTAAACATTGTTATCAATTCCTAACTGAATTTCAGCTGTTTAACTACGGATATAACAATTTCTCCAGGTTTACATCTCGCTGTTGGCATATATCCCAGATGTTTCGATAACAAATCAAGCACAACGTTATCTTTTCCTTTTATACATTCGATTTTAATGTCCAAGTCTTGAATGGCAAGAA
Organism: Gastracanthus pulcherrimus; assembly: GCA_949152435.1. Taxonomy (NCBI): domain Eukaryota; kingdom Metazoa; phylum Arthropoda; class Insecta; order Hymenoptera; family Pteromalidae; genus Gastracanthus; species Gastracanthus pulcherrimus. The sequence goes on along the minus strand of OX424573.1, from coordinate 79,379,567 downwards.
TCCATCTCCGTATTCTTCCACTTGTAAAGCGATATTTATATAAATAAGTTAGTGCCTGATGATCCGTTTTACATGTACTTGCTGATTTCAAGTAAGTATCAAGCTTAATCAGACTCCATATTATCGTCAATAATTATTCTTCTGTGGTAATATAGGTAATTTCATTATGCTTAAGCGTTCTGTTTATAAAAGTAATTACTATATATTCTCCACGATCGTTTAATTACGAGAGTGCTCCAGCAATAACAAAATCACTTGAATTCGTGCGTAAAATGTAAGGTATTCTTGGGTCGGAGTGATATAAAATAACATTTCTTATAAACAAATCTGTTATACTTTGAAAACTTGCTTTTCTCTGTCCCCCCAATTCCATTTCTCATTTTTCCCCAGCAACTTCAGAAGCCGTGTAGTTGTATTAAAAAAATTATTTGCAAGTTTTACATACAAATTCACTAATCCGAGAAATCATTTTAATTGTCGTACATTCTTCGGATCGGGATAATTTTGTATCAATTCCAATTTATTACTGTGAGGTTTTATGCCTTCAGTAGTTAAAATATAAACTAAGAATTTTACTTCTTGGCGTAAAATTTTGTTTTTTTGAAGCTTAATGTAAAATTATGCTCCATTAAAACTTTAAAAAGATTTTCAATGTGCTCGAGGGGCTTGACTTCATCCTTCGATATGCACAATAAATCATCAACAAAATTTTTTATGTTTTTGTCCAGTGCCCCTTTAATCTGGTCTAGTCCTTTTATTAGTGCTGCATAAATCATTCATGCGTAAGTGCAGTAAATTTTTTACTTTTCTGTGAAAGAGGGATTTACCAAGAACTGTTGGTCAAATCTAGACTAGTCATGACTTTAATTTCATCGCAAATTTGCAGTTACGCCTCCATATTCTTAGTAGATTCATGGTTTGTAAATAATCTTTTGTTTAATTCTCGAGCATCAAGACACAAACGCACAGATCCATCCTTCTTTATCACTGCCACAAGTGGACTTATGTATACACTATTAGAGTTTCTAATAATTCCCCAAATCTAGCATTTTTTGTATTTCCGCCCTCATCTTTTCTCGGTGATTTATAGGAATCGGATAAGGTTTGAAATAAAAAGGACAGTTATCTTTTACTTTAAAATTGTACTCAAAAGAGTTTAAGCGCCCTGGCTCATTATAACCAAAATTTTATACTTCCATATTAGGTTTTTGAGTCTATAAATAGTATTTTTATTTTGAATTGTGCAGTTTCAGAATTTCTCCTCAATTTCCTGTCGAGTTATATCATAAGGGTCATTTTCGCCCTGAAGATTATCATTCATTGAATTACTCTCTTTTTGTGTAGTATAATTATTCGTGAATATATCTGGTAGCGGTTCGAGGCGGTTAGTGTCGTCTTCCATACACATTCCCCCTCCACCTCGCTCCAATCATCAAAATTTTCAACATAGTCATCCTCTATGAATTCTATATATCGATATTGAAGTTCATATGGGCTAAAAATTCCTTCATTATATGGAAGCGTTTCTATAATTTCATTTTTTTCTTCTATATACATTTTCTCCCTTTTTACATCAATTACAAATCCGAGCTCCTTTTGAGCATTTATACCCAAAATACAGTCCCTAGACAATTTTGAAGCCACGATAAAATTAATTTTCTTTCCTTTTTTCCCACTTGTGTGTCAGCAAAAATCTGGATTTTCAAACGTTGTTTGTATACCAATTGCTCCTTTTCTTACATGCCCACTTACTGGGAAAGTTGGACATTTTTCAAATTTATTTAAATTACTCTTATAAAATTCTTCTGAGATATAGATAATCGGGCTCCCTGTATCTACAAGGGTTGTTAATGCAATTTTTTAAATTAAAATTTCATTTTCTGGGCACTACTTGGAGTTTTCTGAATTATGCCAGTCTCCCGCTGGATGTGTTTCGATTTGTCTATCTAGTGCATAAACGTCACAATATTTACCTATGTTCGAATTATTATTTTTTTGTTTGCCTGATAATTCGGCTTTACTCCTCCATTGTTCTGAGGGTATGATTGATTATTGCTTGGCCCTTTATAGCCACCTTGGTTTCCAGCCGCGTAATTATTTCTTTTATCATATGTTATAATTATAATTATTGATAGATTGTGATGATTGTCACTCTTGCTGCACTACTTTCACTGAATTCTGTTTACCGTGATTTCGCCTATACGGTGTTCTAAATTATCAATACGCCCCTGAACGTTATGGTTGATTTCAGCCTGTTCACTCATAAACCGTTCTAGCTGGGCCGGCAACTCGCCGATCCTCCTAATCATACTTCGATTTTGGATTCTCAATGCCTCGCACAGATCGGTGTTTTGCAGGGCCTCTCTCTCAATCCGCTCAATGTGCGCAATTAAATGCCGCTGTACCGATTTCAGTTCATCTACGCGCGCCTTAACATCGTTTTCTGCCTCCTCTTTGTTATTCGAAAAATCATCCGCTGGTCATGGGAAGCTTATCACTGGTGCTACCGGTGTCATTAAAAATTTCTTTAGCACAAAATAAACTTTTCTTAAATCCACCTATTTATTTACTTTTCTCACTTACAAGGAAACCCCCCAACCCGACCTCACCTCATGATAAAATAAGGCACATGTATTTTTTTATGTGCCAACATCCATTTTTAACGGGTGAAAACCACCTCTACAGTTTACCCTCAAAAATCACTTTTTTCTTATATCTCGGCATATAATGGATGTTTTTCAATAAAACAAAATGGAAAATATTTCTTATAAGAAACACCACATATTATATATACTTATGTCCCAAGCAGTTGCAACCCTTATTTTGTATCTTCAAAATCAGGGTATGAGCTCAAAAAAATTGAAAAAAGCATTTTTGTTAACAATATTGTATATTTAAGTTGACGAGTTTCAGGATTTTTCAAATAATCACCCTCAAGTACCGTTAACTACCCCTTAAAGCGATGGGCCACATGTAAATAGTGAAACATATATTTTTTTCTTCAAAAATATTCCACGTGTAAACAGAATATGATTTATAACAAATGCAAATATATTACAGATTTTCTGTAATAGTAGTATTGAAGGGGTGAGAAAAAGTTATCCCTATAAATGCATTATCCAATGTATCTCGAGTTCCAATTAATATTTTTCAATGAAAAAACTGGACAATATTTCTTATAAGAAACCCCAGATATTAGATGTACTTATTCCAAGGGGTTGTAACCCTTATTTTATATTTAAAAATAACTACATTTCTTATTAATATTTTTATCATGAAAATCAGGGTATGGGTTAAACCTCTTTCAGCAACAGCTTTATAATTATCTAGTGTACATTTACAAATTCGTGCAATTTTTTCTCTATATTTTCCATCTTTATTAATCGTATGAGCCAAACGTTTTAACTGACTGATAGATAAGGCTTTTCTGAATAATTTTGATACACTTTCAATACTCAAGTTTTTTTTTTTGCCGTTTCTCCAAAATTCTACAGCTTTTTGTTTGCGTTCGAAACTAATTTCTTCATTATCTACTGTACACTGATTTGTCGGTACTACGACAGGATCAGGGAAGGGATGTTGTCTTTCATCCTCGACTATCTTAGCATCATAGTCTTTATATTCTTCATGAAAGTCCAACGACTCTTCAATAATCACGTCTACACCATTTAAGATATTTGTAGAATCTATTAATATATGTTTAAATTTTTCTGACAACTGAATTTATTTATATATCGTCACGCTATCTGATATTTGTAAGGTTTGAAAATACTTCAATGATAAATTCACTGCATTTAAAAGATTAATCCTCATCTTTGAATCTAAAATAAAAACATCGGCATAATTCTTTATTGCGATTATTTAATAGAAATTTAATTGAAATTAGAAAAAATTGTTTTTACTATTCTTAAAAAACTTGAGAATTAACGTAAATTAAATATTCAAATAATATTATACATGATAAATGACAGTTTATAAAATACTCACGTGATTGATAAAAAAAAATTAGCAGATTATTTGTAAGCATATCTATACAACTTTTATTTATTATATTTATGTATTTAAGAAATATGTATACGTGTTTGAGGAAACTAAAAGATTTGATATTTTTAGTAGTCAGAGCTATAAGTGACTTTCTAAATGCTTCTATTCTCTGAAAATTTTATCAATAATAAAAAGTTCGGTGAAACTCTTTTCTGCGATAACACATATCTCTTAAGTACATCTAATATCTGGGATTTCTTATAAGAAATGTTTTCCAACTTGTTTCATTGAAAAATATTAATTGGAACTCGAGTTACATTGCATAAGGCATTTCTGGGGGTGACTTTTTCTCACCTCTTCAATACTACTATTGCAGAAAATTTGTAATATATTTGCATTTGTTATAAATCCCATCCTGTTTACACGTGGAATATTTTTGAAGAAAAAAATATATGTTTTGCTTATTACATGTGGCCCATCGCTTTAAGGGGTAGTTAAGGGTACGCGGGGGTAGTTGTTTGAAAAATTCTGAAACACTTCAACTCAAATATTCGATATAGTTAACGAAAATGCTTTTCTTAATTCTTTTGAGTTGATACCCTGAATTTCATGATAAAAATATTGATAAGAAATGTAGTTTTTTTTTAAATATAAAATAAGGGTTGCAACCCCTTGGGTCATAAGTACACCTAATATTTGTGGAATCTTATAAGAACTATTTTCCATTTTGTTTCATTGAAAAACATTCATTATATGCCGAGATATAAAAGAAAAGTGATTTTTGAGGGTAAACTTTAGGTGTGGTTTTGACCCTTTAAAGGTGGATGTTGGCACATAAAAAAACATGTATGCCTTATTTTGTCATGTACTACAACATATAAAAAAAATTAGCAAAATCGGTGAGGTCGGGTTGGAGAGGTTTCCTTGTTAGAATATTTACTTTCTATTACTAGGATTTTTTTTATTTAAATCTGGGTTCCGTATCCGAGAGCCCTTGTAAGAGTTCTTGATTATTATTACTATTTATTAGTTTAAATAAATAGATATTCATAGTTTCTGTACTAAGCAAGTTCAAAGTCTCGCATTTATTTCATCACAGTTTTTTCTTACACCATAAAACTATTTGCGCTAACTTATATATTTTCTAGTAATAATAGATAAACTAGAGAATATATAAGCGAACTGCCCAAATCGTTTTATAATAACGAGAGGAGTGAGGTACTTCTCGCTAGGCGACTGTGCGCTGACTGACGATTTGCGAAATCGACGACCATCCTGTAAATTCGGCAACAGCAGGAGCCATGCCACCGGCGTCACTAAGCAATCAAGGTGCCACTCTTCTTACATAGATTTAAGCACACATCCTTATTCTCCGCGATTCTTCTTTGTGCAGATATTCATTTCACGTCGACCAGCCTGTTCGAATTTCGGGTATTATAAGAAAATTTGCAAAAATCGAAATTATGCTACAGTTGGGCCGTTACAACCTATAAATACAAACGAAATTCTTAGTATATAGGGGAGGATGGGGTATTGCCGGTTACCTAAGCAAACGTGCTTGTTATTTCCACTTTCAAATTGTTTCTTTTAACTTTAAATAATTATTATGTTAGTTCAAACCATTGACTATAAATATTTATTATTGGTTTAATATAAAAATGTAAGATATCGAAGCTATAAGTCGAAATAAAAAAAAGCATTTTGACCGAATTTACTCCACATCAAAGGGTAATACCGGTCAGCCTTAGTACAATTCCGATCACTATTAGAAAGTTACTTTTATAGGTGAAAAATTTCTATAAATCAATTATATGGACTTTCATATGATCCGTCGCATTATTATTCGCACTTACATAGTGAAACATATAATAACATAACCACTGTTCAATCAAAAACACTTGAGCAAAGTTACTCTACCTGAGAGCGCAACGGAACATTTTCTTAGCCTCACTTTCGGGAACGTGATATAAATAACATTGTGACCGGGATTATCCCCATTCTTCTTAGTAATTTAAATTGAAATGGCAAAAAAGTAATAGGTTTATACTCTTTTTTCTTCACTATTTCGTATTCTTAGATTGTTCAAATTAATAAAGATGCAAAAAATAACTGCATAAAGCAACAAATAATATGCATAAAAGCTTATTTTATAGACTGGATTTCTGGTAAGAAATGTAGGCCTACACTTTGATTGTGTATAATTCCTTAATAAAATCGAATAGAAGGTTGTTTGGACATTAGATTAATTGCATTTTATGTTACGTTTAATATACTATTCGAATTATTACCTAAAAATGTTTAGATTATTGAAAATAAAGGTGACCGGAATTAGCCAGTGACCGGCATTACCCCGTTCTTGCCTACGATATACTGATTGAACTAATTATTACGCTATGTACAATTTTTGTAAAGCTTGAAAACCACATAATAAAATTACATGTTGTAAATTCTGATTTTCCAATTCAGGCAGCGGGAATTTTTCCGTGGTTTAGATGCAAATATAAAGTATAACAAAATATATTTTGAGTTAGAGGAACATAAAATTCCGTTTCAAAATAGCTACAAATTTTCTTCAAGTACTGACAAAAGATGTATGCCACCTATTTGCATACTATTAAATAGTAATTCTAGATTTGATGTGTGTGCTATTATTTTTTCAGATCATACAAAGCAGAACAGTCTTGTTGATGAAAATTTTCGTTATTGTGATTTTTCAAGCCATAAAACCCGTAACATACTTTATAATAACAATATGAGTAAATGTAATTTTTCGAATCGTAAAAGCCTCGGCTTTCTTGTCAATAAGAATATGAGTAATTACGACTTTTTGAATCGCAAAAGGTGCCACAGTCCTTTTATTAAAAATGGGACTAATTGTAATTTTTCTCGCCAGGGTAACGTTTCTGATTTTTCGGCTTATGAACAATGTGATACTTTAAACAATTTTAAACTTAATAGTGATGATTTTTCCAGTTACGAGAAGAACGATTTTAATTTTGATTCCTCATATCGTACAAATTTTGATAAATATGATTTGAGCCGTTTTAATTTTTCAAGTTACGTTAGTGCTCAAATGGGTACAGTTACAGTTCATAAAATTTACTTAGAGAATAATAATGGTTGTAAGATAGCCCACCCGATATCAAGAAATAACATGAACTTTAGGAAATAATCTAGGAGATCGATTGTAAGCAATTTTTCTAACCAAAAGTTTGAATTATTGTTATACAATACAAATAAACATATCGTTAAAAATTTTTCTCAGAATAATCAAATATTTCAAAACAGAAGTATCGAAAACGATATTTCACATCAGAGCTGTTTTGATAAAACTATAGGTAGTAAGAAAAATAAAAGGGATGTTTTATCTAGGAAAGAAAATCCTGAGAAAAATAAGTATATGAAAGATAATTCTGTATATAATTTTAATATTAATATTTATGCTCAACAAAATACTGCTTGTTTCAGCGGCCAAGAATTTTTGAATTTAAAATTACCTATTGTCGAGCATTATATTAATAATAATATGAAAATTCGAAAAAAATGTGATAGTGCTGATACCTTTGATCACCAAGTTTGTGACAGTATTCTTGGTTATGATCACAAAAAGCCGACGATTTTGATACTCTTGTTCGCCAAGTATGAGACGGTTTTGATACTTTCAATCGCCGGAATTGCGATGTTTGAAGAGTGCAATAATTTTGATATTTCCAATCGCCAACAGTACGATGTTTTAGATTGTTAGTCCAATGTTTCCGATTGGCAAGAGTGCGATGTATTGTGGCGTTTCTGATCGCCAAGAATGCGATAATTTTGACGTTTCTGATCGCCAAATGTGCGATGGTTCTGGTGGTTCTAATCACCAAGGGTGCGATGATTTTGACCGACAGACGTACGATTGTTCTTATTTTTTCAATAGCCAAGTATAGTTTCTATGTTTTTAAATCATCGCCTAGGGTACGATGATATACTTGCTCTTTATTGTAAAAAGTACTTATTGTAGTACTGTAAACAACTCAATAAAAGAAAAAGTTACAAAATGTGTGTATACGTATGCACACACGCAAAAGTAGATAGGCTGTAGGCATACTGGCTCATGCGGGTTCTGTATCACCCCCTGCCCTGCCAAAGTGATCCAGTATTCATCGTGTGTATAAGCCCTATCCCTGTTTGTCCCCTTCTCCAATTTTTGAGCATTCGTATTGTATGTTTTAATCCCCTCCCCTGGATTAACCCCCTCTCAAAGTGATACAGCATCAGTAGTGTGTATAAGGCCTATGCCTGGTCCTTCTCCAATTTTTGAGCATTCGTATTGAATGTTTTAAGCCCCTCCAATGGATTTACCCCCTCTCAAAGTGATGCAGAATCTGTAGTGTGTATAAGGCCTATGCCTGGTCCCTTCTCCAATTTTTCTCGGATTCGTATTGTGTGTATTTTAAGCCCCGCCTCTGAACTGTCCCCTCTTAAAGTGATGTAGAATTCGTATCTGATTCTTTCAAGAGAGGGAAAAGAGCAGCCTCTTTGCTCCTCTTTTCGAAGAAACAGATGGCATGCGTAGGAAATGGAAAGTAGCCGAAAATGAATGAAAAGAAAGGGTCAGCCTTTCTTTCCTCTGCTTTTAAAAATAGATAGAACGTTGCTCACTGACTTTGATAGCAATAAACGTCTTCGTCGCAGGTATGCGCTGTAGATGCGCGCAGATAGCAGGAATATTGCATCAGTAAACGGCCTTCGAAAACTTACTGTGCGCAGGCATTCGGAAATTTATTTTTCTTCAGGCTGATACGCTGCTATTTTTTTTTCCGCTAGAAACGAATTTATTACAGTAAGGCATGGCGCAAGTTTGAAGGTCCTCGCGCAGGTAGTAGTAAATTACTTTCCAGCAATAAATAACCTTTTGAGAAAGGCATACTGCGCGCATACATTCGAAAAGTCTATTTTCGAGTCAAAACACTGTCAGTTTTTCGGCGAGAAACGATTTATTACAATAAGGCATAGCGCGTGTTGAAGGTCCTTGTGCAGACTTGCTTTTTATAGACCTATACGCTGTCAGCTTTTCGGCGAGAAAAGATTTATTACAGCAAGGCTTGGTACACGTTGAAGGACTTCGCGCAGGTGGCACTTTTCCCATCAACTTTGACGCCAGCTTCTAGAGATGCACTTTCTCGACATTAAGATTGTAGAAACATTCACGAAAAAAATGTGTAGGCGTGGATGTGACCGACAGGGAGGTGGTTCTTAAAAAAATTCTGGGAGGAAAATTTCTGCAAGGCAGGCGTTTTTCTAATTAAGGGAGGAGAATATTTAACCAATCGCAGAATTTCTTGAAAAAGTGAAAGAAGGGCTAAGCTGTTTTGACGATATAAATTCTAGGGCGTAAACTAGGGTCAGTCAGTAAATTTTCAAATTTCAAAAAATATATCAACTTGAAATTTGAAAGAAAAATTCGAGATGGCTTCAAATCGCAAGACAAATTTGCAAATGATGCGGGATCGTATCCGGTGGCTCATTTCTAACGGACCCACATTGCTCATGATGCTTGACCATGTGTCATGGGCAATGGATGCGATACATTCATGTAAGTAACATTTTATAGAATTTTATTAATAATAATTAAAATAATATTATGTTAAATGTTTATTTATTTTTCAGTACCACCACTACCCCCTGTTGATGCTATACAACAGTTGTACTAGGGAATAATACCTCAAGAGAGCGCACCGGTTGCTCGCTCGCTGAGATCAAGGTCGAGCTCGAGATCCAGCTCGAGTTCCAGCTCTAGCTCGAGCTCAAGGGGCAGCTTAAAGATGGCGAAAGGAAAAATTATACACGATGTTGGTCGTATACCAAAAATTTCATCGCCGAGCAGCAGCAGCGACAACAGCAACAAAGAGCGAAAGAGGAAAGCTGAAGGTAACTATTTTTTTATTCATTTTTTTATGTTAAAATTAAATAATAAATAATAATCTACTAATTTGTTTTTTTTTCTTTTCTTTTATAGATGAAGCTGAAAACCAGCCGAGACCGAAAACGCCTTCCACGCCACCCCATTTGCATACGATGAAGTCACCTTCCAGGTCGACAAAGATAGGTAAGAAATACAAAAATTTTAAATTTCATTATATTTTAATATTTATATTATATTATATTTTAAAACTTTTTTTTTGCAATTTTTATTTTTTTCAGATCAAGTGAAGGACGACAAAGCTTCGCTTCAAAGTAAGCAAGCGAAACGAGATTGGCTGCGAATGCACAGCCGAGTGCAAGATAAAACTCAACCGAAGATAGCAGCAACAGTAGCACCACCACCACCATCACTACCATCACCTCCACTGCGACCATACATAGTAAAACCTCGCATCGTAGAAGATGTGACATTCATCGATTAGTTATTATGTAATAATATTTGTATATGTAAAAAATAATTATTCTATTATATATTAATTTTAATGTAATAAGTGTTTTTTGAATATAATGAAAAAATATTTTTTCAACTTCTTTTCGTTTATTCCCCTTGTCATTTCCTCCATTTTCCTTCGTTTTTCTTATAAGTAAGTGAATTTCAAAGCAATGTAAATCTTTCAAGTAAGTAAATTTCAAAGCAATGTAAATCTTTCAAGTAAGTAAATTTCAAAGCAATGTAAATCTTTATAAATACAACAAATGTTCTTATTTTCTTTTTTAAAATGAAATACGGCTGATATATTTAATGAAAATCCGTCTAAGAAAAAATAGTCTAAGAAAAATAGTGTTTTGCACATTGATATTGTCTATATGATGAACAATGCTTTATTCTAATTAATGTAAAATATCCGCAGTAACACCCATATGTACCCTATGTTTGCTATAGATTTTATCTGTTATATTTTAATTTTATATTTGTGAAAGAATAATATCGTACAATGATTTTTCTTTTAATTTTTTTTTATTCAATCATCAAGCTTGGGGCCTGCGGCGGCTCAGTCGGTAGAGTGTCGGATTCCCACGCCGGTGACCCGGGTTCGAATCCTAGTCTCTGCCGATTGATACAAGCACCTCTGTAAAAATTACATGTGCTTTGTTTACAAACACACCGCAGACCCCCGTCGTCGATTAGCACCACATGGAAGCACAAACATAACGACGTTAAATAATAATAAAAAAAAAAAAAAATCATCAAGCTTCTCTTTTTTTACAGAATATTTAATAAAAATTTATTTCCAATATACACATGAGTATGTATTCCTTTTAGAAATGATATCTACTTCATCTTGGCCAAATTTAGCATCCAAATAATCCAGTAGCCATGCTCGTATTGAGATAACGTTATGTACAGTGCATATAGGTTTCCTTCTAATGCAGAATGTGATTAAAACATACGTAATGCTTATCGCTCGATATCGTTTCTAGTGATGGACATCCAAAGTCTTCAACGTTTGAAATTAATCTGTAAATAAAAACGTAAGAAATACGAGAATAGAAAAATAAAAGGAAAAGTATGAAAAAGTATGAAAGAGTATGAAAAAGTATGAAAAAAGTATGAAAAAGTATGATAAAAGTATGAAAAAGTATGAAAAAGTGTGAAAAAAGTATAAAAATAGTATGAAAAAGTATGAAATGTATGAAAAAAGAATGAAAGTAGAGTCATATTATATATCACTTACACATTTGGTATGAGATTTCTTAGCCATTGCACTTTCTGCTCTCCCTTAACGTAAAATTTCTCAATCCCTTGAGAGCAAATTTGGAAAATTCGTTGAAGACGATGATACGGAATATCTCCAGCGTCCCATGCAATTTCATGATGATACTTCTCCACCCAGTGAGTCATACATTTTTCTTCTGCAGTCAGTTCTTCCAATGTCATAGGAGGTTTAAAGAGGTATGCAGTCGGTAAAGCAGTTTTCTTTAAATTGAGAAAACATACTTCTTTGAAAATGAAAGAATCCTCTGCTATTCTTTGGAATTCTTGAATGTCACAAATATAAACATTCTCTTCTTGAAATTGCAGTATGGCATTTCTGAACATCAAGTCGTAGTCACGTATTCTAGCCATCTTACAGCTCTGTAGTTGATAGTTCAGTACGAAGTGAACTCGGAGAATGAATAGGAAAATTCTCTCATCCTGATTTTATAACAAGAAACTTCGCCTCATGCTCTTTTAGGATTGGTCGTTCAAAAAAGAAAGTATATTCTTGATTGGACGGATGAAAAGCCGCAATGAAAGAAAATTCATCCCTACCTAAGAAAATCTCCCGCCTCTTCATTTTATCCTTGGTCAGTTGTTTGAATTTTCTACCTCTACTTACGTCGACATTGCATACAAAAAGGGAAGCAGTTTCTTGGACAAGCACAGTTCATCTATCGCGGTCAACGAGTTTTAGTCTTTAGACTATCGTGCACATTTGTGAAGTCCTATTCTAGTGCTATTCTAGTGCTATTACAGTGAGAACAAAGCAAATATGGCATCCATCCATCTTTTTGAACGCCTTGTTCAGCTTGTAATAGTTTACAAAGTATAAATGATTTAAGTAATAACGATATTCATTATTGGTTGGACATGTGTAATTCAACCATAAAATAATTAAATGAAAAAATTGCAAAATCTAAATTTACAAGAGGAGAGAAACAGAAATGTCAAACTTGCGAGACTCATCTTTCGTATGTGCAAGTTGAATTTGAACAACATCTTCAACGAGGAGGTAATCTACAATCTGAGATAACAGAAGCTAGTGTAGAGTGGCGAGACGTGCAGTCGGCATTCCAAAATCGAATCAAGACTGGCGTAGTTGTAAATATAAAACACATGGACATTCTGAGTTTCTTAAGTGATGCACAAAAGCTCTTCAAAGTTAAGGCACAAGAATGCTTAGAAGAATACAATGCTGTGAAAATAAATTATGATTTTATCTCGGAATTTTCTATGCAGAAAAATGAAGAGGAAACGACCGATATTAAATATTTCACGAGTGAAAGTGCTACAGTATACATGTCAACAAATTTAGAGGAATGGTTTAAAGACTATATCAAAGAGCCCATTCTTATACAACTAGAAGAATTTCAGGAAAAGGATTCCGTCTGGACATTGAAGAGTATTAAAAGTTTGTGTATAAATATGGAAAAATATTCTCCATTCAAGGGCAGTTCTTACATTCCTCTCCCAAAGTTTATAGAAAACAAAAGAGCATGTGTTAATGTTCATAACAATGACAATCAGTGTTTCAAATATGTTATTCTTTCAGCATTATATCCCAGCAAATACAATTCCAACAGAGTTAATCAATATCGTGTACATGAGAACGAGTTGATCTTTAGTGATATACAGTTCCCAGTAAAACTGAAAGATATTTCAAAATTCGAAAAATTGAATAATATTTCAGTAAATGTATACATGCTCAGAAAGTAAGGTTCAAAATTTGAAGTATCGCCTTGTCACGTTACGTCAGAAAAGAAGGCTGATCAAGAAAATCAAGCAGAAGTGGAAGATCAACATGTAAATCTACCAGAAGAGGAAGATCAACATGTAAATCTACCAGAAAATAATAATCAACCAGAAAAGAAGGGTAGACATGTAAATCTACTTATCATTCAAGATTTTTACATTGATGAGCATGAAGAAAATAATTTTGCTCATGGTGATGAAAGCATGCCTAAATACCATTACGTTTGGATCAAAAGCATGTCTCGTCTTCTGGGTTCTCAACTGTCTAAAATTAATAGAAAATCATACCACAGTGAAAGGTGTTTACAAGTTTTCTATAATGAAAAAAGGTTGGAAATTCATGAAAATCATTGTAAAAATATGAATAATTACCGAATCAATCTGCCAGACTCAAAGAACAATATTCTCAAATTCGAAGATTACAAAATGAGAGAAAAAGTTCCTTTCGGTATTTATGCTGATTTTGAATGTTTATTGAAGCCTATTGAGAATGAGAATGATTTTCAACTACATGAAGCATACAGCATAGGTTACTACACAAAATGCAGATTTGATGACAGATTATCTGTCTATAAATCTTACAGACAAAAATTTGGAGATCAAGAGACACCTGCAGAATGGTTTGTTCGAGAACTAAAATCAACAAGTGAGAAGATAGGTCATCTCTACAAGAATCCTAAACCAATGAAACTCACAGCTCTAGAAGAATTATCTTTCCAGAGGTCAACCGTTTGTCATATATGTCGAAAATCAATCCGTGATGAAGAACTTGAAGTACGAGACCATTGTCATTTTACAGGACGGTATGTTATTAGTTTAGTTATATTTAAAATTAATTTTTGGTGATTCCCAAAGAAAAAAAAATGAATTCTTTGTTCTCTTCAGTTTCAGAGGTGCAGCTCACAATTCATGTAATTTGAATTATAAGAACTCAAGATTCGGGAGACGCATTTGATAAGCTATCGTCTACAAAATGGCCAGAAAAGAATGAGTTTTATAATAAACTAACAGATTCCCATATTGCTGAAGAAGACTACAAGCATGTTGTTCGAGTCTGGGATAAGTTCAATATAAAAACATTGGGAGAGTATTCAGATCTTTACTTAAAAACAGATGTTCTACTATTGGCTGACGTTTTCGAAAGTTTTCGAGAGACATCTCTTAAAGCTTATGATTTATGTCCTGCTCACTTTTACACGACGCCTGGGTTAACATTTTCGGGAGCTTTTAAAATGACAAAGGTAGAATTAGAGCTTCTTACAGATATTGACATGCTAATGTTTATTGAATCAGGCATTCGGGGAGGAATAAGCCAGTGTTGTAATCGATATGCTAAGGCAAACAATCCATACATGGGTTCTTTATACGATGAGAAACAGAAAACGAAGACCCTCTTATATTTTCATATAAATAATCTGTATGGGTGGGCAATGGTACATCATTTACCGATTGGAAAATTCAAATGGATTGACTTTGAGGCGAATCCATGCTTCTTCAATACACCACCAGATTCAGATATAGGTTACATTGCTGAAGTAGACTTGGAGTATCCTGAGAAAATACATGACAAACATCGAGACCTTTCTGCGCAGAGCACCGTGCACCACCTAGCTCAAACCAGAACAAACTTCTCACTACTCTGAACGATAAGAAAAAGTATGTGATTCACTATCAAACACTTAAACAGGCGCTGGATAATGGACTTCGTTTGAAAAAGGTGCATAGAATTCTGAGTTTCGAGCAGAAGGTCTGGCTTAAACCTTATGTCGAATTAAATACTGAGAAGAGAAAGCAAGCGAAGAATGAGTTTGAAAAACTCTTCTATAAATTATTAATTAACGCTGTCTATGGAAAGTGTATCGAGCGAGAGCGGTCTCGTATTGATGTACGATTAGTAAATAAATTCACAGGCAGATATGGGGCAGAAGCACGCATAGCTCAACCACATTTTCACAGCTGTGCAATCTTTGATGAAAATTTAGTTGCTATTTAGCTAAAGAGAACAAGAATCATAATCAAGAAACCGATATACGTTGGTCTTTGTATCCTTGATTTGTCCAAGACATTAGTTTATGATTTCCATTACTCGTATATGAAACAACGAGTAGGAGAAAAATGTAAACTTCTTTATACAGATACTGATGGTTTGATATCTGAAGTTGAGGACATTGATATGTATAAAATAATGAAAGAAGACATTCACAGGTTTGATACTTCTGATTATGATGAGAATAATCAGTTTAACATTCCACGTGTAAATAAAAAAGTCCCAGGATTAATGAAAGACGAATGCTGTGGCAAGATCATGATGGAATTTATAGGTTTACGAAGCAAAATATACAGTATTTTAGTTGATGGAGGAGAGACAGTGAAAAAAGCCAAAGGTATAAAATTCAGCGTTGTGAAGAAGACAATAACTTTCGAGGATTATAGAAGATGTCTTCAGGATCTTATTATTGTAAAACGTGATCAATGCAACATTCGTTCAAAATTGCACATAGTGCATACTGAAAGACAGAATAAAATTGCTCTTAGTACTCACGATGATAAGAGATTCTTATTGCCTCAGAGTACAGACACTTTACCATGGGGTCATTTTCGAATCATGGATGAGCAGATGGCGCAAGCTGTACTTCGAATAGAGGAGAATGCTGAAAAACAAGAAATAGTGGTAGGGATGGAAGTGGAGAGGGGGTATGAAGTATCCAATGAAAGTGGGACAACGCGAGTGGGGATGGATGATGCAGAATATGAAGGAGAGGGGGAAATACGAGGTGGGGGTGATGCAGCCAATGAAAATGGTGAAAGGTGAGAGGGGATGACACTTTATGACAATGAAGGTGAACAAATCAGAATTAAATATGATGTATTAGAGGAGTTTATGCATGACTGGGATCCATCAATGGAGAGGATACGCTCTGCGGGAGATGAGAGAAGGGATATATTACAGGAGGCAATGGAAGGGACAGAAATTGTGGTCGGGAATGGACTATATCAACAGACAGACCACGACGAGGAGCACATTCGAGCAATCGAAGAGTTCGAGAATTATCATCCTTGCGGGAAGAAACCAAGACTCAACTAAATTTCTAAGTGAGTTCACAGTTAATTCTCCCAAATTTTCTTTTTTTTTTGCTCTAACAAATCTTTTCTCTATTAGAAGTTCTTATTTTTTTACTTTTTCCAGAATGGATCTATCTACACTTAATAAGATTGCTGATCGCGACTTCTTGCCGAGGAAGAAAGTAACAGACTTGGAAAAAAATCATCAGTACATGGTGACAGCACTTAAGGAGGTGAAGACGAGATTCGGTACGAAGTGTGTAGCCGAACTCGACGAAAGTTTTCAAATCTTTTTACCAGAGAAGATTTCACGAGCGAAGAGTTTTTTGACAGACTTTCCAATACTGCAAATAAAATGAATTTATTTGTGACATATCAGGGTGGATCTTCCTTTAAGTTTGAATGAAATACGTAGCTTGCTTTGATTATAGTACTTATTTTATTCAGATTAAAACTTGTACATAATAATACATAAATAAATACAATAACATAATATGATTGCTTTCTTATTTACTAGTACCTACATTATTGCGTTTACATTAATATTTTTGGTTAAATCTTAGCTAAATCAAATAATTTTTTTTTATCTATCCAACTATTATGCTCATTACTAAAGCCTAACCATTTAACATATGCACGATTTTCACTTTTCTTTAAAACTTTTTCTACTAGATAAATTTCTGGATACATAGTTTTCTGAATTTCCGTTTCATAAAAGCCGCCAGAGATGGGTTTTGTCATAATAATCTTTGACATGATAAGTTACCGGATTGGTTTTTATAACTCGTGATATTGTGAAAATTTCAGTAGACCAATTTGGTGTATAACGTTTTTCAAAAACATGTTTTATCTTACTTATCCGCACTTTATCTCCTACTTTAAATTTCGGTTTTTTCACAGGTAACTTTTCATTTGGAAAATGCTTCTTGACCTCTATTTCATTTGTCTGCGTAACATTTTTAGGCTCAATTCCTATTGTCCGATGTTTTCTTGAATTGTAAGCTTTCACCAACTCAGGCAGGATATCCCACCATTTATAGCTCCCTTGTTTGCTGAACTGTATCCACATTGCATTTTTTAATGTTCTATTAAAACGCTCACATATGCTTGCATGAAGATTACTATGTGAAGAGTATATGTTTATCTTGTACTTCTTCATGAGTTTCTGAAAGTTTGAATTGTAAAATTCTTTTCCTTGGTTCATTTGTAGATTTGTCGGTACGCGTTCTTGTTTCAGTATTGACTCCATAGCTAGAGTAACATCATTGCCACTTTTTGACTTGATTGGTATGGCCCATGCATACTTTGAAAATGTATCTATGACAGTAAGTACGTAGCGAAAACCTTTGTTTTCGTTGGCGTATGGAATCATTTCTACAAGATCAGCTTGCCAAGTCTTATCTATTCCACATATATGATATTTTCTTCGCTTGTAGATGCGGCGAGCTGGTTTGTGCAACTCTTCAGCTATTTTTTGTCGCTCCATTTTTTTTTCGATAATATGTTTAAGGTTTAAGAAAAATTCGTGATTATAAAACTTTTATTGAGTCAGAATTTTTTTTTTCCAAAGCATTCTTTCAATTTTGTCTCAAGATTATCTAATCGAATTTTAAGATGGGAAAGAACATTATTGATTTTATTGAATTCAGTGTTTATGGGAATCTCTAAGTCAACTTTCGTTACAGCCATTATGTTAGTTAGATTTTTAACTTCTTTACTTATAGTTGTCAGAAGCACTTCCAAGGTGACTGCATCATTAGGCTGACTTGGATAAGCAAGGTTACATAACCTTTTATTTTGTAAATCAAAATTACGATCTACTGTAAGATTATAACCAATGCCTAGTGGACCGCGACTCACTTCTTGCGTGCCCTCAAGTTTTCTTCCGAACACGTTGAGACGCATGATGCTATCGGTCTTATAAGAAAAGATGCATTTCAATATATATGTCCAGCTTCACGTAGTTCCTCAATGATCGATTGTATTTCATTGTCGTGATTGTTATTTCCAGCAGATCGTTCCGCTACTAATAATCGCAGTCGCTCGATAAGCTCGTTTGGATCATCCCAGTAGACTAGATCTATAGAAGAATTTTTCTTTGCTATTTTATATTTAGGTATGAGGCCTCTTCCGGTGATGGATTTTTACGATCGCTGCGGAACATGGGTCCTATGATATTCATATATTTTCTACTTTTCGAAGTGCGTATACTCTCATCTTTGCTGTATCTTTTCCGATGAGCATTTGTCTATATTCAAAATGTGATTAGAAGGTGGCAAGCTTTCGACTTTCGAAACGACGAGCTTCTCGAGTGGTGTAATGACTTGTTTCAATGTATCACCAATAACTTTTTCAAAATCTTCTCTCTTCTTTTTCAATAAAGAGTATTTTTGTTTAATAGCCTCACGTGCTCGCAAGAGCTCGCTGAGAATATTCTTTTCTTTCTTGAAGTCTGACATGCTAACGAGATGCTGTCTACAATTGAACTGTAAGTTTCGGATTCATAACTTCTTTTTTATTGCAAAACCGTCAAATCCTTTTCTGTATCTACCGTCATCCATCACTCTCTTTGTCGATAACAACAAATCCATACTTATCATTCTTCCAGCATTCAGAAGAAAGATTTCGAAATTCATTGAAAGTTAAATCAGTATTGACATGATCTTCATAGATATGTTTTAGATTAACATCGTCTTGACGATAAATTACTAACATATTACTATTGTCCCTTACGAAGTGTTTCGGTATATGAGCGTACGACTGAGATAGATAAAAGCTGTCTACACTTTTATGTCTTCCCATACAGAAAAATGCTCTGAGGTTGTCCTGCTTCTCACAAGCCACGTCATCAAAAATCATAATTGAATTTGGTGGGGCTTCATCTGGAGATACTACAGATTCATGCTCACTAAAAGGTAGATATGATACACCTTTTATCGGTTCCGAAACTTTTTCGAGAAATTTAAACTTTGGCTGATTCAAGGATTTAGAGTAAACATACAAATTTTCAAATCTAAGACCATTGGGATGTGTAATTATAGCCTATAAACTATTTGTTTTTCCACAGTTAGATGGCCCGCAGAATACTGCTAATATAGTATCAGGTAGTAATTCTCCATGACGCTTCCTTCTCTTCTGTTTCCCGAAATCAAAGTTTGTGACGGGGAGTTTGACGTTCTGCTCGCTAAAATCCATGTTCACGTGTCAAAGTCTAGTTTGATATTGAACTGTGGAAATATAAACCCATGTTTTATATTTTGATCTTTAGTTATAAAACAACACTCGAAGAGAGATGATCGTACATAAATCTCAAAAACAACCAAAAGGTTATGGATTGCTTGATAAAGTGATCAATAACTTGCCGACTGAAATGCATCTTCCTGGATATCAATACTGTGGTCCCGGAACTAAATTGAAAAAACGATTGAAAAGAGGTGATCCTGGAATTAATCCGCTTGATCAGGCATGCAAAGAACATGACATAGTGTACTCTGATAAAAATGGAGATCGTAAAGCAGCTGACATGAAGCTCGCTGATAAAGCTTGGCAACGTGTTAAAGCCAAGGATGCCAGTCTTGGTGAAAAAGCATATGCTTTTTCTGTTACAAATGCTATGAAATTAAAAGGAATAACTGGAATGGGTCTAAAATTTAGTAAGTTAGTGACGGCTGCTAAAAAATCAATGTCACCAAGTAAATGTTCCCGCAAGGTTATTCAATCCGCCTTGAAAGGTGCACGTCAAGCTGTTAAGAAAGTTGGTGGTAAGAGGAAAGTTATCATTCCACGTGTTCTTCCAATTCCATCAAAAATTGGTGGAGTTCTTCCGTTTCTCATACCGCTGTTCTCAGGACTAAGTGCGACCGATGCTCTGGCAGGGGGAGCTGCAGGAATAGCTAAAGCAGTAAATGATGCTAAAGCTGCACAGAAAAACCATGAAGAAAGTAAGAGACATAATAAGGCAATGGAAGCTATTGCTTTAGGCGAAGGTCTCTATCTTAAACTATATAAAACTGGAATGGGATTATTTATGAAACCTCATATTGGTAATGGTCAAGTTACTAAAAAAAAAAAACTTCTATTTAACTTTGCCAAATCGTCCACTGACTGACTATGATCTTCTAAAATATCCTCGTATGTTGCAAATTCCACATTTCCGAGGTGTTTTTATAAGAAATAATCTGCCTTCCGATGGTCCATGGAGTAATGAATCTGCTATTGTTAACTTGGATGACATGAAAAATAAAGGCACTCACTGGGTGTGTTATCGAAAACATGGTTGCAAAGTAATTTACTTTGACAGTTTTGGTGTTCTGAAACCTCCCATAGAGCTCATGTTATATTTCAATGTGAAAGAAGTAAAATATAACTATAAAAGGTATCAAAATTTTGACTCATTCATTTGTGGTCATCTTTGTCTTCAATTTTTAACCGGAAGACTACAAAAGAGAAGATTGCAAACGAATGGGAATCATTCTCTTCCAATCAGTCATGGAAGACAGTTTCAGTTTGAGTCTTTCAGGAAAATCTTCTTTTCTAGAAGCACAATATTTTCCTTCAATTGAACTACCTCAGCATAAAAATTTTGTTTTGGGTTTAGTTGAACTTTTAACATTCAACTCGATTCCCATTGTGGGCTATTCGAATAATAATCTTCATGTGAATGGAAATATTATCACTATCCCTACTGGCAGTTACGAGATTAATTCTATTAATAAATTTTTACAAGAAACTTTGAAATCTAAAGGAATTGAATTTTCTTTGAGGGCTAACAACAATACTCTCAGAAGTGAAATTAATTGCAGTCATCCGTTAGATCTCACTCCTCGCATTCTCAAGGAAAAAACTCATCACAGTTCTGATTTACCAGTGAAAATATTAAAAATCAACGCACTCAGAGTGGAGTGCAATATTACCGCAGGTGCTTACATCAACAACAAAAAAGTTCATTCAATCCATGAGTTCTTTCCCAGAGTTCCACCAGGATATAAAATCTTGGAAATTCCATCTCTTGTCATATATCTACCACTCAGTATCAAGTGCATAGATCATCTTCAAATTCAAATCTTAGATCAAGATGGAAATTTAGTGAATTTCCATGGAGAAGAAATTACTATTAGACTCCACATCAAATCTGTATAATGGGCATCGTTTACAATTCTAGAGTTCACATAAGTCAACCAACATGTCAATCGGTCATCAGTCGACCGAAGAAACTCAAACCGTTAATACGGAAGAGCATTCAGTTCCTCAAAAGCCTAGGTCTAAAAGTTCGTGGAGAAAATTCACGTGTATAATTCTCTGCTGCTTCCAGACAAATGTACGAATTTCTAAGCATTCAATCAGGTGTCGTATTCGATGAGTCTATTGCTCATTACGAGGTCCATGCACATCAACCTTACTCGACACTAAGCTTTGATAATAGTGATGAAATTCGTATTTCTATCCAACATCAAGATCTATGTCTCTTACCATCGCGCAGTTCTATCCATGTATGTGGAAAACTGCAAAAACCAGATGGAACCGCACTAACTAAAACTAAATTCGTGAACAATGGCATTTGCCATCTGTTTGATGAAATTTGTTACGAAATTAATGCTGTGGAGATAGATAAAAGTAAAAATGTTGGTTTAAGGGGGCACACCACCTTTAAAATGTGAAACAAAAAAATTGATCAGGAATTTTTATTTTGATATTTATTTTCATAAGGGTTTTTTTTCCTGAAAGTATACATAAAAACCTACCAATTTGTATATTTTTTTCTTCGTTGGACCTTCTGTGCCTCCATGGCAAACCAGACTGTTTTGGAAGACTGTAAGCACTGTCCGTAAGATTCCAAGTCTACGCATGGATGGATTGGGCTAAAAATTTATGGAGATACTCATTATAGTAGTACTTTTAGTATGAACGTAGGGATCTTGATTTGAGTGAGTAGAAGTATTTTTTTATATGAACATTGTCAATATAATTTATTTTTTAAGAATTTTATCACTTTAGTAGATGTAAAAAAATTTCTACTCGTTCAAATCAAAATCCCTACGTTCATACTAAAAGTACTACTGTAATGAGTGTCTCCATAAATTTTTAGCCCAATCCATCCATGCGTAGACTTGGAATCTTACGGACAGTGATTAAAGTCTTCGAAAACAGTCTGGTTTGCCATGGAGGCATAGAAGGTCCAACGAAGGTAAAAATATACAAATTGGTAGGTTTTTATGTATACTTTCTGAAAAAAAAACCTTATTAAAATAAATATCAAAATAAAAATTCCTAATCAATTTTTTTGTTTCACATTTTAAAGGTGGTGTGCTCCCTTAAGTAGTCTCATGAAAGGATGGACATCATTCAATCCGAATCAGACTCTCATGTTAGAAAATGCAGGCTGGCTTGACGTTAAAGAAGAAAGCAAAACTTTGGTAGATGCACACGGCAACTTTGACGTTTCCATTCCTCTGAGTATGATCTTGGGCTTTGCAGAAGACTATAAAAAAATTATAGTTAATGTGAAGCATGAACTCATTCTCACAAGATCAAGAAATGACTTGAATACAATAATTCAAGAAGGTACTGTAGCAAATATTGTAACTACATATGAAGACTACCAGGTAAAAATAACGAAGATAGAGTGGTTAATGTCATATGTTATTGCATCTGATAAACAAAAGATCCAGCTGCTGAATTTCATTGGCAAAGATAATCCTATCTCTATGTGCTATCGATCTTGGGAGTTATTTGAATATCCTCTACTTCCGAGCACGAATAAACATGTCTGGACAGTGAAAACTTCAAATCAGTTAGAAAAACCTCGTTTTGTCATTCTCGGACTACAAACCAAGAAAAAAAATTTGAAAACTGAAAATGCCAGTCGATTTGACCATTGCGAGATTAGTAATTTGAGACTTTTCTTGAATTCTCCATATTATCCATGTAACAATATGAAGCTCGACATATCTAAGAATCAGTTCGTTGTTCTCTATGATATGTATGCCAATTTTCAAATCACCTACTATGGAAGAGACCCACAGCCACTGCTGACAAAGTCTGAATTTATCAACCTTGAACCACTCATAGTTATTGACTGTTCACGGCAAACCGAATCTATAAAGAGCGCTCCTGTCGATGTACGTCTAGAGTTTGAGTCTAAAAAATACTTTCCAGCTAACACTTCAGCTTATTGCATGATCTTACAGGATCGCATCGTTCAGTACAATCCCATCAGTGGGGATATCAAGAAGCTTGTCTAAACAGCATATTATCCAACACATTTTCGTTTCAACACTCATTCCAAGATGGAGTATGCAGTAGACATGATTGGTTTCAAGCAAATGGGAGATGATTATGTTTTAAAAGAAATAGCTATCATTCCTCTGAATGAAAGTGGTGATCCTATCGTTCGTCTATTCAAGAAACCCTTTTCATAGAAAAGACTCTCTGACAAATTGCAAAGGGAAAACATTTGGCTGGAACATCATTATCATGGAATAGCCTGGATCACGGATGGGCTTGACTATTCACAAATTGGATCATTACTCCGTGGCTCTTTACACGATGCTACCAAAATTTTTGTCATGAGTGAATTTACATAGAAATGGCTGCAACGATTCAATTTTTCTACAGTTCATAACATTCAGCAATACGGCTATCCGTCAAAAACCTGTATAGTCAAGTGCGTTACAGTATGTACAAACCATAATCCCATCTACAAGACTGCCTGCGCACTTCACACCGTCAAACTCATAAAATTATTCTATCACTCCTGTAAACATTTGCAAAGAAAATAAAGAAAAAAAAAGTACAAAACACTATAGGCATTCTCGTTCACGTGAGAGAAAGGGAAGCTCTCCCACTCTCTCGATTTCGGATTCTGGATCAGTATGGGTGATTTAGAATCCGAACGGATTCTGGATTACTTTGAGAGGGGAGGGGGTGATACAGAACCCGCATGAGCCAGTATGCCTATACTCGCAAAATTTTTTATAACATTTTTTACTTCTGTCGTAAAATATGAAGATTTAATAGCCTGGATGTAATACAAATTCAAACGAGCATTAAATTGCTCTGTTATAATACAAAAGACTTTTATATTATATTATAGATATGTATTAAAAAGAATTTCGCTTATAAGTTGCTAGTTTATAATGAAAAGAAAAATAAATAAAAATAATACAGCTATAAAATAAGACAGCTACTCAATTTTAGTTTTACTCCGTAAAACCCGATTTGTCTACAAGTTATTAGAGAAAATTTATATTTTTGTGAGAAAATAAGTACTTAAAAAGTTTAAAAAATCCCTTGTGCAAAGCTATTTGACAAAACCTATTTAAAAAATTCAAGAATAGTTTTCATTACTAAATAGACAAAAGTTAATATTATTTAAACTGTTGACTAAATTTTTGGCCTAAAATAAATAAAACATTTTTGAACTTTAAAAATGTATAAAAAACTACGTGTTTTAACACAAACAATTGCTGAACAAAATATTTAACATCAGAATATCTCAAAACAAATATATAAACTTCGTTTCAAAATACTTTAATTATATTTCGTGCGAGTTTAAAAAATATCCATGGACATGGTTTATACAAGGAACATTTAGAGAAACAGAAATTTCGAGAAAAACGCGTTTAAAATCTCAATTGCAGATATGTGACGAATGTAAATTGTTTCACTCAACTTGCTTTAACTTTAGTAAAACTAAGAGTTTTGACATCCACCAGGTCTAAAAATGATCGTAAAACTATAAATATAAAAGATATGTAATACAAATTTTACGATTTTTCATAATTTTTATAGTCATTTTGAAGCACCTTCGAGTCTGACTACTGAACTCTAGTTAGGACGTAACAAAGCCGAAAATAGACAAATTTTAATAGAATCGGCTATATTTACGTGTGTCTAAAATCTATACCGTACTTTATAAATACTTAAATTTATGATTTCAACAAAATATTAACAAAATTTCATCATATCAGAAAAAAGTGACTGAACTTTTTTTACTAACTATATGAAAACTACTTTTTTACTAAGTACATGATAAGTAATATTTTCTTTTTAATTATCTGCGAAAACTGGAAAATAAATTCAATGGAAATACAACAGAAACATTTTATTCCAAAATTATTCTATATTATTAGAATCTTCTGCTTAAAATATTATTTTAGTATTGTAATTTTGTATAATTGCGGCATATTTTGGCACCAAACACTTTAACCAGGATTTGCGGTTATGTAATTGCATGAGGGCAATAACCACACCGTGTGAATCGTGCTAGTCTATTACCAGGAATGACATCACATAGTTCCTGATCTTCAGGAAATTGATTATAGGCAAGGTGTTCTTGGATTTGTAATCGTAAGCAATTATGTAAAATTGAATCAGTGTTGCAAAACCTTGCAAAGAAAATCAAAGTTTTGAACTAGTGCCACTAACGCTAACGACTGCACTGACGCCAGCGACGCCAAATTACTTTTTGAAGAACCATACTAAAACCACAGAAACAATCAATGCTTTTCAACGTATGCTTACGCAGTAATAAACAATTTTTTTTTTCAAGACACTTTAACTTTTCTGACGTTACCCCACAGGGGTCAAAAGGGAACAAAATTCACTTTCATGCTACCTCTCTCGACTATTTTGGCTAGTCTGATATCGGGCAATAGCTGACCACCTACTACAGTACTATAACTTTTCCCCCCTAGGACCGAACGCCCCTTCCCAACGTATATAGAAACGGTATGGCAGTTTAAAACAGGCTGTTCCCTTTTGACCTCTGTGGGGTAACTGAGGGTTAACTGGAAATTTATTTGGAAGCAAAACTAGTTTAAGTTAAGTTAAAAGTTATTAACTTTGAAGAATCAATAAAAGGTAAATTAACGTAAGTTAACTTTTTAAAAATTAAAAATTGGAAATTTCTGGTAGTATCGGCCCAGCCGATCGCCGAGATTACGTGCGCGTCTTCTTCGTAAATGGGCGCCCCTTTTCTGTACTTGACGGTAAAGCAATGTCTCTGCAGCTTAAGTACCCATCAGGTACTTCCAATTAACGCTTGTAACTGCTCAAATTCCGCCTAATGGTCCTCAACTAACTTGAACTTACGATTTTTTCTACGTCAGTCGAGTGAGCCGCTAGGCGAGCGTGGTGAAGTTGTTTAGGAACATCCTATACCACGAAGCCATGTACATAAAGTGCTTCAGCTGTCTCAGATTCTTAGGAGCTAGATAAACCTTAATAGGTACGACATTCTCGGTATCGGGCTTGCAACCGTCGTAATTAACCAGTACGCCGACGTATTTAACCTCCTCAGGACAGAAAACACTTTTCTCCCAGTTAATAGTGAGTCCCGCTGCTTTAAATGGCTCGAGAACAAGCTTTAATATCTCGAGATGTTACTGGAATATTTGCGTGACAATAATTAATTATCCTAATCTGAAAAGTTTCTTATGCATAGGCCGATCCATAGGGCATGCGCCGAAACTAAAACAATCCAAGGTCTGAGACTGTATACGTTGCTGCATCCATATTTGATAATGGGTAGGCATCAAACTCAGTCACGACATTGACCTTGCGAGAATCTGCGCAAAATCTATAGCTGCCGAGAGGGTTGTGCACCATTACTACCGGGCTTGGCCATCCGACAGTCTCGGATTCAATTATACCCCCGGTGAGCATCTCTCGGGCCTGTTTGTGCATCTCTTCCTCGACTTTCTTGGACACGGGGGATAACTTCTGCTTCATTAGACGCGTGGTACCAATGCATATCCCATGCTCAATGCATGCCATGCGGCCTGTCGCATCTCCGCCCTGCGGTAGATTTTTCTTGAACCGCGCATTCACGTGTTCGATTCCCAAGCCAGATAGAGTCAGCGGGCCGCTGCGCCGATGCCGAGATCCGCCATCTCTAATGGTATTACTGCCTTTGTCTCCTTAAGAAACAGTGGCGCTGGAGGTTGCCATTGCTTTATGACTATCGCAAGATTTCTCACATGGACTAGCGGGTCCGATGGCAGCAGAGTTATATGATGTGCACTCTCCGGGTCGACATTCTTGTCAAGAATAGTTTTCTGTCCACATGTATTTACACCTGGCACGCGCGGCCTCAGCATCTGCCTCTGAACTCTGCTGAAACTCTTCTTCGAAGTATTCTCCAAGGAGCCATGTTTGCAGCTTACTCAACTTCTGCAACCTTAAGCCTCCACGCTAAAGTTGGAGCTCGTGCAGTGTCTTATAAATCTCTGCAGGGTCCAAGCCGTAGCACCAATTGTCCAGTTCAGTAATCGTCTGCTCCGACATTCTTAGCACTTATATCGTCTATACGCTATATATAGTATCTACATCTGTACGTGCAGGTTCTTTTATACACTCACACACTGAGACTATTTTAGTGCACTTTTGGAATTTCAACTTAAACCAAGCAACATTAACACTCTCGCCCCCAGACAAAATTATTTATACAACATGCACTCTATGCACAGTTTGTGCTTTGCTCGCCACACACGTATAATATAATATTATTGGTACACTCACACCATTGCACTTTCGGACAATATTATACGCGCGCACTCACATGACTGAAAGTATACACACAAACAAATAAAAAGCTTTGGGGGCTTATCGTACGCACGCACAAACATTTTAAAACACGTACCGCGAGTTGTGGTCAACGCGTAAGCACTGTTTTTGTTCAGTTATGGGGAGTACGCGCGCGCTGTTTACTCGCTACAAATCTAACGGTATTTTATTATTTCCTTTACTAGGCCTTATACACGCCACTTCGATTCGCCTATTATGTCGCGGTGAATATTGCCAGCTACCTTCGAAAATTATTTCGTGATCTCGATAATTCTTGAGTATCTCTCTCTGCGGCCGATACCTATCTTCTAGCTCTGTTAACACTCTCCGCGCTGTAAAGTTTAACCTGAGCCGATCGCTGCTTGGGTTCGACGTAGGCAGAGGTGACCTTTTCTCTTGCGTTATCTCGCACGTATGTGCTTCGAAATATTCGAAGTAAATCTCCCGTAAGTGCGCGTGCGTTGATCTTCAGGGAAACGCGCGAGAGAACGCTTGTACAGCAGCGCTGTGTTGCGCTCCACCGTCGGTGTTAAATTATGTGGGCTTATTCCTACTTGTGATAACGCTGATGCAGGGTATGGGCGCACATTCGAGTGCGCTATGCGACGCACCTGCAGTCGACGCACTGGTGCTCACTTTCTCTTTCTCCCTCTCGCTCTCACTTTCAATTCCGCGGACATTCTTCTACTGTAGTACAAGGCGCGTTGGCGTAGGTCCAGTTGATGGCGATGACCAGGGAGATTCTTCGCAAGGCCCTGGAGTCGTGCTTCCTTCCCCCATGGGACACACTTCTCTTTCACTCACACTTCACATAACCAAGTCGGTAGCTCGCGCGAGATTCTCTCGCGATAATTCTCGGTGATCGGCCACAAGGCGATGCATCTATAGCTGAGAATAGTCTAATCGCTCTTGCCGGTTCCAACAGACTTAATGTATTAACTCTCGCTCTTCTTACTGAGTTAGCATACTCTTGTTCTGGAGGTGCGAAATATAAGTATATATAGTTGTATATAATTGTATATGATTTTATATATAATTATATATGATTATGTAGAATTATATTTTGGCTATGAATATATCTTCCTATATTATATAGTTGTTTCAGTGTTTCATAAGATTTCAGCATAAGTTTCTTACAAATCGACTATATAATGACACAGAAGTACACATATAGTGACACTGAGTACAAACTTTCTAGAAAAATTGTTAGTAAATAATAGTTTGTGACTATATAATTTATTTAAAAATACAAATTAGAAAAATTGTTATAAAATATAAATGAGTCAGCGAATCTTTTTAACGGTTTCGAATTTCGAATCTTTACGAAATAGAAAAATAATAAGCCAAGTTTGGTTAAAAATTACCAATCCCTTTTCGAGATGTATGCGATTTAAAAAATATATATATAAGCTTAAGAGAAGAAGCTACCTATTTTTGGTAAAAAAAATTTTTTTAGTGGAAAAACATTTTTTACCCTTTTTCTTTCAGAAGTAAAATGTTTTATGCGTAAACTAATTTTTTTTTCGCTTTATTTGAAGCTGTAGAATTTTCTTACACCTATCAAAATTCCAAAATTTTGTTATTGTCTTAATGATTTTTTGGATGTTATACCTATACATTATAAAAAATGTATAATGTACGTTTTATTTCTAGGGTATTGTTGTGACCGAGCACGAACGTTGCGTGATTCGAACACCGAGAATCGCGCAAGCAACCCCTAGCAACGAGATCAACGACGTCGCGGATGTTATTGTTTATGTTTAGTCTGATTCTGATAGCTGTTGAGAACAGTTGTGTTTACATTCAAATAAAGAGTCCGAGTTCAAGTGTGCTTTTTTATAAATACGTGTTGTCATTCCCATTACCCGAACCCGATTATAACAGTATGTTGTACTTGAAAATAAGATTTTAAGAACCATTATATAAACAAAAATAAAAAGTTACTGATCTTAAAATATTATTTTACTAGTATCTCTCAATTTCGAAACCGTTAAAAAGATTCACTGACTCATTTTTATTTTATAACAATTTTTCTAATTTGTATTTTTAAATAAATTATATAGTCACAAACTATTATTAACTAACTACTTTTCTAGAAAGTTTGTACTAAGTGTCACTGTACGTGTATTTCTGTCATTATATAGTTCATTTGTACGAAACTTATGCTGAAATCTTATGAAACACTGAAACAACTAGTATCTCTACAATTTCAAAATTTCGCGCGTGTTCCTTTTCAAATCTCCTTTTATTTTCAGTATAGCATGTCTTGTATAGAACGATATCTATTTTACCGACGTAGCGATAATTGCATGTTTACTATTATGAGGAAAATATGTTGTCTTGACTGTATGAACAGTGGGTCAAAGAGTAGATTATCGTATTATAAATTGATTAAATCAGGGAAGTATTATAGTTTTCTAAGTAATATGACTGTTAGAATTAGTTGATTTCTTTGCGTCTTATTTCGTTTTCAACAAAACGAGCATATACAGTCAACGGACTAATAGTAAACAACACCGTTTTTCAGGGAAATACTAAATGTGAAGGCAGTTTACCAATAGTCTGGTTAATTACACAATTCTGAAAGGTAAGTTTTTAATTGTTGAAGATGATTAAATTGTTTATACTTTGCAGGTATAGTTTTTTTTTATAAATTTTAATAAAGTGGCGTAAATCTTTTCAGGTTATATGAGTATAGAATGACATATTTAATATCAAAATAGTTACTTCAATAAATAAAAAAGTCATAGATTTGACGCAGGTAAGGTATTCAAATGTATTAGTGAACCAATTAACTCGTTTGACTAATATTATATAAGCTCAGCATGCTGTTACTCAACTTTGTATTTTCAGCTCCTGCGCGTAGCCTCCTGGGTATCCAAATCAATGAAATACGAGGGTAGTTCAATAAGTCTTTAGAATAAAGTATAAAAACAATTTTTTTTGGGTAAATTTTTTTTTATTTTTCAACATAATCTCCTTGGAGCTCTATACACTTGGTCAATCGCTTTTTAAGTTTTTTTAATCCTTCAGAAAAGTGCGTTTTCGGAAGTTCCTCAAAATAAGCACTTACAGAGGCAATGACGTCTTCGTTGTCCGTAAATCTCTGTCCACCGAGCCATTTTTTCAAGTTTGGAAATAAGAAAAAGTCACTGGGGGCTAAATCTGGTGAATACGGTGGGTGTTCGACCAATTCGAATTTTAGTTCTTCAATTTTAGCCATTGAAACGAAGCATGTGTGAACTCGGGCGTTGTCGTGATGAAAGAGAATTTTTTTTCTCGCCAAATGTGGTCGTTTTTTTTTAATTTCTTCTTTCAGCTGCTCTAATAATGATGCATAATACTCACCAGTAATTGTTTTACCCTTTTCCAAGCAGTCAATAAGTATAATTCCACGTGCATCCCAAAAAACTGTAGCCATAACCTTACCAGCTCACTTTACGGTCTTTGCCTTCTTTGGAGCTGGTTCGCCTGTGGAAATCCACTGTTTGGATTGTTCCTTTGTCTCAGGAGTGTAGTGGTGTATCCATGTTTCATCCACAATCACAAATCGACGAAAAAATTCCTCAGGATTCCGACTTATGCGCGCCAAAAGAGCCTCAGAGGCGACCACTCTATTGCGTTTATTCTCAGCTGAGAGCAAACGCGGCACCCATCTTGCCGATAGCTTTTTCATGCCTAATTTTTCATGTAGAATTGAAACAACTGCACCTATAGATATCCTTGTGGCCTCAGCTAACTCACGCACTTTTAATCTTCTATCCTTCAACACCATATCGTGGATTTTATTGATGATTTCGGGAGTAGTTGCTTCTACGGGCCTTCCTGAACGTGGTTCGTCACTTATTGATGTACGACCACGCTTAAATTCATTTACCCAGTTATAAACCGTTGCTAAGGCAGGGGCAGATGTGCCATGAACTGAGTCCAATTCATTTTTTATCTCATATGGAGTTAAACCCTTTAAATGAAAATGTTTAATTACCGCTCTGAACTCGTTTTTTTCCATTTTTCTTAACAAGCAATTTTTTTTTTTTCAATTGGTTATAAAAACACGTAAACTCAGAAGATGTGGACTGTGACTGCACCATATATCTAGTCGGGAGTGGTGCTGACTGAAAACAGATGATTTGGAGCGATTCGCACGCCATCTGTTGGTCATTCTAAAGACTTATTGAACTACCCTCGTAAGATTTACATGGTAAATACATACTATATTTATTTATGACAATATGACATTGGTGAACATTAACGTCCATAAGTTGCAGGTAAATAGATAAATGACTGATAATGCTATTTTTATTCATATTTATGTTAAAACTCATTTTTCTCAAAACATAATTTTCATAACTTACATTTTTATAAGCCTGCGAAACTTTTCTTCATTAATCAGGCTGAAAATTTTTATACTCTCTTTTTAACATATTTTGAACAAATTTAAAGAGAGTTTATTTTACTATTACCTAAAAAACATTTTTTTAAATATAAGATGATACTAAAATAATGCTTATATCGCAAACAATAAATTGTTCATATAGAACAGTACCTCATAAGAGTTCAGAAATATTGTTTGAAAATATTGCTCTTTAAATGTTTATATTTATAAATGAAAAATACATAAAAAAATTTATATACCAATCCATAGTAATCCCTTGCGCACAGTGATAATGAAACATATGTATGATGTAGTAGTTGACGATAAATCAAGGCAATCAAAGAATAAATAAAAAAAGAATTAAAAAGTACGGGCGGGGTGAAGATAGTCAGAAGAAAGCCGAAATTTTGGAAGAGATTTCCAGCCAGCGGAAAAGCCGGCATTGACTATCCGCACGCCGTAGCGTCTAGTCTAGCGATGTAGAAATTTAAGAATTAGACAATTTTGAGATTGTAGAGTAGAATTGGTTGTTATTTGTTACAGTTGTTGAGGGGGTTGTTAATGGTTGTTAAGTTTTAGTGTTAGTTAAAGTTAGTGTAGCGAACGGGTACAACGAATCGTAGGGTTAAAGTCTCGGAACGAAGCGGCGACCATGAGGTACTTGTAGTAAATGACACTGGTCTCGATAGATAAGGTGCGAATAACTAAATAAAAATATTGTTATAAATCTACATTACAAAATGGCGTAGTCAACGCCAGGGTTTGTGAGATGATAATCGGAGTAAAATTCGGCAAAATAAAAATACGCGTATGTTACCAAATGGCTTTGTGAGGCAATAATAATTGCGACTTAACGGACATTAAAAATTTAATAATTGGAAAAGTGGGAAAATTTGAGAAGTTAGAATGAAAATTTGTTTGAAATTTTGTATAGTTTAGTGCAAATTTAGTGTGATTTAATGATTGATTGACGACAAATAAGTTTTTTCGATTAATGGTTTTCAGAGAATTAATGTCCAGTAAATTAACTAATAATTTCGTGAATTTAAAGACATTAAACGGATACATCAAAATGTTAATTAATGTTTTTGGAAATTTAAGTGCTGTCAATTTAAAAAAATGTTCAGGATTTGGGTTTAAAAATTTTAAGGTGGTCAAAAATTTTCTATTTTATTTTATCGTAGAAGATTATTTGCTACCTGGTTGTTGAAATTGTTTATTGGAAAAAATGTATTATTAATCAAAATTTTTTGAAAATAAAACTTGTTGTTGGTAAGAAAAAGAAGTTAGGTTATCACGCGTTATAGGGTTATCTTGGGTTATAGGGTTATCCTGGGTCATAGGGTTATCCTAGGTTATAGTGTTATGCTTGGTAATATGGTTATCCTGAGTTATAGGGTTATCCTGGGTTATAGAGTTATGTTGGGTTATAGAGTTATCCTGGGGCATAGGTTATCCTGGGTTATAGGGTTATCCTGGGTCATAGGGATATCCAGGGTTATAGGGTTATTCTTGATAATTGGGTTATCCAGAGTTATAGGGTTATCCTGGGTTATAGAGTTATCTTGGGTTATAGAGTTATCCTGGGTCATAGGGTTCTCCTGGATTATAGGGTTATCGTGGGTCATAGGGATATCCTGGGTTATAGGTTATCCTTGATAATAGGATTATCCTGAGTTATAGGGTTATCCTGGGTTATAAAGTTATCTTGGGTTATAGAGTTATCCTGGGTTATCGGACTTATACAAATTTTGGAAATTCTAATTTTTTTCTACTTTGGTGAATGTTAGAGTTTTTGAATTATCGTGACAGAGACGAGATTTTTTTCTGTTTTTTTATTCTGAATTCCGACCTTGATTCTCCACTTTTCCGAACATGTTAAAAGAACTTAGATTAGGAGTTGCATCACCGTAGTTATTATTATTTTTATATGCGATTACCTCCTAAATCTTTTTTTTCCGTATGTACTGCTACCCTCAATTCTGTCAGTAGAACCAAGTGTATTTCTAATACCCCCCACTCACACCAAAAATTTAAGTTTGATAACATGCTGGGTTAATTAGTTGCCCATAATAATTTTTTTATTATTATTTACTACAGTGTCAACAACATTTGACTGAATATCATATTGCATATACATATATATGGACAAATCTTTGTGAAATCGAGGACAAATAAAAATAAATTTTCTCTAACCTATTTCAACGCGTAAATAGGATTCTTATAAATGTCTGTGAATTTTTTCAGATTTTTTTGACCAAGTATGTTCTAGTTACAGTATTGAATTTCAATGTTCGCGCCTCCTTCCGTCTCCGCTACGGCTGCGCCGCCCCAGATGACGCACGGGGGCCCTGAACCATATTATTATGGGCCTGATTAGCAGGTCGAATTTTCCGATGGTTTTCGGATATATTGTATTTGTATTACTCATTGAACTTAGTTTTGAAATAATCGCCTTAGCCGTTTTTTTTAATTCCCAAATTTAGAATTGCATTCGTGAAAAATCGAAATTAATGAAAAAATATATATATTATGAACATCCGCGTGCACACACGCACACACATACACACATATATGTGTATATGTGTGTGTGCGTGTGTGTACACATGAGTATGCGTAGTTTGTTTTGTGCGGATTCTCAGAATTCCGACGGGCTACTCTAAAAATGCTTCATATATATACAACTTAGGAAAGTAGATTGTATACATTTGTTGCCATTATAGACTTAGCTATCATTCTTCAAAATTTAACGGACAACAAACATACCTTTTCAATATCACAATAAAAATATAGCTCAGTTCTCATTCGACTGGTTTATTGATAACATGCCAATAAACTGAAATAACTTCTGTGCTCCGAAAGCTAAAATTTGAAAACTCACGATTGTTAATGCGATTTAAAATTATTGTTAGTGCATTTATTTATACTTAAATCAATTATGGCCCCACAGTGTAAAGATCATGCTTTTACGCATTCGGAAAATCGAGCGAGAAACTGTTTATTTTGTTTACAAAAAAAAACATGATTGAAATAAAAGGAAAACTTGAAGAGAAAATAAAAGAAATTGTCGATTATGATGCTCATAATGATAGTATTCCAAATGCAGTTTGTAGTGCGTGCCAAATACTTATTTATTGAGAATGTAAAAGTGGAAACTCAAATATGGCATTACCTGACTACTCTGATTATAAAATCGGACACTCCTTGAGATCACAAAATGGCGTTTGTTATTGTAAATTGTGTGAAAAGGCCAGAGATCGAAGTGAATTTAATTTTACAAAGAAAAAAGGTGTCACGAAAAAAAAGAAGGCTGCTCCACAGAAAGAATGCTCAAAATGTTTATCAGACATATCTCCAGGGAAGAGACACTGCTGTAGTAGCACACAAAATTCGCTAAATTTGAAAAAGCATATCAAAGAAACTTTTACTGCCAAAGAGAAAGAACATCTGGTAAGTGATCTCGTAACAGATATATCATAAAGTAAAGATGAATCTTCTCAAGAGATCACATTGTCTCAAAGGCGTGGGAAGCCATTGTCCATAATTAAAGTAGATTCAAAGCAGAAAGAGAAAAATCGAAAACCCCAGATATCTACCGAAGATGTATCCAGAATTAAAAGTAGCTACTCACTGTCATCCAAGGCAGTAAATGGACTGACACGTGCACTTCGTATCGCTTTAAAAGACGGAAAAATTTTTGAGCCAAATTTGACAGATAAACTATCATAGAAAAATTACTTGCTTGACTAGTACTTTGACATAAAAAAAGGAAATTTTGAGCGTGGGAATAAAGGCGAGACATAACCATTTACAGAAAATTTAGTACTTTGCAACGACGTGAAAGAACTGATAGATTATGTAAAGAAATCGAGAGGAATTGAAGATAGAGTGCACTTAAAGTTTGGTATAGACGGTGGTGGTGGCTTTTTAAAAGTCTGCTTATCTATCCAGTTACTTGATAATTCTGAAAATAATAGTGAATCTTGTGCTCGGCAAATGTACATTGAAGGTGTTGCAGCAAAAAAGTTGAAATATTCCGGAGCGAAAAAATTATTATTAATTGGTTTGTCTGAATTTTCTCAAGAAAATTATGATAATGTTCAAAAATTATGGTCAATTCTGAATATTAAAGATTTTCAAAACGTAACTATTGCGACGGACTTGAAGTTAGCGAATATAATAGTCGGCTTGATGTCGCATTCAAGTAGCTTTCCTTGCACATGGTGTACTGTTGCTAAAAATTATTTAAACGTATGTGGCGAGTACAGGACAATTGATGAATGCAGAAAAAATTGTGAGGATTGGCTACGTAATGGAGGTAAAGACAAGGATGCCAAAAAATATAAGAACTGCATACATCCTCCACTATGCTCAACAGATGGAAATAAAGAAATCATCGCTATTATCCCACCCCGCGAACTGCACTTATTAATAGGAGTGGTGAATCACATGTACAAACATATGTTAGAAGAGTTCCCAAAAGAAAGTTTGGAGTGGGCAGAGAAATGTAATGTATCACGTGAGATATTCAACGGAGCTCCGAGTTTCGCTGGAAACGCTTCTAAAGCTTTACTGAACAAAGTAGACATCCTTAGAGCTAACAATAATATTAGTTGTTTGAAATATACCCAGTGCTTTAAAGATTTCCGAAAAGTTGTAGATTCCTTATTTAAAGTTTCACTCGATTCTCAATTTGTTGACCATATAAATAAATTCAGACAAAGTTATTGTGATTTAAACATAAGAATTACACCTAAAGCTCATGCAGTATTTTTTCATGTGGCGTATTTTTGTTTACAAACAAAACAAGGACTTGGCTACTTTAGTGAGCAGGCTATTGAATCAGTGCATTCCGATTTTAAGAAATGTTGGGCAAAGTATAAATTGAAACAAATCATACTGAATATGGGAAAAATTTACTGAAAGCTGTCCAAGCCTACAACAGTCAACATATATAATATTCACATTATGTATTGTACAGCCACGTTATAATAAATACAAAATTTGAAAATATTCCAACGATCTTCATTATAGCTAAGTCTGATCCTTTCATCATTCATATTGTATCTTCAATCTCATTCATAATTTTTTTCACTTGATATACTTTATTTTTATGCATTTATTTGCTCACTTTTAATAAAACTAGGAATTAAAAAAACGGCTAAGGCGATTATTTCAAAACTAAGTTCAACGTGTAATACAGATGCAATATGTCCAAAATCTGCCGAAAAATTCGACCTGCTAATCAGACCCATAATAATATGGTTCAGGGCCCCCGTGGATGGCCCAAGTGCCCCCCTCTCGACTCCAGCTTGATGGCGGCTGAAGACCCCCGACCTCTCGACTCCAGCTCTGGGCCGCATAGCCACTGTCCCTCTCGACGCCAGTCCACCTCGAGCTTCCGATCGGCTCAGTTCATTCACCACGGTCTTGTATCCTCTCTGTCACACGTATAAAATAAAGAGACGTAAAAAAGCAGATTGTTCATTTGCCCAATCTCCCTCTCCAAAAATCCAACGTACAGTGAGTCAAAGACGGTAATTTTAGCATTTTTTGCATTTTGGAGCTGTTTTGAATGAAAACTCTGGCTACAGAGAACTTCACGTCGTACAGCCAGTTGGCGGCATACCTACAACGCCGCTGCATTACCCTCAAGTAGATCCATACGAGCCGCACATCCACGTCTATGGAAGCCCCACGTGCTCAGATGAGCACCCAGGCACTTCGAACTTTCGCCACGACAGCCGCCGCAGGCTCCTGTAACTCCTGTCCTGCCAGCCCAAAGCTGCAGCATCTTGGACACTGAGATACCTTCAAAGGCCTCACCGTCACGGAGCGCCGACGCCTCGTGACCAACAACGGCCTCTGCTTTAACGGCCTTAGAGGCGGACACACAGCGCAGAACTGCCCGTCCCAATCCTCCTACAGGGCATGCGGCAGACAGCACCACACACTAATTCACGAGGGTACGAGCAAGCGCCCCGGACAGCTCGCCCACATGGCTCCGCCATCGAAGCAACCCCACCGGCAGTTCACAGCCGCCACAACTGCCGCCCTGCCCATCGCCGACGACTCGCTACCACAATCGACCAGCCACGCTAGAAACGGTCAACCCCAGGAATAACTAGCTGTCCTACCCACGGCCATCGTGGTTCTAGGGGACGGATGTTACCGTAAGGAAAAGGTCCGAGCCCTGCTAGACCCCTGCTCTGAGGTCACTCTCGTAAGTTTGAATATCGTTCGACGCCTTGGAGATGTTCTCGAGCGAGTGAGAACCGGGGTAGCCGGAGTATCAAGCTCGCCCGTAGACTCGACCCGAATTCGCACGTGCCTTCACTTGCACGATCCGTCCCATCATCGCTCCCTGATGTTCGAGGCTTACGGATTGCAGCGCATAGGCATCATCACACCCTCCCAACCCTTGTGTGCTGACGCAACGACTCGCATCCGAGGACTCCAGCTGGCGGGCCCTGGGTTCGACGTCCCCCAGGGGGTGGACGCCATCTTCGGAGCCAACGTATACGGACGACTACTTCTCTCCGACGCACTGAGCTGGAACCACCTCATCGCTCAACGAACCATATTCGGATGGGCAGTCACTGGCGCTATTCCCGCTCACCATCTACCAGCTGCGCTTTTGACCGCATGCGCCCTTATCCACACAGTAAAGGAGACTCCCTGTCACGAGAGACTAATCGAACTCGTGCAACGATTCTGGTCATTGGAGGACGTGCCCAGGGTTACCAAGAAGTCCAGGTCGGACATCGAGTGTGAACGCCTGTTCACTGGTGGACACTGTCGAGACCCCAGCGGAAGGTACGTTGTCCCACTCCCTCTCAAAGAACATGGAGCCTCCCTCATGGGAGAGAGTTTGTCTCATGCCCGTGTCGTACTATCCACAATGCATCATCGCATGCAACGCGACCCGAGGCTGCCAGAGGCGTACATCCAGTTTCCAGAAGAGTACATCAGACTCGGCCACATGCGTCAGCTCACGGAATTAGAACTGATGGACTCTTCCCAACCAGCGTGCTACATCTGCCATCATGGGATATGGCAGCGAAGCGATTTCGGAGACAAGCTTCGAGTCGTTTTTAATGCATCTCGCCTTATAACAAGTGGATACAGCCTTAACAACGCGATGTATGCAGGTCAACAACTACGAAATGACCTCGCCATAGTCGTGACTCGCTGGAGGATCCGTCGGATCGTCTTTTGCGCAGACGTGAAGATGACGTTCCGTCAGATCTGGATCTAGTCACAGCATGTGCACCTCCAACGAATCCTCTGTAGCCGGAATCCAGAGACTCCAGCTACTCAGTACGCTGCTGACCGTTACATACGGCAAGACCAGCGCACCATACCTGGCGCTTCGGACCATAAAACAGCTCTGCCTAGATGAAGGAGCACATTTGCCCTAGGCTGTCGATGCCATCGAGAGGGAGCTGTACATGGACGACTTTCTCAGTGGTGCGGACGACCTCGAGTCCGCAAGCCGCCTCCGAGACGAACTCATCAAACTCCTAGAAGCCGGCGGACACACACTCAAGAAGTGGGTCTCCAACGATCCCGCGCTGCTCGAAGATATCGCACCAGGAGACAGGCTGCGTCCGACTTGGCTTCAGTTCTCAACTGACGGCCCAATGAATGAACTTGGAATGGCTAGGGACACAACTCAGGACTGCTTTAGGTTCGTCCTGCCCAGCTCACTCGGAGAGCGGCCAATCACAAAAAGAACGATCCTCGCAGAGCTGACCCGAATCTTCGACCCAGCCGGGTGGCTCGCCCCCATAACGGTGGTCACCAAGATGCTAATTCAAGATCTGTGGAGAGTCAAGATGGACTGGGACGTGAACTTGCCTGAACCCTGGGCTCGCAAATGGCTCAACTTCCAGGAGACAATGTAGGATATCGGCAAAATCTCAGTTCCACGCTGGATTCATCACGAAAAGTCGAGGAGAGTCGAGCTGCGCGCCTTCGCGGTCGCAAGCCGCCGAGCCATAGAAGGGGCGAGTAGCAAGGGGCGACTCACAGGTAGTACTTCATTGGCTCCATTCCGACAGTCCGACAGGCAACAACTTCGTGGACGACTACATCGCTTACGACCAGGAGATCATTTCGGAGGTCAACTGGCGCTATATGCCAACGAACGAGAATCCTGTATACATCGCCACCAGAGGCACTGATGTCCAGGGCCTGATCAAATCCAGCCTCTGGTGGAAAGGACCTAACTGGCTAAACCTTGAAACTGCCGACTGGCCTATGCACAGCTCCGTTCCCCAGAGCACTTCCTACGAGACGCCAGCCAATTCGACCAGCCTGCAATGCATCACCACCCGAGTTACGTCAATTGACATTCACCCGATCTCAAAGTTCTCCAACCTCAACAGGCTCTTGCAAGCCATGACACGCTGTCGGCGGCTCTTGCTTCACCGAATTGATCCAACAACAGCCCCAGTCCTCGCCCTTACAACCGCTGCCGAACTACACCGAGAATATCTGACCTGCGCGAG
This sequence comes from Gastracanthus pulcherrimus, assembly GCA_949152435.1. NCBI lineage: Eukaryota > Metazoa > Arthropoda > Insecta > Hymenoptera > Pteromalidae > Gastracanthus > Gastracanthus pulcherrimus. Next base: position 79,338,646 of record OX424573.1, on the reverse strand, counting down.
ACTTAGCCAGCAACAGGACTATGGGACGGAGATCGCGCAACTACAAAGAGGCCAGCCGATCTACCATGGCAACGCACTGCGGACATTGGGGCCCTTTCTTGATGACTCTGAAGTGCTTCGAGTGGGGGGGGGGGGGGCAGACTCTGCAACTCCCTCCTCCCTGCCGACGAGAAGCACCCGATCATCTTATGTAGACGCAGCCACTTTGCCCAACTGATCATCGACTGGGCTTACCTCCGAAGCCTGCACGCCGGCTTTCGAACCACCTACTCGCGTGCTATCCAGCATGTCTGGATAATCGACGGAAGACCGCGGGTGAGGTCTCATATCCAGAAGTGCACAGCGTGCGCCAGAGTAAACGCGCGACTCATGAGCCAGGCCATGGCCCCTTTGCCTGCAGCCATCCATCAGTCATCTTCCTCAAAACGGGATGTACTACGCCGGATCATTCCAGATACTGCGAACGAAGGGTCGCGGGGTGACGTCAACCAAAGGATACGTCGCCCTCTTCGTATGCCTAGCCACCAAAGCTGTGCACCTGGAGCTCGAGGGCGATCTAACGATCCAGAGCTTCCTTGGTGCCCTCGATCGCTTCACCGGCAGACGCGGTCAACCCAAAGAGATTTGGAGCGACAACGGCACTACGTACCACGGAGCCTACACGGAACTCTACTGCCTACTGCGTGCCGCCGAGATAGACTGGGGCCAATTCGAAGGAGGCCTTGCTCAACAGGGCATCACCTGGCGCTTTACCCCGCCCTCAGCACCTTATTTCGGCGGAATTTGGGAAGCCGGCGTGAAGTCCGCCAAAGGCCACCTGCGCCGAGTCGCCGGTCCTCGCAAGCTGATATTTGTGGAGTTCTCGACGCTCCTTCTCAACATAGAGAGGGTGCTCAACTGCAGACCTTTAGCCCCACCCTCCGGCGATCCAGATGATGTCGAGGTCCTGACACCGGCACATTTTCTGACCGGAAGATCCCTGACCTCGATGCCACAACCCTCCATAGTCGACACACCGCTGGACCACGCGACACATTGGAATCTCGTCAGAGGCCTCCGAGACGACTTCTGGTCTCGTTGCAGCTGCGAGTACCTAAACGGAACCGCAATCCAGCCGTATTTCTTGCTAAAAATAAAAATAACAGTCAAATTATGCTAAAATATGATTAAAATGCCTATTTAGCACCTATAATAATGGGTTCGACTCATGAATCACTACTAAAACAATTATAAAGGTAGCTTATATTAGTACAAAAGAGACTAATATAGTCTCAATACCGTAATAAAGCTACATTTTTTGCAAAAAAATGGAGATAATGGTCAAATTATCCTAAAGAATTATTAAAGCGTACACATGTTCCTATTTCCTGGGACCCGGAAGCAGACTAGAGAAAATCAGAGTAACTTTTCGCGAACATAGCCACCATTATAAGAGAGGAGACATTGGAAGAAATACCCAAGCACGCTGTTCCTAAAAGGAGAGGCCGGAAAACGTCTTGGAGAAAAAGGAAGGAGACTGAGTTTAACCAGGACGAGGTATCGCCTTTTATCTCGCAGTCACAAGAGGTGAATACACAGGTTACAGGAGCACGGACTATAAGCGGCGTAACTACTACCATCACGACGGTCACACCGGAGTATACGTCCGGGACCACGGATAGGTTTGCTACGCAGTTAGTGACTGCAAATCAACAACCAAGAATACAGACGGGGTTTTTATTCCATCTCCTGGCAATGAGCAGATATACGCATCTGGCATATGCACTACTGACCAATTACCGAGGGAGAATTGCAACACCTTTGATCTGGTATTCAGAAACGCCCGCGAATCACAGGCTTAGTTGACACCACAAAACCGTCGTTAGCGACCACGCAACCTTCGTTAGCGACCACGCTACCAATTTCAGCCCAAAACCAGCATACTAATAGTGTAGAGATTCTGGAGAAAACAGGCAATACCCGATCCAACCTGCCATAAAACGAAGGTACATGGGCCAATGATAGCCATGAGGCTACATATAGTCATAGCTTTGTGGATGGAAAGACAGGTGTATTCTCTGGGACTCTTCTGAACATCCGCCATCTAAAACTCATGTATTTTCAATGCGCTAGTCTCGTTAAAGCTCGTCTGGTAATCTGCGAATGATAGACTGGGCTTGTTCCTTAGTCCGTATTCTATATTTCTATTTTCTTTAAAGAGGGCAAAATCTAAATGTATATACCGATTTTGACAGATATACAGTAAAAGCGCCATCTTTACAAAACTTGAATGGATCACATTGTAATAGGTTATGTGACATCTAATCATGTGTATGCTGTGAATTTTTCTTACTTGTTTTCTCTTTGTAATGTGTGTTCAGCAGGTATGACATAAGAATAATACGAATATACGGTGCAGAATATATTGACGTACACGGGTTTGTCAGGTATGTCAGGGTCATATGTTCTAAAATGTGGATTTTTTAAATAATATCATTGTAATTATTGTTATCATTTCCGAAAATTCACATGCCCGCTGGATTCGTAATAATTCAATTTTTAATAAATAAATATTGATTGATTAAAAAAATATATTTTCTTTAAGATTGATCAAATCTGTAGCAATATTTCATGTAATCACTTATATATTTTAAGTGTGAACTTCACTGATTTTTAAAAAATCTCTACTTTACTCCAATAACTTTCAAACTTCCATACCTTTTCCTGCAATAGTTAAAGGTTAAAAAAATGGTGTAGATTTGAAAAAAAAAATTTTTCTCAAAATCGACACTTTCTTTTCAAATGTGCACCATTTTTTTTTAAATTTGATTTTAAAATAATCCCCACGTACTACCATGCCTATTAATATGTACTTTAAGAAAAACTTTGTTTTTTTTGTTCTAGGGTTCATCATGTACGAGAAAACTGTCCTCCCGTTTGAGCGTCAACAGAAAAGTAACGGCATACTACCGTGGCCGCCATTTTGAAAACTAAAATTTTTTTACACTTCATTAATTATACAATAAAGTTCTTTAAACGAATTTTTCATTTCGGTTATTATTTACCCACAAAAAATCATTAAAAATAGGTATACCTAGTTTATTTATAAGTCAAGCATTATATTGAGACCAGTGGTTCGGGTGATAGTCATCGTAGAAGCAAGAAAAGCATAAATAGTTTCTGCACCATGAACATTTTATAAAACACATTTTATTGCAATCTTTTGCGTGACATTTATTTTTTAAGTTTTCATCAGCAAAGCAAATTTGACGAGGATTAAAGAAAACTTTTCTTCATGTAATCAATTTTGACGCCTAACAAGCATATTGTAACATCTCTAGAAATATCGATGCTGAAAGTTGATTATGTATTAAACTATGGATTTTAATGGCATCAGTTATTGAATTAAGTTGTCAATCCTCTATAAGTAAAGTTGTAGAATTCTGTAATCTTTTTATAAAAATCTTAACTTATCTGAAGAAATAGACGTCACAGGATTACGCATAAGGAGTACATAGTTTCGGGGCTCGTTTTTCTTTATGAGCGGCGGCTCAAAAGAATTTTTTTTATTTTTCGATGCGTTTTTGTTCTTTGAGCGGTTTATCGATATTCTATTTCAGTGTTTTTGATTTTTTGATACCGTAAAGATAATATCATCGATTGAGCAATAATTCATTTGAAAGAACATAAAATTGCTTATCTTTTCCCACCCGAAATTTTGAATAAGCTATTTCCCTTGTTTTGTTATTCACGAAATCATGATTTTTTTCAAACGGTTATATCCGTGAAACATAAAAATGAGAATTTTTGAAAATAATTGAGATAATTAGGAATATGGATAAGAATATTCTGTAAAAATTTTAAGACTTTATCTATTTATTTTGATGAGAGAAAAATCTTTTTATAAAACAAATCGATTTTTTTCAGCAGCGAATTTGGAGTAAATCGGCAGTATTTAATCAGAAACTTTAAAAAATGGTAGCTCTTTAGTATCTATTGAACGAGTTCTAAGCCCTGATCGCAACGACCTTTATATTTTGAGATATTTGAGATTATGTGTTTTTTTTTAATTTTTTTTTGATCGAGTATATCTCGTGAATGACATGGTCATTCTTTACCAAACGGTGCTCATTTTTTGGTTTTTCAATGAAGATTCTAAATTAAAAAGAAATTTAAAGATTCATCGACTCATTTTTTCTTATAACAATTTTTGGATATTTGGATTTTTGAGTTTTAGTTTTTCGAGGTTTTTGGTATGTTAAAAATATTATGATCAATTTAGTGTAAATGCATTAAAAAGAGTATAAAATTACTTATCTTTTACATTTGCGTATTTTGGATAGGCTCTTTCCTATTTAGTTTCAACGGTCATATCTCGGAAATCTACGATGGCAAATCATTCCCAAAATTTTAGATGATTAGGAATACAGTGAATCTACGTACTAGCATCTGATTACATTTAATTTATAAATTTAAATAATTTTTCTCAACACGTGCGTTAAAAAGACCCTTTTCCATGCTGGAAAACGAATGGAAAACTTGGCATTCCGAGCGTCTTAAAAGAGCGGGAGGGAATTATTCACTCCCGCTCCTGAAAATCTCGGAAATTAACGTCGAAATTGTATATTTCCCAAAACTTTTACTGAAAATTTTGAAAAAAACCCAAAAACCTGAAAAAATTAAAAATTTTGGAAAAAAATCAAAATGTTGGAGAAAACAAAATTTTTGAAAAAAAAAACTAAATTTTGGAGAAAAATCAAAATTAAAAAAACAATAAAAATTTTAAAAATAATCAAAATTTTGGAAAAAACCCAAAAACCTGAAAAAATTAAAAATTTTGGTAATAATTCAAAATTTTGGAAAAAAATCAAAATGTTAGAGAAAACAAAATTTAAAAAAAAAATTTTTTTGAGAAAAATCGAAATTTAAAAAATAATCAAAATATTTAAAAAAAATCAAAATTAAAAAAAAAATCAAAATATTTAAAAAAAATCAAAATTAATGAAAATATTATTGTTTTTATTTCCCAGGTCTGGTGGACGACTCGAAATGCCTAATTCCCCATACCCTTTGCATGCATGAAAAAGACCTTATTCACACAATTGTTAAAAAAAATACGGTGTGTAACACTGTTGGAAAGGGCTTTTTCAGTCTCGAATGATGATTTGAGTCTATTAATAAATTACATATAGAAATAAAAATGACTGAGATAAGAATTATGACCTATCGTTCTGTAATTTTAGTAACAAATTATCTTTTTTCAAACCATCAATGATAAAAAGCACACCCTTTTTAAGCTATTATTTAGAAAGCGATATAGCAATTTAAAAATAATTTATCAGAACAAAGAATTTCATATTGAAACAATTATTTTAGTTTGAGGAAGCTAAGTGCCAATGAATTGGAAGCGGTTTTTGTAATCTTCGAAGAAATTGATGTTTAAAATATTTTGAAATCACAGAAAAAACAATATATTGTATTTTTTTCTAATATAGCATTATAATAAGATGTAAATAATTAGTGCAATTTTTAAAACAAATTTTTAATCGGTTTTGCTGAGCCAAGTTAATTTTGAATTAACGGGCTATGCTACACTCAGCCTCGGATATAAGCGACATCGCGAGCCGCAGAACTTCTGGGCGGCAGGCGTCTAAGGAAACCAATCAGTGCCTTACTGATGAGTCCACTCTGATTGGTAGGACGAAACGCCAGCTTTTGGTTTTTTGGAAAGGCATGCTCATTCGTAAATACCTCCAACCAAAGAGGTCGAGTGTAGCATAGCCTGTTAATTCAAAATTAACTTGGCTCAGAAAAACCGATTAAAAAATTGTTTTAAAACGTTCACTGAGCGATAGAGCCATTCTAATGCAATTTTTGTTCTTATATAATGTATGTAATATATACCATGGTATAATAAATATCTCTATTATATTAACAGATAGATTTATACCACTGCTGTATAAATCTTCTTCTCTTCTTCTGTATTATATTCTCTTGTTCTTCTAAATAATTATTATTATTATTACATTATATTAACAGAATACCACTACTGTACAAATTTTCTGTTAAGATTATTTTTTTTTTGTTATAATAGCTGAAATTTTTTTTATATCACTGTCTGGCCTTAGTCTTTACATTTACATTCAATCCTATTTCTCTTAAAATATTCCGTGTGCGTTAGATTACATAAAAAGTATGATTATAGGGGAGGATCCTTTATGCGTACGTACGTCCGTCCGTCCGTTCGTCCGTACCCATATTTTCGACATCTTTAACATAGTCGAGATTCAGATATATTGGAAGTTGCAAATGATATTTAAAATGGGGTATATTTTTTTAAGTGGAGTACGTACATGTGTGCGAGATGTTCATATCAAGCGTGGTCCAGATATCCCGGATGTTGCGAATCAATTCTCATTGCTATCGATATTATTAATTTTACAGTGGGTATAAAAGGCTACCAACATGATGTATAAAAGTATATTTTTATTATAATTTTTTTATGATGCATTAATTTATTTCCAAGATGTGCTCCAAATGAATGGGATGCGGGAAATAATTCTTGATACAAAATGATCAGAATTTTTAAAAAAATTCTGAATATGTTATATGCTATATATACAGATATATATGAAAGATAATAATTGCAAGATGCGATCCAGATGAATTGGATGCTGGGAATAATTATTGATACAAAATAATCACTTATGATATACATGATATAAATGTATACATATAGAGATATATATGAGATATGATAACTGCAAGATATGGTCTAAATGAATGGGATGCGTGGAATAATTCTTGATAAAATATGATGAGAATTTGTTTAATATAACAGCTGATTCTATAATACGTGTGGTATTTGAGAGGGAGAAAGTATGTGACGAGGTGCCCGTCACACACCCCTCCCTCAGACGCTGCTAGCCGGAGGTGTACCAGCTCAACATCTACAGCTCTCTTTCAATAAATAAAAGAATGTCATAAATTAAAATTAACAAAGATAATAATAATGTGAAAGTAAATAAAATTGGAATAATAATCATTTTAAAAAAAAAATATACGTGAAAGATGATTTGAAAGGAATAAAAAAAGGTATCTTTTTCTCTCTCTTTATTCGAAGTTGTCTTCGCATATCCTTTCTGCCTTGTGATATTCGTTGTATTTGCGCTATTGCGCTCTCACATTTCTACTTTTGTGTCTTTATCTTTTTTGGGGCCGAATACGGTAGATAATAAATAGTACAAGGTTAGTAGAAAATCGCGCATTTATTCTTTAGTTTTAGGCGCAGGGGGTTTCGTGGACCCCTTTGGTCTCCCTCCACCTCTTGTAGGTTCTTCTTTCGCGATTTCCGCAGACGCTGCGTCGCGATTTACGCTTACTTCGCGTTCTGTAGTCGGTTGTGTCCCTACTTTATTACTAACAATCTTTGCCTTACGCTGAACTACTAACCGTCTTTGACGCTGCATACCACGCTTTTTCCTTACTACTAAATACGTATCGCTCGCACGCGGCTCGTCTGGCTGAAGCTCGAGGGCGCTTGGTCCCTCGCCGTCCTTCGACGTATCTTCTACTGCTTCAGCTTCGGAGTTAGAAGGCGAGGTGTCATCGTCAAAATACGGTTTCAAATCTTTTACGAAGATTTTTTCCATCTTGTTTCCATGGTTGTCGGTTAACTGGTAGGTGTTATTTCCTTGTTTTTTGGAAATGATGTAAGACCCAGTATATTTCGAGGCCAATTTACCAGTAATTCCTTCTGGCGCAAATGAAAGAATGCGATTACGCCGTAATACTTTCTGGCCAACAGCGTATTGCACATCTCGCAGCTTACTATTATAATATTTAGCCTGGCGTTCCTGCGCTTTCGCCGAATTTTCTGCTGCTAAATCCCGCACTTCCTGCAGTTTATTCATGCGCTCATTCAAATTCTCTAATGCAGCTGTCTCTGCTTCATGCGCTGCGGCGAGTTCCTCTTGCCGTCGCAGCGTACTTGGAGGCACAGGGTTGCGTCCGAAATTGAGAAAAACTGGTGACAATTCCATAGACTCTTGCACGGCTGTATTATAGGCAAACACTAGCTCGGGAATGTGTAGACCCCACACGGTGGGCAGGAAGGAGCGATAGGTTTGACCAAAATGACGATAAAATCGGGTTGCGGGGCGACATTTGGGCATGAATGTACATCTGAAATCCGTTCGAATCGAAATCCGATGGACTCCTGTTTTCGAGATATCGTCAATTTACGTATTTTAGCTAAATTATTGATGTAAGCGAATGAGTTGTACCTTAAGAATGCATGGAACTTCATTATATAATCAATGAGGATATACAAAATATGTTGATATCATGTATATTATATATAAGTATGATATATTGTGTATATACATGTAGATCTGGTTATCAAATAAATGGAATTATATATATATATATATAATATATATATATATATAATTTAAATAAGTAGTCATATTTAGGCTGGTGCATTGGCTGTGATCTTTTTTGTGCCATCAAGACCGTTCGATTCATCAATACAAATGGAAACATTCAGTATGTTTCCTTTACCTTTTTTTACTTTTGATGATGATATCGTAGAGTGAGCTGTTATGCACACGTAACAATTACACTCATCAGAAGTTCTAGTTTTTTTAGGCAAAATTACATCTTCATAGTTTGGCATACTCTGTAAAGGTCTTTTTTTTTAAACATTTTTTTCTCGTTCATAAAGTGCAAGACGACAAGAGACGCTTGAATATTCAGCTATCTCCGAACTTTTGGGACACCCTGCATGCATATATGTATACGTATATATATATATATATATATATATATATATATATATATATATATATATATATATATATATATATATATATATATATATCATCAATATATATAATATACATGATATCTACATATTTTGTATATCCTCATTGATTATATAATGAAGTTCCATGCATTCTTAAGGTACAACTCATTCGCTTACATCAATAATTTAGCTAAAATACGTAAATTGACGATATCTCTAAAACAGGAATCGATCGGATTTCGATTCGAACGGATTTCAGATGTACATTCACGCCCAAATATCGCCCCGCAACCCGATTTTATCGTCATTTTCGTCAAACCTATCGCTCCTTCCTGCCCACCGTGCCCAAGTACTATGGTTTGACTCTATATACGACGTGATGATCGTCTTGAAGGTGCGGTTTACTCGTTCTACCGGACTTACTTGCGCATGGTACAGGGGTATTGTCGTGTAGATAACTCTTCTAGGAATCGATCCACTATCTTGTTCTTAAACTCAGTTCCATTATCAGAGTGGAACGTTTCCGGCACTCCGAAGCTCAGTAGGATTGGCGCGGACCTTCGCTTTTATTGCCAGATACCAGGCATCACTAGTATCCTCATCTGGACAACTGACTGATGAAACTGGTACCTCCGACTCATCCTCGTACATGCGAGATAATGCGTCTGGCACCCAGTGTTCAATGCCTTGCCTATACTTTACTTCGAAGTCATAGGCAAGCAGTTCAAGAGCCGATCGAGCCAAGCGTCCTGTGGGGTTTTGGATACTTCGTAACCAGTTTAGGCTTTTGTGATCTGTAATAACCTTGAAGTGGTAGCCTTCTACATAAGATCGGAATTTTCTTATGGTCCACAGTACTGCGAGATACTCGCGCTCAGTTGGTGAGTAGTTCCTCTCAGCTGATATTAACGTGCGGCTAGCAAAGCATAACACGTATTTCATTCCATCAATTATCAATTATTTCATAGTCTGAGTGAGTAGATTGTATGACGAACTGATGGTCAAAAGATGGACTATGCAACACAGGAGCAGATGCGATAAGCGCTTTAACCTGTTCAAACGCCATCTGCTGCTCATCACCCCATACATACTTGACATTTGATCTAGTCAGATGGGTAAGCGGGTCCGCAATTCCTAGAAATCGCCGAAGTTGTTTAAGATTTTTCGGAGCAGGAAACTCCAACACTGGGGCGATCTTGTCTGGATCCGGCCGGAATCCATCTCGATTCACGAGAACCCTCAAAAACTTAACTTCGCTGCGGCAAAACTCGCTTTTCTCGAAATTGATGGTGAGACCCGCATCGATAATTCTGCGGAGAACGTACTCAAGCCATATCAAGTGCTGTTCGAAAGTTTCTGTCGTTATAATCATGTCATCCATATATGAATTCGAACAGGCCTAGGCCTGGCACTGTGAAGGCAGTCAGGTGTCGTGACTTTTCGTCTAACTGCACTTGATGGTATGTACTGCTTAAGTCGATATTGGAGATATAGCATGCTTTTTGTAGCTTTCGCAGGAAGGAATTCATGTAAGGCAGCGGATACGCAAGCACTCTAGTTACTCCGTTCAACTTCCTATAATCGACGCAGAAGCGGTAAGGGCCGTCTGGCTTACGGACCATTACCACTGGGCTTGACCATTCGCTATGGGATCTGCGAATGTCCCCTGCTTCTAGCATCTTATGCACCTGAGCATGCATCTCTTCTTCCAGTTTCTTAGAGACGGGGTAGTATCGCTGCTTAATAGGTCGCGCAGAATCCACATCAATTTTATGTGTGATGAGGTGAGTGCGACCCAAAGGCACTTTGCTCTTTGGCAACACTCGATCCAACATCTGTTGTAATTGCAAACTTTGCAAATCTGTAACGTCGGCAAGCCCAACGGAGGGGACCGGAATCCTCTCATCTACTCCTACTGTCGCTATCTCGAGAGGAAGAAGTTCCTGAATCCCTTCTTCCTTGAGTTTATTTTTCAGAGATAGGATGTATGCGTTGAACGTTCGCTTAAAATCTACCCCGAGAAGACATCCTTCAGGCCACTCGGGTAGCATAACGACCTCTAAATGACGTCGTATATCGCCTATTACGCATGGCAAATCGACATAACCGATCACGGGAGAAATCTGACCGTTAGCCATCCGTACGCCTAGTCCTTTACTGGGTGCAATCTTTTTATTGCACGCGGCAGCGATCTGCAAGCCTAGTGGTCCAATACAGGTGCGTGCGGCATCTCCATCATGCAGTGCACGCACTTGGAATCCACCAACTCCCACTTGCATCCACCAGCGAGAGTAGTCTCTCTCTATGTGAGGGGTTGACTCCTCTGAAGCGCCATTCGCATCCTGAGCTACTATGGGTCCTGCCGCCGTCGCGATCGGTGGAAGAACTGGCTCATCTTGCGCTTGTGCTTCGCTGGTCTCATTTGGGTGAGTCAATGAGGTCCTTAAGTTGGCTGCAGGGGCGGTAGGGATCTGTTCTACGCACCCCCCTTCTCTTTTCCCGCACACTCAGGACACGTCCTCGTCGTGTATCCTGGCCAGCTACAGCCCCAGCAGAGAAGATGGGACCGTGGCCCAGGAGTCTTGTCCTTATCGCTAGCTGGCTGGCGTGTGGGACTCCTTCTTTTCGGACTGCCACCCCTTTTATAATACGGCCCTTTATATCTTACATGAGCCGATTTTTGTGCCGTTGCTTTCTCTGCATTTGGCGGTGGAGCTTTCACGGGGGCAGTCAGAGTCAGCTGCCTCAGCTTATCCTCGAGCAACTTCTCGATCATAGCTGAGATGTCCTGAGGCGAAGTTTGCGATATCGCTGCCAGACTTGGAGCGTTGCGCTTCGCACTTCATATCTCCTCAACCAACTTGTCAACTTTCTGGAACCAATTGGTGGGTGAACTTTCCGCAATTGCAGCCAGACTCATTTTATAATAGTTGGTCGGTCCGCGTGGCCCTTTATATGCCAATTCCGGCAACAAGCACTTATCCGCTGGAGGTGGCTCCTTCCAGTTCCGCCGTACCTCCACGACAGCTTCTGCCTGCCGCGCCAACCGAATCAAGGTGTCAAGATCTGTGATTTGTTCTTTACTCACGATCGCTTGCAACTCTGGCGACATATTCTGATAGATAAGTTGCAATTTTCTTTCTTCAACCCAAGGTACTTCAAATTTATCAGTGTACGAGAGTAGGGAAAAGATATAGTCCGTAACTAGTTCGGCAAATCCTTGAGTGCGCGCTTTCGCTTCTGTCACTAACCGCTGTTGATAACGGCCATCGACTCCGTAACAGCGTCGTGCTACATCGCAAAAGTCTTGCCATGTGTGCCAATTCTTTCTAGACTGCCGACGCCATTGGAGTGCTGCTCCTTTCAGCAACTCTGTCATGGTATTCAGGAGGTCCTCGTCCTCTATGTAGACTAGTGTGCGGTACTCATTGACGCGTAGCAGAAATTCTTCTATACTGCGACCGTCTTTTTCACCAGAAAACTTGATGTTCCAGGATCGAACTGTTTTTCCAATGTCGTTAACACGATGACTAGCAAATGTGTTATTTTGCGATGGTCGCGTTGTCTCAAAGTACTGAGACACTCCCCTCCCCCCAGACTCTTGCTGGGTTGGGAGAGTTGGATTGCGCTGGGGAGCCCTCGCTGATTCTCTCTCTCTGTTGTTTGCTGAAGAAGTGATCTAAAGCTTGTAGTGTTTGCATTAAATGCTGATCCACCCACTCTTTCCGCTTCTCCCGTTTGTGCCCTTGGGTTCTCATATTGCTGGTAGTCCTCGTCATAGCGTAGGTCGAATGTGTCTTGAAAAGCGACACTCTTGTTGTTTTTGGGCCTTGCTCCTCGCCCTTGATGCGTATGCGCCTCTTCGTTACTTTGCATGGTTTCAAACCACAACCTTGTGCTCGTAATCAATTCTGCAACATTCTCTTGCAGATCTTTCACTTGATTACTGTACTCCTGCGCCACTACCTGTGTGTTTGTCATTTCGAGTGCCACGGCTCTTGGAACGGGGTATGACATGCCATTCGATAACGTCACCAGTAGCATATTTGCGTTTCCTTGTGCATTCGCAGTTTGTCTCGTACCCGTCGAAAATACTGTAATCGGGTTACTGGTCTTACTCGTTCCCCCTGAGCCAGTTGCTGTAGCAGTTGTGGTCGTGCTTTTAGTACTTGTTACTGCTAGCATGCTTGTTGGTACCGTGGTACTAATCGCCTCTATTCCCCAGAGTGATAATGGCAATGGTGGCGGTGGTGGTATTGGTATGCGTGTTCGTATAGGCAGTTCATACGCTAGTGCTGTGATTTAGACAGCTGGTGGCGTGTGGTTTGGTGTTGTTGTAAAAACCGTCGCTGCCGCCTCTGATCCTGCTCACACACTATTCCGTAACATACCAGTGTTCAATTGTCCATTCTCTTGACATGTCGTCAAGGACATGTTCAAGGAACTCATCTGAGTAGAGATGGTTGATATTGGAACAAAATCGTTTTGTAGGCCCGTACTTCCTCGGTGACTTGCATGATATTGCTGCCTTTGCAATATTTCGGCCTGCGTTTCATTGCTGAACTTCGCATCTTGTAATACGCCATCGAGCTTCTTTTCTTGACGAGTTTTCTGTTCTTCTATATCTGTGCTGTCTAAGCTATCAACGAAGTCGGTTGCTGTGTAGTCGCCCCGCAAGCGCCTATATAACCTATCGCTTTTTGTAAATTGCGTAACATCACTTTTTAACTCTAGTCTGTTTAGAAAAACATCTAACGTTTGTCCATCTAAACGTGGAATCCACGCTTGGATCTCGGTTCCTATTCTTGTGTTTTTATATAACCCTAAACTTCTACGAAATTAAATGTTTTTAAATTTAAATACGAAAGGATTAAATTTTAAACACAAGTTATTAAGGGAGGGGGGTAAGGTATTTACATTTTTTTTCGTATTTTTTTTTATTTTTGAAACTGAATGCGTTGTATCTCAAGAAAATTGTGTACAAATTTCAAGTCGATCGGAGCAAAATTGCAGGTGTTATGAATATTTTCCTACCTATTGGATTTTCATACCTGCTCGGTTCGAGCGCGCTATTGTTACCTGGCAGCTGCTACGCTCCCTATATTATACCGAACCGTTCCTCCTATTTTCTTTTATAGAAATTTGAAGACAAGTATAAACATGCTCTTACCTGTACCGTATATTTAGTTAGTGTAGAGAATATAATTTAGTTTAGCAGTAAACTTTCTATCTAGTAATAACAGACGTACACGTGCGCTCCAATTTTTCGCATCATTTTCGTGAAGTTTTGAGGAAAAATATTGCTACAATGCCAAAAAAAGTTAAAAGGTGTGATAGAAAATCAAGTGGTTCGAGGTTATATCGATTTAGAAAGATTGTACCGCCGCAAAAACGTAAAAGAGAAGACATTTCAACAATTAGCGCGTCAGCTAAAAAAATAAGAGTGACCGTTGAACATCAAATTAAGGAGGATCTTGAAAAACACTACAGGATAATAGATATTAGTCTTTTCAACAATTTCTACGCTAGTGAAGTGTGTATAATGTGATTCAAAAGTAAATTTCCATTCGACTAAGCGAGAATGCCTTGGATGTAATATCAACGTGTCGTGCGAAAGCTGTTCCGTGATTACAAATTTTCCGTCTAGTGAAAGAATAAACTCCGGTGCTTACGAAGTTAATCATTGGTTTGCTTCGTGATGAGGATATTATGCCTTGGATTATCTGGCTGTGATAAGTTTTGCAGCTTGATGGATTTGTGTAATAGCTCTTTATCAAGACCGACGTACAATCATTACATGAAAAATATGTGCTCGACTGCGAGAGAAGTAGCGAATCGATTTTTTTTATCAGCTACAAAAGAAGAAAAATCTGCTACAGCGGACGAGAAGAATACTCAAGATACTGACGAACTCACGGTATCAGGCGACGGAACATGGAAAAAAAGAGGCTACTCATATTTATTCGGCGTCACATCGTTGATCGGATACTTCACAGGGAAAGTTCTTGACATTCTTGTCAAAAGTTCATACTGTCACGAATGTAAAACTTGGAAAAGTAAATTAAATTCTGCCGAATACGAAGAATGGCATGAAAACCATGTAAATGCTGGAAAATGTAAGTCAAATCATACTGGTGCAGTTGGAAATATGGAGGTCGAAGCAATCAAAACCATGTTTCAACACTCGGTACAGAATGGTGTGCGATATCGCAACTATATCGGCGACGGTGGCTCTAAAGCTTACTCCGGGTTAGTGAATTCTATACCTTATGGTGATGATTTTTTAATAGTGAAGAAAGAATGTGTAGGACATGTTGAAAAAAGAATGGGCACTCATCTCCGTGAAATTGGCTAATTGGACGTTACTCTGATTCCGTGGAAAATATGAAGAATGCTATCTGGGCAACGTTCATTCACTACAGTTCGACAGACGAGAATCCACAGCATGAAAAATGTCCGAGCGGCGCGGATTGCTGGTGCGAATGGCAAAAAGCTGCAGCTGCTAATGGATTGGATTCGTTCAAACACACGTACAGTGGTCTTCCAAATGATGTTTTGGATACCATCAAGCCTATCTATGAAGATCTAAGCAAAGATGCTCTCCTGGAGCGATGTGTCGGAGGCATCACGCAAAACAACAATGAGAGTTTCAACCAACTTATATGGCAAATCTCACCAAAGCACTTGAGCGGAACCTCTGTGATAGTTGAGATTGCGGCTTATGTGGCAGCCTGTGCAATAAGAGGTAGTAGTAATAAACGAACTTGTTCCAAACTCGCGCTCCGATAATTGTATAAATATGTATAAAAATTTCATTATCATTAATTAAACACGGGTAATAGCTTATAAACTAGTTAAAGATGGCAGAAGCGTCAAATACATGATTTGAATTTGTTTAGATTCTCCCTGTTTCTTACATCATTAGGAATGTAATTCCATAACCTTCACAGTCTAGCAAGTGGTGTATTAAAGCGATATGCAGATTTATTGAGGGCTTCTTTGACTACTCTAGGATTTCGTAACGGATCATTTAACTGTCTCTCATTAAAGCATTCAGATAAATCTTGACAGTCAAAATAATTCTCTAAAATTTTAAAGCCAAGTTGACAGTCTCGAAGTCTGTTCAACGAAGTTATACTGAATAAATTGTATATTTGCAACCTGTGCTGGAAATTATGGTCTCAAAAGTCCATGGACTAATGAGCTTTGAAAGAAATATACCGTATTAATTTATGAAGTACCGATTCTAATAACTTCTTATTACATTCCGCATAAGGTGACCAAATGGTCAAATCGTATATAAGAATTGGAGATACCAGATATTTGAAGAGTGACATTATCAAGCCAACCTTGCAAAAATCAACCGTAGTACGTTTAATAAATCCTAGAACTTTAAAAGCTTTAGATGCGACGAAGTCGATGTGCTGCGCAAAAGTAGAGTCAAAGATAAGTCAAAGGTCAGTGATTGTACTGACTCTTTTCAAGATCTAACAAGACCCGATATAATTAAAGCAGAATGGTCCCCTACCTTTATTGAAGGAGATAACATACGGTTTTCAATATTTGTTGGGAGTTCATTCTGCCTCGACCATTCCAAAATACGATCGAAGTCCCCCTGAAGGTTAATGGCATCAATCGGGCAGGTCACTATGTTAAATTGTTTCAAGTCATCAGCATAAATAAGATACTCAGGAACCGTAGAGTGAGGCAGCAAGTCATCCTTGATAGAGTTCGTAGAAGCAGGACGAGAGATGTTACAGCTCTTAAAAATCCCGTTTTTAACACAGGAAAATCTCTCGGCATATGACTTATGCAATAGCGAAGAGCATTTGGAGAACATGATTCTTGATGTGACTTCCGTTTTACAGTAGGAACAAACCTCTTTGCTCGACCTTTCAGGTTAAAAAATTTTTAGGTTATAAACGCACTTGAGATCAGAGATAAAAAAAAATTTTACTTGAGTTTTTATCAAATTTTACTTGGAAGAATGGTGATTTAAACAAGAAGTGGAGGCTTAATTTATTAATAGTCAGATTAACTAAGATTCAGTAAGATTATCGGTCTGCTTACTCACTGTAAAGCAGGGCCGAAATGTGTTTATGGCCGAGCCCCACGCGGCAAAACGGAATCCACTGACATGATCTATTTTATTTTGCGAAATATAGTGATTTTTATATCAGTTTGATTCCAAAAATATCTATTTTCAGAAAAGACTAATATTTATGTGTAATTTACCCTTTATTTATTAGCTTATAAACAATCATAATCGGAGCGACTTGGAGCAAGTGCGTATCGAACTGCCACTATCTATCGTAACTTTTCATATAAATATCCTCAATGATGCCCCGACTACTCAAAATAAAAGTTTTAATGTCAGTTTTCTTTTTACCGTACATAGAATTGTCCGTAATGTAAATTACCTTATGTAAATTACGTTAGACTGTAATAGTATGTCGTTTATTTTGGATGGTGTCACGGACGAGCTTCTGGCACTCCGTGGCAGCTCCTTATCGCAGAGCGGATGCGCGCAAGATGCGCAGTCAGCTCTGCTCAACGCTGCTCTAGTGTTCTCGCGCGCAAAAGTGCAGTACTTGCACCTTTTGCGCGCGGGACCGTTGGCAAGTCACAATGCGACTGCGAGCGGGCAGCAGATAGCCGGCATCACTCACGACGAGAGATGCTCGGGCCGAATAAAGCCGCGACTACCAAAAGCCCTGTCTCCTCAATTCCTGCGCGCCTTTCTCTGGCGGCACAGGAGGACCCTACCGACCATCCGTCACATTTGGCATCCCTTGTAGGCCTGTGTGAAATCGAGGATTTCTCTCTCCAACGTTTAATTTAAAAACAAATATATATATATATATATATATATATATATATATATATATATATATATAATATATATATGCAACTATATATATGTGTGTGTGTTGTAACAGGGCAGAGGCTTAGGTAAAAGGAAAAATATTCTAAACATAAAGCAAAGCTCGGGAATCGATCCAGCGAGCATCCGGACGGCAGGCAAGCGCCTTGACCACTAGGCTAACTTCGCACTGCTCAATTGCTTTCACACCTGCCTTTATTACCGGCGATAAAGAGGACTGCCGTACTAGTTACAGTATATATACATATATGATAGTAGAGATTTATGGACCCCAAAGTATATACGAGGGTAGTTCAATAAGTCTTTAGAATGACCAACAGATGGCGCGCGAATCGCTCCAAATCATCTGTTTTCAGTCAGCACCACTCCCGACTAGATATATGGTGCAGTCACAGTCCACATCTTCTGAGTTTACGTGTTTTTATAACCAATTGAAAAAAACAAAAATTGCTTGTTAAGAAAAATGGAAAAAAACGAGTTCAGAGCGGTAATTAAACATTTTCATTTAAAGGGTTTAACTCCATATGAGATAAAAAATGAATTGGACTCAGTTCATGGCACATCTGCCCCTGCCTTAGCAACGGTTTATAACTGGGTAAATGAATTTAAGCGTGGTCGTACATCAATAAGTGACGAACCACGTTCAGGAAGGCCCGTAGAAGCAACTACTCCCGAAATCATCAATAAAATCCACGATATGGTGTTGAAGGATAGAAGATTAAAAGTGCGTGAGTTAGCTGAGGCCACAAGGATATCTATAGGTGCAGTTGCTTCAATTCTACATGAAAAATTAGGCATGAAAAAGCTATCGGCAAGATGGGTGCCGCGTTTGCTCTCAGCTGAGAATAAACGCAATAGAGTGGTCGCCTCTGAGGCTCTTTTGGCTCGCATAAGTCGGAATCCTGAGGAATTTTTTCGTCGATTTGTGACTGTGGATGAAACATGGATACACCACTACACTCCTGAGACAAAGGAACAATCCAAACAGTGGATTTCCACAGGCGAACCAGCTCCAAAGAAGGCAAAGACCGTAAAGTCAGCTGGTAAGGTTATGGCTACAGTTTTTTGGGATGCACGTGAAATTATACTTATTGACTACTTGGAAAAGGGTAAAACAATTACTGGTGAGTATTATGCATCATTATTAGAGCAGCTGAAAGAAGAAATTAAAAAAAAACGACCACATTTGGCGAGAAAAAAAATTCTCTTTCATCACGACAACGCCCGAGTTCACACATGCTTCGTTTCAATGGCTAAAATTGAAGAACTAAAATTCGAATTGGTCGAACACCCACCGTATTCACCAGATTTAGCCCCCAGTGACTTTTTCTTATTTCCAAACTTGAAAAAATGGCTCGGTGGACAGAGATTTACGGACAACGAAGACATCATTGCCTCTGTAAGTGCTTATTTTGAGGAACTTCCGAAAACGCACTTTTCTGAAGGATTAATAAAACTTAAAAAGCGATTGACCAAGTGTATAGAGCTCCAAGGAGATTATGTTGAAAAATAAAAAAAAAATTACCCAAAAAAAATTGTTTTTATACTTTATTCTAAAGACTTATTGAACTACCCTCGTATCTGTCTCTTATTAAAGTGATTCAAAAATATAAAATTCTTGGAACTAAAAAGGGTTATGGATGCATCAGAACAAGAAAGATATCGATAGCGATTCCCCTGGCGAGCTCGCTTCGATCGTTCTTAAGGCAGGCCTGGGTTAAGCCCAAAAAAATACTTTTTCTCTACAAGTCCAGAAAACTTTTTAATTTTTGAAGCAATCATTCTGATAATTTTTATGTTACTAAAGCATAAATATATCTTAAATGTTACCGTTATAAAACTTCACAATCTTGACCCAACATGTCACAATAAATCACTGTTTTCAATACCATATTTATTAAAGGAACTTTGATCAACACACGATTCAAGGTGACATGGTGAACGAAATTTCTTTTTTCGACGGTTATTCAATTCCTTTTAACATATATTACAAAAAGATATTAAAAATTTTTTTTTTAAAAATTGATTTGATCTCCGAAAGAAATAATAAAAAAAATTTAATGAAAAAGTGTTCCGCTTTTTTTGTAATATATGTCAAAAGGAATCGAATAACCGTCAAAACAAAATTTTTTATTCATGGTGTCACCTCGGATCGTGTGAGGATCAAAGTTCATTTAATAAATATGGTATTGAAAACAGTAATTTATTCTGACGTATTCGGTCAAGATTCTGAGGTTTTACAACGGTAAAATTTAAGACAATATTGTGCTTTGATAACATAAAATTTTTCAGAATGATTGCTTTTAAACATAAAAAATAATTTAATTTTGAGAAACTTCCGTTTAACACCCGCATAGCTTTTGCTCCATTATTATGTCACGCACGATCTATTATCTTCCATGTTATGCTATAAGTTTAAATGAAAGATAAAAATCGGTTCCCATCGATTTCGAGTGAAAGAGACATCCAACATTTTAAGTTATGTAATTTCAACATTTAAGAAAATCTTTATTTTTGAGAACTTCCTTATTTACCAGCATTCAGGCTCCTGCTCACCCAGCTTGTCAAAAAACTACAATATCAAGTTTTACTGGGGTTTTTATGTTTTGTTTTGAACTACTTATAAAATGTATCTTTATAGGATTATGATGATGTGGACAAGTCGCTTAGTGCTACTACTACAACAGGTAACGTACAGGTAATCGTAGCCTGCACGCGCGTATAATGGGCGCAACAGCAGTGACAGTGTGTGCTACAAGCTGTGTGTGTTGAGAATAATCTTTCACACGCACATATACACTGTTCGATCGAACGTTTTTCTCTCTCCCGCTGACTTCTCGCGCACCACGCTTCAAACATGATAGCGAGCCAGCCAGCCAGGTAGCCAACCGAGCAGACTATATTAAAGCCCAAGGCCCGACGACTCATCTCTCTCTCTCTCTCTCTCTCTCTCTCGTCGTCTGCTGTCCTGCTAGGTGCACCTGCTAGTGTTTTGGCTCCTGCATTTACGGCCCACTCTGTCGCCTCCTGTGTCTGTGAGCCGGTCTGCTGTAGTACTTGCACAATACCGCATGCAAGTCATCGCTGTAATGATAAGACACAGCTTCCACTGGTCAATGTGCACGGCTTATACTATCTAAGTAACAACAACACCCGGCCAGCTTTGAGGTTAAGTGAGGTGAAAATGGCAGAGTGGCGGGAGCCGAGCAAGAAGCAAAATCGTCTTAGAGGTGCCACCTCTATCAGGACACTCTGCACGCAGCGCTACTACTACCAGGGCGCCACCTGCCAATTTGAACGGCAATTACGCGACTACTGAGGCGATACCTGACGCATCCGAGCCAGAACAGCGTTACCTTTCCATCGCAGAACGACTCATCTTCGTCACCACCATCATCATGGTCGACAGCTGGGCCATCTGCGGGGAGGTCGCTAGGAGCAGCAATTCCCTACGTAAGTGCTGCATATATCTCTTGCAGTACTTACCCGCGTGCAACGAGGTGCGCTACAGCTTCAAACTAAAGCTGTAGCGTACCAGGCATGCATAGAATCAAAGAAGTCGTTGTTCGAGTCGGCAGCCACGCGCGCGACGAATACTATTAACATGAGAACGACAGAGAAAGAGATAGCCGCGTCTACTCCGGCCAATAAAAAGCCAGCAACAGCTGCGCGAGCCAATCAGGCGAGCAAGGCCGTGCCCACTAACTCCTCGCTCTCTCCGTTGCCAGAGCTACGCCCCGCCCCCACCAGCAGCCAGCTCCGAGTGGCCGCACAGTCTCCCGTGACGTCACTGAGCCTGCCTACTTCCAACATGGGAGCCGAGCACAGCGGGAAATCCCCGAGCGACGTCATGGCCAAGAGCGTGGAAACAATCCATGCAAACGACACATCGAAGTAATTTCTTTCAAGGAACAACAGCACCATTAATGATGTGACTGCGTCGGTTATACAAATGTTAGACAGTACTGCATTTAAAGGGGGGCAACGGTCTTCTGCCTGGTGGAGTACGCCAATTCTACATAACAAAATATTGACAATGCACTTGCTAGACATTGCACCTCTCTTGAAGGCAGATTGGAAGCAATTGTTAATAGGCTAAACTCGTTACCAGCAATACACACTTTGGCACTCTCAATTGAATCCAACCTGCAGAAAGTTGAGAAATACCTGTCAAAATAACACTCCCAGCTGGAGGAGATGAAAAAAAACAAGTACTTTGTCAAGAAATTAATAATTTAAAAATTAAAAATAAACTATTACATGACAGCAAAGTCACAACAAATAATATGTTGAATAAGGTAGAGGTAGATTACAATATGCTATTAGACAAAATAGAAAACTTAGAGCAGAATAACCTAGAGACGCAAACCATAATTGGAAATTTAACAACAAATACATTTAAAAATGAACTTAAAACTATAACCGGAAAAATTAATAGCATTGAAAGCGATAATATAGTAATAATAAAGAATATCGAAAAAATAATAGCAAAAGAAACAATGAAGACTAAATATAAAACTGTTATTAATAGAATTGAGAATAACGTAGAGAATATTCAACAAAATAATCAACTAATATTAAATAAAATTGAAAACGATCGAATTGACGTGCTCCCCAGTATAGAAAACACTTCCCTTTTACCAATTAGTATTAACAAATGTAAAGATAGTAACAATCGTATATACAATAGTAAATTAAGTAACAATAGTAGCAATATAGGCGATAACAATGATGATAGTAACAATAATAATGACGACTACAACTTAGTTGTACAGAATACAAAATTTTCTAGTCAAATTAATAATAATATTGACAATGATGGTGCTGCAGCAACACCTGCACGAAGCACGCAGGTGAAAACGGTTGGTGGCAGGGCAATACACAGTAACAACATTAAAAGCACTAACACAGAGTTAGTAATTTCTAATATATTTGACGGTAATGTCTCCAAGCGTGTAGACGTGGCACACGCAATACTGTGCCGTGTCCTCCCATCAACACAGAAATCTGAAATAATAACCGCACGCCTGCTTCGGTCAGAGAAGCCGATTTCTGCGGCATTAGCAGATGTAAACAGCGAACGTAGACGGTCACCGTGGGTTGTTACCCTGTCCAGCAGTGTATGGGGTGACAAAAGTATGCCATCAAAAAAACTTATTACAGGCTTTCATGTTAGAGACGTCAAGGGATGATTAATGGAAGATTATTAAGGGAAAATTTTTTAGAAATGAACTTTTAACAATGGACTCATTCATTAAATATAGAAGTCTCGAGGCCCTTCCGAAGAGACTTAATTTTAAATACGTTTAGCATAGAGGAGGCCGTTTCCCAGTGAAGAGGCGTGATGGCGACGTCTCCCGTGAATTTTCGTCAGCGGCAGATCTCCAAGCAATAGTAGCATCATATGATACTACTAAACCTGTACTAACTATCAAACAGACAACGAAAAATGTTAAAAATCTAAATGAAATTGACAAGACCGTTATTCCGACAACATTTCAAAAGGAGACTGTCGCAAAAAATTGACTATCCACAGACACTGCTGGGGGGGGGGGGGGGGTTCGCTATAGGGGACTGAGAGCAGGTTTGTCAATAGTACCTGTCTTACGGGGCACCTTGGCATGATTAAACAACATCTTTCAGCTGGTCCTACCTACAATCTCTTTGGAGTTGCTGAGTCGCACCTTGTCCCTGCTGTTGGAAGTGATCGCATTCAGATCGACGACTACTCACTTATTAGACTAGATCGCAACAAACTTGGGGGCGGCCTGGTCCTGTACATTCATAGCTCATTTAAGGCCAATTTAATATGCAGTTCTCCGACTACAAGACTAAACATATTTGTTGCATTGATATATAGACCACCACGCCTACCGTTTCTACTGAGCTCTGACTTAACAGACAAACTTACTACTCATACGCAAGATTTTAGTCATAAAATTATAATGGGAGATCTGAATGCGAACCTACTCGAAACATCAGTCGATGCAAGATTTATCAGGCGGTTGGCTGATGATCTCAACCTTCAAATAGTTGATCATGATGTGACTCATTATCTCACAGATTCTCACACATGGATTGATGTGATCCTGACAGATAACAATGCCATTGTACTGAGCAGCGGCAATCAGCCGGCGCCCTTTCCCAGTCATGATAACATCATAGAGGTCGAGTTTGGGGTCGAAACTGCTGCATCCCCTGTGGCTAAATCTTTTAGCTACAGGGATTTAAAATCGATCTAACAAGACGACCTCCTGTGTTACATAGCTGACTGTGATTGGTCGCCGCTTGATGATCCTGCGGCGGGTATTGACAGTCAATTAGAGTGCTTCAGCGTCAACCTCATGGCTGTGATATATAAAATTGCGCCCTTAAAAGAATTTACACCGAAAAAGAAAATGAATCCCCCATAGATTGATCCTGAACTAACACATTTATACAAAAAACGTGACTCTGTACGAAGACGTTACGCTCGGATCAAAAGACGGTAGACTGTAGCGGGAATATCAGAGCCTTGCAGCAGAAGCTAAATTACGATCTAAGAATACACGAAAAAATTTTTCTGCGAAATAGAATATTTGAAGCTATTGATAACAAGAAAGACATCTGGAAAGAGCTCAAGGCTCTGGGCCTTCTGCCAAAAACAAGAGAGGAGCTTCATGGTTTCTCGCCGGAACAGCTCAATGCCCACTTTGCAGGGGTGTCGATCTCTCAAAGTGAAAGTGATGAAGAACTTGACAACGTCTTGACCACTGCCAGTGATGATGGCTTTGTTTTTCGAGAAGTTAGCTTCTCAGACGTGGTCCTGGCTGTTGCCTATTTCTCGTCACAGGCTAAAGGAGAAGACGGCATCCCCCAAAGTATAGTAGCTAAGGCTTTTCTGTTTGTGGGAGATCACATTGTTAAAATCTTCAACTCCTCCTTGTCCAGTGGCATTTTTCCGGGAACTTGGAAGGGAGCTCAATTGGTGCCTTTGAAGAAGAAGCCTGTCCCATCCACGGTGTCAGACTTTCGACCAATTGCTCTACGTTAGTTATAAAAAAGATTGCACCAAATAAGGGACCCAGCGTACTAATGACAAATGGTCATATTTCGCATGTTATCGGATATATCGATTTACCATTCGATATAGGTAATGTACGATGCCACTTAGAGGTCGTTATCCTATCCGAGTTACCAGAAGGATGTTTTCTCGGTGTAGATTTTAAACGAGCATTTAACACGCACATCCGGCCTCGCGAAAATAAGTTAATCGTAAAAGAGACTGAGGAACTTCCCCCTCTCGAGGTAGCGGCAGTAGGCGTCGATGAGCGAATCCCTGTCTCCTCTGCTGGATTTGCCGACATTTCAAATGTGAAACGCTTGCAATTGCAAGAAGTGCTGGGTCGATTATTGCCGAAGGGCAAAGTGCCTTTAGGTTGCACCAATCAAATCAAACATAAAATAGATGTGGGATCTGCGCGGCCTATAAAGCAAAGATACTATCGTGTCTCAAAAAAACTTAAGAATGAGATGCATGAACAGGTGCGTAAAATACTGCATACAGGGGTCATTAGAAGATCTAATAGCGAATGGCCGAGCTCATTAATAATGGTCCGAAAATCAAATGGCTCTTACCGCTTTTGCGTCGATTATAGGAAGTTAAATGGAGTAACCAGAGTACCTTCGTATCCGCTTTCGTATATGGATGCTATTCTGCGAAAACTACAAAGCACTCTATATCTCCAGTATTTGATCTCCAGTATTGACTACCGTTGGATGAAGAATCAGGACATTTAACTGCTTGTACAGTTCCAGTTCTTTGCCTGTTCGAATTCTGTTCTCTCCCTTATAGCGTATCTGGTGGGCCCGCAACTTTCCAAGAATTGTGTGACAAAATTATGGGCCCTGAACTTGAGCTGCTTGTGTAGTCAAATATGGACAATATGATTATAACAACAGAAATATTAGATGAGGACTCAATTTGGCTTGATTATGTTTTCCGCAGAATTATTGATGCAGGTCTCCACGTCAATTTTGAGAAAATCGAGTTTCGCCGCAGTAAAGTTAGGTTTTTAGGGATTTTCGTGTACCGAGATGAATTCCGGATTCAGAAAAGATCGCCCCGCAGAACCCGCCGTAGCGCAAGAAGCAGAGACAGCTGCGTTAGAGGTTTGGAATGAGCGCATGAATAAACTGCGTGAAGTGCAAAATTTACCAGCCGAAAATTCATCAAAAGCGCAAGAATGCCAAGCTAAATGTTATAATAGCAAGCAACGAGATGTGCAATATGCTGTTGGTGAGAAAGTATTGCGGTGGAATCGCATTCTTTCATGTGCGCCACAATGAATTGCTGCTAAATGGGCCCCTAAATACACTGAGCCATACGTGTTTTCCGAAAAACAAGGTCACAACACCTACCAATTGAATGACAAATTTGGAAACAAGATGGAACAAATCTTCGTAAAAGATGTGAGACCATACTTGGACGATAACGCTGTGCCATCCGACTTCGATGAGGCTGTAGATGAGGCTGTAGATGAAACTGCGAAGGACGGCGAGGAACCAGGTAACCTCGAACTTCAGCCGGATGAGTCGCGAGCGAACAACGTACCTTTAGTAGTAGGGAAAAAGCGTGGTAGGCATCATCAAACGATTGCAGTAGTCAAGCATAAAGCTGGGATTGTCAGTAATAGAGTAGGAAAGCAAACAGCTAGAGTACACTATGTAAGCGTCGAACACAGCGCAGCGTCTGCGGAAATCGCAAATGATGAACTTGAAAGAGATGGAGGGAGACCAAAAGGGTCTACAATATCCCCAGCACCTCATTGCGATATATTTCCCCGATGTATGCGGTCAAAATCAGTACAGACTTCGGTCTAGGATTCTGACTATGTCTTGCTGCGGTGAAATGGATATGCGGCATATGCCATGGAAATCTTCCCGTCCACCAATAAAGAGAGAGAAAAGATACTTTTTTGGTATTTCTTTTAAATCAAGTTTCTTGCATGATTATATTAAAAAATTATTTTATGAAAATGATTATTACTAAAAAATTTTCTTCATTATTTCATCGGCTCCGTGTTAAAAGGCACGAACTCGGCGTCAAGTTGGAAAAGGTATCAACTCGGCATCCGGTTGGTGAAGGTACCAAATAGGCGTCCAGTTGGAAAAGGTAGCAACTCCGCGTCCACTTGGAAATGATACCAACTCGTCGGCCGCTTGGAAATAGAATCATTGCATAGGCCAAGAATTTTAATACAATTTTCAGTTAGCACTTCTCCTGCAACTTTGATACCTAATACAAAGTAGTGTATATAGGTTTTCTGAGGCGCTGATCACGATTCTTAGGTTAAATTCTGTAAATAATCTCTTATTTTCATAAGTTTATAGTATTTCTGAATAATTTTCTTTCATCGTATTATTTTCTTTTTCATTCACTTATGGAAAGAGAAAGAGAGAGAGCGAAAGAGAGAGAAAGAGAGAGAGAGAGAGAGAGAGATAAATAGAGAGCATAGATAGATCGCGGGGGAGGGCGTAGAGTGAGCCGCAGAGATTTTCAAGATATAGAGACACTTCAGCTCCCATGGGCCAAACACGCAGCTGTAGAGAGAGAGAGCTCGAGATACTGCCAGTATGTGATAGATAGATAGATAGATATACGATTTATTTTGCTATTTGGCAAAAATACATTACATAAATTGTTATTTTGTCTTTACATTAAAATCTTTGATCACTATCACAGGTCGTCAGTATATAAGTATAAGAATAATTGTTGCACAATTTGTCATTATCTAATATATCACAGTATATCAATATCACAGTTTCATAACAATTTCTGGAGGTTCACTAATTCTTGCATACCCGTACATCCATCACGTCACAATTTAAAAACCATTACAGTTAAGCAGATACGTACACTCATCACACACGCAGATAAATCCACTCACTCTTTATTAAAATATACTCTTTACATTGAACACATTACAACATATTTCACGACTGAAAATAAAAAACACGGGAGAACGGACAAATAAAATTAAAAAAATAAGAAGATAAAATTAATAGATAAATAAGTAAATAAGAAGATATAAATAAATAAATAAATAAATAAATAGACAGATAGATAGACCGACCGACCGACCGACCGACAGGCAGGCAGACAAGCAACCAAAGAAACAAACAAACAAATAAACAAACAAACAAACAAACAAACAAACAAACAAACACACAAACAAACAAATAAATAAGTAAATAAATGAAGATAACTACCCATGAATGTCTCTGTCGTCATGAAAAACGTCAAACTATTTACCGTGCGGTAGCCTGAGCTGCCTGCCTAACGCCGTTTTAAATTTACATAAGAACGGCAGATACCTCACACTGTAGGGGAGGGAGTTCCAGAATCGCGAGCCTTGGGCTCTAAACGAGTAGAGACCCTTATCAATCCGCGATCGCGGAACCGAGAGCTCTTTCACATCACTCGTACTGGAAGTCCTAGCTGTGTTTTGACCAAAGAGAGCCGCAAGATACGCAGGTTGTCCCATATTTATTGCTTTATACAATAATAACCCCGCAAAGTACGCTCTTCTTTCCTTTATGGTCAGCCAGCCAAGATATTTCCTGTGAGGAGTGATGTGCTCGTCCCTTCTAACACCACATATGTATCTCACACATGAATTTGAAGTCTTTGTAACTTCGTCTCTAACTCCTCAGACACATCAAGGTGAACCACGGAACAATAATCTAAATAATGGCACTACCAGCGCACATGCAAGCTGTTTTCTCAACGCCTGTGTTGTGCATGAACTAAAAAATCGTAGGCTGTACAGAGCACGATTTACCTTTTTTCCAACTGCATCAACCTGCAGTTTCCACGTGAGTTTGGAGTCCATGACAATACCAAGGTTTGTGACCGAGTCAGAGAAAGGCACATGTACACCTTCCTGAAATTCGATGTCGGGAAAACCAAGATCCTGCAGCCGATTGATTATTATGCTCGGAGACAAAAATGATCGCTTTTGTTTTGCCGACATTGAGTCGCAGTCCGGATGCTTCGGCCCACTACGACACTGCCCGCGCAACAGCCGACATGCGTCTGATACCCACTTGAAGATCTCGCCATGTCACTTGAGTGTAAGTTTGCAAGTCGTCCGCGTATAGCAAGTGTTTAACATCACCACTAGTCAGTACGTCTTGTAAGTCATTGATATAAAGACTGAATAGCAAGGGCCCCAGGACTGAACCCTGTGGCACACCCAGATTGGTGGTTAGCCAATCAGATTCCCCATTGTTGTCAGTTATGACTTTTTGCCTGCGACCGAAAATGTATGATTTGATCCATAGAAGAATACTCCTGAAAAAACTCATGCGTATCAGCTTACGAAGTAATTTAGATGGTGATATAGTGTCAAACGCCTTAGTAAAGTCGAACAGTAGCAGTATGGTCATTAGTTTCTTATTGTCATTAATCCCAGTTCGTATGTCCTTGGTCAGTTTTAGTAGAGTTGTCTGGGTGCTGTGATGCTGGCTGAAACCAGTTTGCAGAGGATCCAGGATCTTTTTGGATCTTAGGAAATCGGTAATCTGGTCGTGTACTATCTTCTCCAGTACCTTGGAGAGAAAGCTCAATAGTGCTATTGGGCGAAAATCTGATACAGAAGATGGCACTGAAACCTTTTTGAGAGGCACAAGTGAGCCCCCCGCCAAGCCCCAGGGAAGACACCACCAGACAAAGAGGAGTTGAAGACCCTCGCTGCATGATGACTTACATACGGGAGAATCTTAGCTACAACGCTTTGGGGAATACCGTCCACTCCTCTAGCCTGCGACGAGAAATGAGCAATAGCCAGGACTACGTCCGTCACTGTAACGTCTTTGAAAACAAAGCCGTCGTCACTGGACGAGTCCAAGAAGCTACCGAAATCAACGTCACCTTCACTCTGGGAGACCGATACCCCCGCAAAGTGCGAGTTCAGCTCACCCGGCGAGAAGCCATGCAACCCCTCTCCCCGTGCCCTTGGCAGGAGCCCCAAGCCCTTTAGTTCTTTCCAAATATCCTTCTTATTTTCTAGGGCTTCAAAAATCTTATTCTGCATGTAAGTCTCCTGCGCGGTTTTCATGCATTGTTCTGCTTCGGCTGCGAGAGATTGGTACTCCTGCCAGAGATTACCGTTTTTTGTGCATTTAAGTCATCTGCGTACGGCGTCACGTTTTTTTATTACGTGAGCCAGATCAGCGTCAATCCATGGGGGATTTGCTTTATTTTTTGGTGTAAATTGCTTCAGTAGGTCGAGCTCATCTATTGCCCCCATGAGATTGGCGCCACCCAGTTGCATTTACTCAGGTAAGATAAAAAATCTTCCTGTTCTATTCTTTTAAAATCTCTATAACTAATAGTGTCGGTGATGGGGTTATTGTTTAATTTAAAATCTATTTCAACGTCTATAAGTGTATGATTACTGGCAAAGGGCGCCGCCTGATTGCTGGCATTCAGCAACCCGTCGTTGTCATCTGTCATAATGAGATCAATCCATGTGTGAGACCCCTCGAGGTGATGAGTCGCACCATGCTCTATTATTTTTAGATTTAAATCATCGGCTAATCGCCTAACGAATTTTGCATCAGCCGACGTCTTCAACAAGTTCACATTCAGATCACCCATCAAAATTTTGTGACTATAGTCCTGCGTGTATGTTGCTAGCTTGTTAATTACATCAGAATTTTGCAGGATTGGTACGTGCCGTGGCTTATAAATTAAAGCAACGAATACGGGCGAAGGTCGCCCTGTTGCACACTACACATAATATATTCAGGAATATTGGGTGTACGTAAGCGGCTTAGTATGGTAGCCTTAAAAAAATTGTGTACATACAGAATTAACCCACCCCTAAATTTATTCCTATCTATTCTTAAAATTGAATAACCCTTGATCTGAATGCGATTGTCGTCGACGCTGTGAGCAAGGTGTGTCTCAGAAATTCCAAAAAGGTGGTAGGAGGGACCAGATAGAAGGTGTTGACGGAGTGTATCAATGTGACAATCTAGAGACGTGACACTGATAAATCCTGCTTTCAGTCCCATACAGTGCACCCCCCCCCCCAGCAGTGTCCGCTGATGTGAGTGAGCTTGTGAAACCGCAACGAGTTTGCAAGGCCAAGACGCGAGCGAGCAGCAACGCCGGCACCTTTCTGCAGCCTATTTTCACCTCCTGGGGATTGTCCAGGACTGAACGAGCATCCGTGCAACAAACGCAGTAGGCTGAGCGGAGGAATTTCAAATTGTAAGTTGGCTTACTCTTCGCTGTCTTTCTCTCTGGCGTGCTCAAGTACTCTTTTCTCTGTGGGGAACACACGGCAGCGATGGCACACACGCAATGCAATGTGTGTGCATCTGTACCCTTTCCTTATTTATATGAATATATCTCTATTTTATATTGAACATACTGAGGCATTATTGAGTTTACCTTTGCAAAAGATAAAAACTCCGTTATAACAGTAAAAAAAATTTAAATGGTTTAAATGGTGTAGGTTTAAAAATGAATGATGTAAATCGCTTCCGTTTTATTATTGAGAAACTTCCGGTTAACCCACGCATAGCTTTTACTCCATTATTATGTCACACATGATCAATTATCTTCCATATTATGCTGTAAGTTAAAAATGAGCGATAAAAACAAGCCCTGCGGATTTCGAGTGAAGCAGACATCCAATATTTCAAGTTAGCTAATTTTAACGTGTAAAAAAATTACTTCCTATTTACTATTGACATACTTCCGGTTAACATCCGAAATGCATTTGGTTCATTACTATGTCACACAAGATCAATTATCCTCCAACTTATGCTTTAAGCTTCAAAATAAACAATAAAAACCCGTGTGACGTAGTAATACGTCACTAGATTAGGCAACACATAAACTAAATAATAGACAGCCGCACCTGTCAGATTTCCTATTTATCCTCCCAACGGGTTTATCCTGACATCGTTAATGGAATTTTTATATATATTTCTGTATTTAACTTACTCTTTTCTCTTTATATTGGCTGCGTGGTTAAGATTATTTGGCTAGTCGAAAGTTCGATGCATTCGGACTGTTGACTGCATGGCTGATATGAGTTTGTATTATACTTTTAGGAAAGGAAGAACTATTGAATAATTTGGACTTTAAGACGATAATAAAGGTAATGTTTATATTCTTAGTATTTAATAATAATATAACAACAAACAATACAGTTAACTATTACAATTTGACTGTTAATTCACGACTGTCAACTGCAGACTGACTCGTAAGTACTTTTTCACCTAGCAGCGAAGCTGCTCACATATACCTACTTGGGTGGTTTTCTCATTGTTCATATTATACGCTTTTCACTTCTCGATGACAGAGTTCTTATGCCGTATTGTACAATATCGATTCCAAGTACTTACATTTCAATTTCGTTCGTATAATCATTTATTATTATTTTATATGCAATTATTATTCATATACATTATATATATATATATATATATATATATATATATATATATATATATATATATATATCTATCTATACTATTTATAAAGAGACAGCACTTTTTCCTTTGTTACTTAGGATCTCGGAAACTATTTGATGAATCGATTTGAAATTTTGTCAGTAGATCAATGTCGATATTGCGAATGTCATAGGCTATATAAATGATCATTTTATTTATTGAAATCGATAATAATCAATATCAGACCTACATTTTTTGTGCGTATGAATGCATGTCATACCCGCGGAAGTAGTTCCTCTGCGCGCACGCTCTGCCATTAGTTCCAACATTTCACCAGTATGTGGCGTCGCGATATCGATTCCCACAACTGAAGTAGACTCCCCGCGGGGATATATACAGGAGTGTTTTGCTTGAAATTTATCCTGATTTCGAATTCAGTTTCGAAACCAATCTTCAGCGAGAGCTGAGTAATTCGGACACTTAAATTTTGCTGTCTACTTTTGCAAGAACAAAGTGATCCGTTGACAATATTTGCTTTTATATATGAACTCTTTCTAATATTAGCAATTAGTGTCCTGTGCAATCTTCTACTCAAAATTTTTTTGGTATATTTGCTATAACCAAGTTACAATTTTCGTATTTTTTTCTATCTCGAAAAAATAGTATTATCTGTTAACATATACACTTTCCAATCCACAACGATTACACTTCTCTTTCTCATTGTCAATAACCTTCCACTTTCGTTCAAAATATATCATAATCTGCGAAATGCCTAAAGCTAAGTCCAATTTATCGAGGAAAACTGCTAGAGCGAGAACAGCATATAACTTGCGACGAAACAAAGCGGTTGATGAAATATCTGGACCTTCGACGTCTCGAGATGATTCTCATCCATCAGTAGACAATGTCCATGAAGAAATATCTATAGTTGGCCCTCAGTTGCCCCTCCATGATCAAGAAATTGAGAATGCCGAGGTTCTTCCTATGAATAATGTAGTCCACCAATCTCAAATTCAACCCTTAGTTGTAAGTTCTCGAGGTACTTTTGGATTTAAGTCAGCATTCTCATATAATCCATTGGTAAATTATCTCGAAATAAAGTTCATTCAAATAGGTGCTATGGATAAAATCTGTTCAAAATGTGGAGCCAAAAGATGGAAAGATGAAGCTTCTGGCCTTTGCTGTGCTGGTGGAAAAGTATCTCTTCCACTCATTCAGGATCCTCCTGAACTTTTTCGTAGTTTAATCACTGACCATCGACTTTCCAATCACTTTCTCAATATTGTGAGACAGTATAACGCTTTGTTTCAAATGACATCTTTTGGCTGTAAGGAAGTAAGGGAAGGAAATTACATGCCTACTTTTAAAATTCAAGGACAAGTCTACCATTTGAAAGGTATTTTACTTCCTCATTCTAATGAAAGTCACCAATTCCTGCAAATTTATTTTCTTTCTGATGCAGATCAAATATCAACTCGATCGAATATTAATCCATCGTTGAAAAGAGAACTCATAGAATCATTACATCAATCATGAGAAGAGCATAATCATCTGATTCGGAGCTTCAAATATAACTTGGAAAATAGGGCAATGAACACTGATGAAAATTTGAAATTAATCATACACGCTGATCGTGTTCCATCTAATGAACACCGAGTACGATATAACGCTCCTACAACCAATGAAGTTGCAGTATTGCTGGTCGATGAAGATAAAGGTCCAAGAGACATTGTTTTGCAAAGTC
The DNA here is from genome assembly GCA_949152435.1 of Gastracanthus pulcherrimus. Classification (NCBI taxonomy): domain Eukaryota; kingdom Metazoa; phylum Arthropoda; class Insecta; order Hymenoptera; family Pteromalidae; genus Gastracanthus; species Gastracanthus pulcherrimus. The sequence goes on along the minus strand of OX424573.1, from coordinate 79,304,779 downwards.
GAAGTGGAGATCTGCAGCGAGTTTCTGAAATTCATAGAGCCTATGATTCTCTTCAGTATCCTCTTCTGTTCATAAGAGGAGAGGATGGATACTATGTAACTATTCCTCAACAAAACAATTCTAATCGTTTCAAAACAGTTTCCTGTATGCAGTTTTATGCATATAAACTTATGATTAGAGGAGAGGTTGAAGATAACTATCTTCACCATTTTAGAAACCTATTTAATCAATACCTGGTTGATATGATGGCAAAAATGATATCGGAACGATTAAGCTACATCCGACATAACCAAACGAAGTTACGTGCTGACGAGTACATTCACTTGCGAGATGCATTAAATCAAGATGCTGATGTGAACCCCAGAAACATTGGACAATCTATTATTCTTCCCTCTTCTTTTACAGGAGGGCCTCGGTTCATGCATGAAAAAACTCAGGATGCCATGGTGTACGTACGCAACTTTGGACGTCCTGATTTGTTCGTGACTTTCACATGCAACCCCGACTGGCCTGAGATAAAGAAATAATTATTCGTAGGACATGTTTCTTCACATAGGCACGATATTACATCGCGAGTTTTTCATTTGTAATTGAAAAAACTAATGAATCTCTTGACAAAGAAAAATATTTTCGGCATCGTTGAATGTCACATGTATTCTGTTGAGCGGCAAAAACGAGGCTTGCCGCGTCCTCATATACTTTTATGGTTGCGTTCTAAAATTCAACCAGATGAAATTCACAAAATAATTTCTGCTGAATTACCAGATAGACAGTCTGATCCTCATCTCTACGACATCGTATGTAAAAATATGATTCATGGTCTCTGTGGTGCGCTTAATCCAACATCACCTTGTATGGTCAATGGGAGATGTTCAAAAAGATATCCACGACAATTCATCACAGAAACACAAACTGGAGATGATGGATACCAAATTATCGAAGAAGATCTCCCGAAAATGGAGGAGCCACTGCTATTTTGACATCGCGTAATACCACCTTCGAAGTAGATAACCGTCGGGTGGTTCCATATTGCTCTATGTTATCACGGTGTTTTGTTGCTCATATAAATATAGAGTACTGCCATTCCGTGCAAGCTATAAAGTATATATGCAAATACATCAACAAGGGATCGGATCAGGCGACATTTTCTATCAACAAGAATTCTGATGAAATAAATAATTACATCAGTGGCCGTTATACAGTGCGTCTCATAACTATAGAAACACCACAAATCTTCACGTTTAAATGTGTATATTATACCTTTTATTAAAGAACCTGTAACATTGGAAGCAAAAATCCGAGGATAATTTTGCAAAAAGCCAATGAATGGAAAATATATTCTCTTTAAAATATTACTAGAATATTTCTTTCGCATCAACATCAAAGAAGTTATCGTTGTTTCATAACTATAGAAACACTTTAAATTTTTAGACCCATTTAAATCAATGTAAATTTTTCATCTAGTATTCAAGTTTTGTTTAAACCGTCCGTGAATTTTTCATAAGTTAATGTAGACACAATATTTTGGTAACGTCTTAAAGAGAATAAAATTGCGTTTTATTTGCTATTTTTAAAATTATCCTTGGTTTTTTGTTTCGAAAGTTACAGGTTTTTTAAGAAAAGGTATAATACACAGATTTAAATGTAAAAATTTTGGGTGTTTCTATAGTTATGAGACGCACTGTATATGCACTTCAGAAGCTGTTTGGAGATTTTTAGAGTTTCCCATTCATGATCGGTACCCTACAGTTGTACACCTTGCTGTTCACCTACAAAATCATCAACGCGTGTATTTCTCAGAGATCAATATACAGCAAGTGGCAGAAACTCCATGAAGAACTACTCATACGGCATTTTTCGACCTATGTCAGTCAGATGAATTTGCACGAACACTATTGTATTACGAAGTTCCACATTACTATACATGGAGTAATAACACATTCTCGAGAAGGCAACGAGGACAAGATGTTGGAGGTTATCCTGAAGTAAAACGAGATGCGGCACTGGGTAGAGTTTATACTATTCACCCTAATCAAACTGAATGTTTTCATTTGAGAATGCTATTACATCATGTACAAGGTCCGACTTCTCTTGAGAGCTTGAGGACTATAAATGGAGTTCTCCAGCCCACTTATAAAGCTGCTTGCCAATTGTTAGGACTATTGTAAAATGATGATTAATGGAAAGATACTTTAACTGACGCTGCAATTTCGCAGACGCCATCCAAATTGAGAGATTTATTTGCTATAATATTAGTCTTCTATCAGCCTTCTCAACCTTTACTGTTATGGCAAGAATTTCAAACTCATTTCTGTGAGGCTATTCTCTACAGGCAGTGTCAAATACAAAACGACTACTCCTTAACATATTCTGCTAATATCTTCAATCAAGGTCTCATACAAATTGAAGATAAAGTTGTGAGTCTCTGTGAGAAATATCTGACAGATTTCAGTCTACCTTCACCTGTTCGAGACCAAAATATTTCAAATGATCCACTCGATGATGTATACAGACATACGTATGATGCAAATGAACTGCGGAATTTCGTTGATGCTAACTTGCCAAGGTTATTACCTGATCAGAGAGTAACATTCGATATTGTTATTAAAATCGTCAGTGATAACAAGGGTGATATTTTTTTTCTAGATGCACTTGGTGGAACTGGCAAAACTTTCCTGATGAATTTGATTCTGGCTAAGGTTAGATCAACAGGAGGCATGGCCTTAGCAGTGGCATCGTCAGGTATAGCTGCTACTCTTCTCACAGGAGGTAGAACTGCACATTCAACTTTCAAGCTGCCACTAAATGTAACTTGCGAACAAGATTTTGTATGCCACATTCGTAAAAACAGCCGCCTTGGAAAAATCATACAAGAAACAACTCTCATTGTATGGGATGAGTGCACTACGAGTGACAAAGCTCATATCGAAGCTATTGATCGGACTCTAAAGGATTTGCGATCAAGTGGAAAATTAATGGGAGGTGTAACATTTGTGTTTTCCGGAGATTTTCGGCAGACTCTGCCAGATATTCCGAAAGGGACAAGAGCGGATATCGTGAGGGCATGTTTGAAATCATCAATAATATGGAATGATGTTACAACCTTACATTTAAGAACAAACATGAGGGCACATCTTGGTGGTGGTAACTCTGAATTCCCTATTCATATTTTGAAAATTGGGAATGGGGAGATAGCTAATGATGATAATTATATATCAATTGATGATAAGGTTGGTAAGATTGTCCATACAATAGAAGATATGATTTCTAATGTTTATCCTGATATTCAAAATTTACATCAAAAGCCTTACGTTTGGCTGTGAAAGAGCAATAATTTCTCCAAGAAATATAACTGCGCAGGAAATCAATGATAACGTCTTGAAGAAATTTGATGGTGAAGCTCGAGAATATAGGGCGATTGATACAGTGGTTAATACAGAAGATGCTGTCCATTACCCTCAAGAATTTTTTAACTCTCTCACTCCAGCTGGATTCCCGCCATATAACTTGGCATTGAAAGTTGGTGCTCCAATTATGTTGTTGCGAAATCTGAACCCGCCAATACTTTGTAATGGAACTAGATTACAAATAAAAGTCATGCGTAATCATATTATCGAAGCTACTATTCTCACTGGGCCAGCAGCAGGAGAAATAGCTTTTATTGCTCGAATCCCCATGAAACCGACGGATTTACCATTTCAATTCAAGCGTTTACAGTTTCCTATAAAGGTATCATTCGCAATAACTATAAATATATCACAAGGGCAAACTTTTAAATACGTTGGAGTAGACCTGCGTTCAGAATGTTTTTCACACGGTCAACTGTACGTAGCCCTTTCGCGCACCGGAACTCCTGATAATCAATTTATTTTAGTTCCAAACAGTAACATAACGAGAAACGTTATCTACCCTGAAATATTTTGAGAATCTGGACCTTTTTGAAGACTACTAGAAATTTCCGGGGTGAAACCGAAACGGGAAATATTCTTACAATATATTATGATTTCTATACACTATTCTCGCGGGCGAAGCCGCGACGGGGGACGCTAGTATATATATAGACACGATCAGCGTGTATGATTAATTTCAAATTTTCATCAGTGTTCATTGCCCTATTTTCCAAGTTATATTTGAAGCTCCGAATCAGATGATTATGCTCTTCTAATGATTGATGAATGATTCTATGAGTTCTCTTTTCAACGATGGATTAATATTCGATCGAGTTGATATTTGATCTGTATCAGAAAGAAAATAAATTTGCAGGAATTGGTGACTTTCATTAGAATGAGGAAGTAAACTACCTATCAAATGGTAGACTTGTCCTTGAATTTTAAAAGTAGGCATGTAATTTCCTTCCCTTACTTCCTTACAGCCAAAAGATGTCATTTGAAACAAAGCGTTATACTGTCTCACATTATTGAGAAAGTGATTGGAAAGTCGATGGTCAGTGATTAAACTATGATAAAGTTCAGGAGGATCCTGAATGAGTGGAAGAGATACTTTTCCACCAGCACAGCAAAGGCCAGAAGCTTCATCTTTCCATCTCTTGGCTCCACATTTTGAACAGATTTTATCCATAGCACCTATTTGAATGAACTTTATTTCGAGATAAATTACTAATGGATTATATGAGAATGCTGACTTAAATCCAAAAGTACCTCGAGAACTTACAACTAAGGGTTGAATTTGAGATTGGTGGACTACATTATTCATAGGAAGAACCTCGGCATTCTCAATTTCTTGATCATGGAGGGGCAACTGAGGGCCAACTATAGATATTTCTTCATGGACATTGTCTACTGATGGATGAGAATCATCTCGAGACGTCGAAGGTCCAGATATTTCATCAACCGCTTTGTTTCGTCGCAAGTTATATGCTGTTCTCGCTCTAGCAGTTTTCCTCGATAAATTGGACTTAGCTTTAGGCATTTCGCAGATTATGATATATTTTGAACGAAAGTGGAAGGTTATTGACAATGAGAAAGGGAAGTGTAATTGTTATGGATTGGAAAGTGTATATGTTAACAGATAATACTATTTTTTCGAGATAGAAAAAAATACGAAAATGGTAACTAGGTTATAGCAAATATACCAAAAAAAATTTCAGTAGAAGATTGCACAGGACACTAATTGCTAATATTAGAAAGAGTTCATATATAAAAGTAAATATTCTCAACGGATCACTTTGTTCTTGCAAAAGTAGACAGCAAAATTTAAGTGTCCGAATTACTCAGCTCTCGCCGAAGATTGGTTTCGAAACTGAATTCGAAATCAGGATAAATTTCAAGCAAAACACTCCTGTATATATCCCCGCGGGGAGTCTACTTCAGTTGTGGGAATCGATATCGCGACGCCACATACTTGTGAAATGTTGGAACTAATGGCAGAGCGTGCGCGCAGAGGAACTACTTCCGCGGGTATGACACGCATTCATACGCACAAAGAATGTAGGTCTGATATTGATTATTATCGATTTCAATAAATAAAAGGATCATTTATATAGCCTATGACATTCGCAATATCGACATTGATCTACTGACAAAATTTCAAATCGATTCATCAAATAGTTTCCGAGATCCTAAGTAACAAAGGAAAAAGTGCTGTCTCTTTATAAATAGTATAGATAAATTTCACGATTCAAATATTCTCTACCATTATCGCATTGTATTTTCTTTACTTTCTTATTGAATTTATTTTCAACTAAATTAACAAATTCTTTCAAACAACTTGCAGTCTCTGATTTATTTTTTATACAAAAAATTGTAGTGCAATTACTATAATCATCAACAAATGTCAAAAAATATTTTTCTCTACTATAACCAGTTGTTTTATGTGGACCATTCAAATCAGTATGAATCAACTTTAAAATTTCAGTTCATTTAGATCTATTATTTGCAAAAGGTGCGTTTGCCATTTTACTTTCTAAGCAATTTGCACATTTCATTTCAATAGTTTCAATTTTATTTGGCAAAGCTTCTAGTAATTGATTGTTAACTAGTTTGTTTAAATATTGAAAATTTACATGGCCAAGTGCTCTATGCCATTTCTCTTTATCGGTTAATCTGAATGTATTTACATACATTTGTTTATTTTCCTTTTCAATTATACGACTTTGCTTGAGATACAAATTATGTACTTTGTTGGCAACAGCTATTAATTCTCTAGACTTATTATATATTTTAGCATATTCATTTTTTGCTACAATCTTACAATTTTTTGTTATTTTTGAAAAACTTAATAGATTTTGCTTAATACCTTTTATATAAAAATCATTTTTTAAATTGACACATTTTTCATTATAATAAGTTTTGAAGTAAGTTTCAACAGTACCTACTTTTGTTGGTTTTAGCATTTTACCATCTGGTAATTTTACATCTATAGGATTTTTCAAATCTATATACTTATCAAATAATTTGTCACTGTTAATAATATGATCAGTACAACCGCTATCTAGTATCCAAACAATCTCAATACAATTAACGTTATTTTCATTATATCCCGTTACATGATTTATCATACTTACTTTATTATCTCTACGCGACTCGAAAGTCGAAGTAGAAGATAAATAATCAATATTCGAGTTACACACTTGTGTTATCCACGACTCGGATGAATAGTTGTTTTGTTGATCGCCTGAAGATTCTTCTTTCTGTTGGCCTGAACCTCGTCCTCGACCTCTGCCTCGGTAGGATCCACCTGTGTTGAAACCTCTGCTGTGGCCTCTCTGTTGACCTCGTTGGCCTTGATTGAATTGGGCACCTATGCCCCGGTTGCTCTGCTGTTGTGGCCTCTTACATTCATTTTTATAGTGTCCTTCGTTTCCACAGTTGAAACATTTTCCTTTCGCCTGTGTTGCAAAGGTATTGACATTGCTTTTATTTGAAGACTCTGCTTTAGTCATATTTTTTTCTTTGATTTTTGACTTCACGTAGTCGACGGTTCTATGATCTTCTTGAATAATATCTATAAAGTCTCCAATATAGCTGTAGCTTGGTGGCAAAGCTCTCAGCAAATATCTCATTTTTTCTGCTTCGTCTAATTTTTCACCAACTGATTTAAAGTCGTTTGTCATTTTCTCAAACTCGACAAAAAATTCTTCTACCGTGTTGTAATTATTTAATTAAATTTCTTCTATTTTTCCTCTGCATATAATTTGCAGAGCTGTAGATTTAGTCGTATACATCTAATCTAATTTTGTTATCATTTCTAGAGCAGTTTTGCAATCACCAACATACTCTAATTGTTTATCAGAGATTGTACTCATTATTATTGCTCTTGCTTTTAAATCCATTTTCTTCCAATCTGCTTCCTTATCTTTATACGCATCAGTAATTATACTGATTGCAGGTTGGTTACATTCTTTATACTCTAACAAAGTCATTAATCTTGTTCTCCAACTTGAATAATTTACCCCATCAAAAATGGGTACCAGAATGTCTTCTACTTTAGCTTGTTTGGCCATATTTGTATCTTCTTCTTTATCACGTATATTCTCGTATACTTGATTTTTCAATACAATAATTTTCTTGATTTCTTTCAAAAATATTTTTCTAATCTGATTTCTTATATTTTCTTTCCATACAGTTTCTTTAGTTTCTAATTCGTGCTCTAGATTCACTTTTTGCTTAAGCCACAGAAATATGTGCTTAACCGTACACACACTCAAATGGTGTACCTCTCGTAACCGTACACACACTCAAATGGTGTACCTCTCGTAACCGTACACACACTCAAATGGTGTACCTCTCGTAACCGTACACACACTCAAATGGTGTACCTCTCGTAACCGTACACACACTCAAATGGTGTACCTCTCGTAACCGTACACACACTCAAATGGTGTTAATTTCGTTGCTTCATGGTCACTTGTATTATACGAGAATGTTTAATACTCACACCATGCATCGCATTCATGCACATTCGTTATATAATTTTTCAACCATTCTTCAAGCGAGGTTCGATTGATCCATTCTATTCTGGCCTAAATGCTGTAGTTGTTCAAGTTTTTAAATTACATAATTACGCGACATGTTGTATTAAAGCGCTGGTAAAATTTGCAGCTTGATCGGTGAGCACGATTTTAGGATCCTCGTGTTCATATACAAGACGTTTCAAAAATGCGTAAGCTATATCGATTGACATAGTTTTCTTTAATGGAATAGCGATAGAAAATTTTGTTAACAAATCCTGCATGATAAAGACGTATAAATTACCATTTTTTGATTTATATTACATAAGACCAACGATATCTAAAGCAACTTTATCAAAACTAGAACCAGGAGTGTCAGTCAATACCATCGGCTGATGAATTTTTTTCTTACGAGTTTATTTGTTTGACACTAACGACACCTTTCTATCATTTCTTGAATTTCTTTTTTAAGATTAGGCTTAAAAATAGTTTTGTCTTGTTCGGTTATATGTTTTTGCTGCGCCCTTATGACCATATAGGTGATTCATGTATATCTTAATCACGTATTATTACACAATTTCATCCCACAAAAGATCATTCAGGCCATATATTTTAGATAAACGAACACGAATTAATTCGGGTGATAAACATGTTAATTAAAATGTGTATTTTAATTAACATACATCAATTAGAGATTTGATAGCGCTAAAAAATATTTATTTATCAATACGTATATTGAGATTTTCTTTAACTGAAGTGCTAGAAAATATTTTCTTTCACACGGTATTACTTTATCTTTACCTAGCGTTATATCAATTATTTGGAGGAGATTGTTCTTTCTGGCCAAAGTATGCGCAGCTGAACAAAGAGGTTGATTTTTAAAAGTAACAAAATATGGTCGATTGTCTTCTGATTATCACGATTAATTTCATAATCGTCTGTTCCCGGATCAGCTATATATAATGACGTTAATTGATCTAACTGTTTATTGCCAGTCTCAGGAAATTCGACTCGCGATGGATCGCCTGGCGTTACTACTCGCGTATCGGATGACAACAATGACGAAGATTCGGCGGTGGACTGTTGATTATTTTTCCATATTTCTATTTTTCCCTTTTCTGCTTCGATAGATTGCGCTAATACACGTTCTGTTCGTTTTCGTTCTTCACTTGATAATTTATATTTTCCTTTTCCTATTTACCGTAAATTTAAATTAATTAATATGCAGCCCTATTCAATTAAATCGTAATAATCTAGAGTATATTGATCTTCCTGGTTTTGTAATTGAGAAAGCCAAAGAATTCTTACACATTTAATCGACTTTAAAACATTTTGAGTAGGTTTACATATATAAAAACATCCACTCACATTTCTTATTGCTAAAAATTCATTCTTGTGAAATAATATCTTTGTAGTATTATCTATCGCATTTACATTTAACTCTTGTCGTTCTGATGTGTCAGAATTTTCATCTAACATAGGATTTCTTGACAACGCGTCGGCTACATAATTTGTTTTTCCCGAAATATATTCAATATCAAAACCGTAGACTTCTTTAATTTCAAATACCATATTTTTAAGCGTAATATTGAATCTTTAACATTATAAAGCCATTTAAGAGCTTTATGATCAGTAATGAATGTAAAATGTCTCCCGAAAATACAATCTTTAAATTGTTCTGCACAAAAAAGCATAGCTAAAAGTTCTTTTTCTATAGTGCTATAATTAATTTCTGTTATTGTAAGGTCTCTACTCGAGTACGCTACTGGTAGGTCGGATCCGTTATTTTTAATTTCTTTAATTTGAGTTAGGATTCCATTAATAACAAATACTGATGCGTCTGTCATTACGTTAAATGGTTGGTCAAAAATCGGATGCTGCAAAATCAGTTCTTTAATTAAACAAGATTTCAAATATTCAAAAGCACTATTGTGGCTATTAGTCCAATTAAAATGTGTATTTTCTTTTAATAAATTAGTCATCGGTTTTGCAGGTTTAGAAAAATTCGGTATAATGCGTCTGTAATATCCACAATGTCCCATAAATTGCTTCATATTTTTGTGATTTTTTGGTATTGAAAATTTGCTTATAGCTTGCACTTTCTATGGATCTTCGAAATCGATTTTCGAAAATCTGCAACTACTCGCCATTGTTCATTTCCTTTAATATCGTCCTTTTTACTGACGATCCATGACGGATTATTATAAAGACTTTCACTCCTTTCAACAATTCCTGCTTCAAGCCATTTCCCGATTTATTTATTGACTACTTCTTGCAATTTTTGTAGAATACGATACTATCTAACATTAACCGGAATATTGTCATATGATTGAATTTTATATTGAACTAATGTAGTTGCTGGTTAAGGTTTGACAGGTAAATGAAATATGGTTAATCGAAAATCAAAGGTTAAATATAACCGCGATCAAATTCTTCTGAATTTCTCAGTTTACATTTAATTTCCTTACTTTCATTCGGACTCAAACGAATATAATTCTTATTTATAAATGGCAACGCAACATTATGAAATTCAATTTCTTTTTTCCGATAACTCAAGTGAGCGCCGCGCTCATTACAAAAGGCTAAACCAAGGATCACCGTTGACAAATTTGACGAGTGCACTATACCAGCTAATATAATACGTTTCTCATGTTTAATCTTTTCACGAGCTTTAATCTCCTTTTCAAGACGTTCATTTAATTTACAAACGCACTTTTATTGTCTCGGCCTCTTTACATACATTTGCTTCGGCCACTATTAGTTGTTCGCGTTTGCGTTGAACCTTTTCCCGTTCGCGCAGACGTTTTTCGCGTTCTAGTAAATTTTCTGTTAAAATATATAACTCGTCCGGAGATAACGTTTTACCTTCTCCCGGCATATTTCATTTTCACTGTACAGCACTCGCGAATACTCCCGACAAATACGAAGTTAATTAACAAATAAATTTTCTACACAACAATTTCACTGATGCTGTCATTAATTGTTATGTCGTAGATCACTCCGGTAACACAATAAGAGTAAATTTCATATGTATTCTCCTAACGGCTTTATCCGGACATCGTTTAACCCTTTCAGGGGCAGTGGTACGTATACGTACTACCTTTTTGCTTTCAGTTTTTTCTGTATTTCGGACGTATTTTTCAGTGCTCCTATGCGTTTGAGTACTTTTTGGACTCTTGAGATGATAAGTTATAAGTTTTGTATAGAAAAGTATGCAAATTTATTTCTTTATAAATAGCTATAAACAATTGAATCAGAAAAAACTCGTTTATCTTCGTAAAAAATCGTTTATTCTTGAACGAAAAACTCGTTAGTGTCTTACCGGTAGGCGAAAAAATAATGTACGTTAACTGGCAGTTTATAGAAGAAGCCGGTGGTGTCGTCCTCTCATACCATTGTCGTGATTGCCGCGAACATGACCGCTCAAACACGATTAGAACTTTATGATAATTTATCACGACTAGATTCGTACCGATATTTTATGATAATTTATTAATTCGTACCGATATTTTATGATAATTTATCACGACTAGATTCGGAGATGTACGCAATACTCAATTCGAAAAAGTTTACCAATGAACGTAAAAAGTCCGAGCATTATTTACAAGTTTTACGACGCTATTTATTCTTTAAAGAGAGTCAACGAGGCGAGGACAGAGAAACTGATCGCAGCGTCGACGAGGTCGAGGCTATAAAGACGCCGGTCTCGGAAGAGAACAATTCTCGAGAGCATACCCAAGGTATACGTTAAAAAAGCCCGTCTGCTGCTCAAGCACTGGTCGCGCTCGTCCGTCTTAAATGGGATAATACATGCAGTGTCGTTGTCGATGGTAAGGTAATTCCTCAGTCAAACATCGCTGATTTATTGAATGATGTTTTGAAAAAGAGAAAACGACAAGACTAGAACGACTACGACCCTCCCATCGGAAGATTTCAATTTGCAAAATTTATTGGTAGCAGTGACACTCCTAGTATGCTGATTGGAAACACAGACGTCTTAAAAATTTCCAAGAGATTGACGTCGGTTTTAAATACGGCGAAACGAAGGATTACGGAATCAGTATTTACACCTCCTCAATCAAGAAGCGCGGTAAAAAAAGGTGGCCCAAACTATCCGCTTAAAATGTCTAAATACCAAAATCAATATTACGACGTTGCACACGAGGCTGGTTACGTGGGTGCTCCAAATTTAATACTTGTCAACGTACGTGGTAAGTCGGTCGGACATAATAAGAAAGAGAAAGAGCGTATCTACGAGTGGTTGAGCAATCAAGATTCTTACACACTTCATAGGCCTCTGCGTAAAATATTTCCGAGACTGTACTACAATGTGTCTAACGTGGAAGATGTTTGGGAGGCTGATTTGTGCCAGCTGACGTCACTCAAAAACGATAACGATAGTTTTTGCTACCTGCTGGTTGTCGTTGACGTGCTCAGCAAGTTTGCCTTTTTAGAGCCGCTACGCGATAAAACTGCTCAAGGTGTGGCTACGGCGCTCGAAAAGATTCTCAAAAGAGCCAACAGGCTTGTACCTGTCTGTTTGCAAACAGACAAGGAAAATAATTTGTGGGACCTGCCCTGCAGAGAGTTCTCAAGAAACACGACATTTTGTTTTGAGCCGTTCGAAATCCGGACATCAAAGCAGTCGTGGTCTAACGGCTCAATCGTACGTTAAAGGAGCGCATGTGGCGATGTTTTACGCACCGCAACACTCATCGATACATCGATGTGGTACAAACAATTGTTTACGCGTACAATAACACCCTGCACAGCTCTATAAATATGAAACCTGCGGATGTAAGCCTGTACAACGTTACTAAAGTTCGGGCGCATCTACAGAGGCGCACTCTTTCGAGAGACGAGAAACAAACATCATCGAGACACGCTAAATACAAGGTCCGCGACTGTGTGCGCATCAGTCGGTGTAAAGGGATCTTTGCGAAAGGGTTCGAAAAAATTTTTAGTGAAGAGATTTTCAAAATGAAACGCGTTTCTGAAAGGCAAAACATTTACACGTACAAACTGCAAGATCTCGGTGATGAAACTATCGACGGAGTTATTTATAATGAAGAGCTTGTCCGCATGGGATCCGCGCGCCTGCTAGCAAACCAGCAATTCAAAATCGAGCGCGTCATCAAAACGAAAGGTCGAGGGTCTAAAAAACAATTGCTCGTAAAGTGGATCGGCTTTTCCGACAAGTTTAACTTTTAGATAAGTATAGCATGGATAACGTGTCTTTTTATTTGGTTAGTAGTAGTAGTGTTGTCTACTATCCCGATAATGTGACTACTTGCTTTACCACGCACATGTGCCGCGAAATAAGACTAACGTGTAATGGGCACGTGGGCCTAGCCGAGATTCACGTACCGTGTACGGTTACATATATTCAAGAATCCGAAGCTTCTTACACGTTTAAATTAGGCAGCGAGACACACAAATTTTCCGAAAACGATGAATTTTACAATTTCCCGTATGGTATATGCGAGAGTATCGACTAGGTTGCGACGGCGATAAGTAAAGTGCGCGATGCACGTGAACATCAAATACTCACGCCCACAGAGTTTCAGAAAAGCTACTATACTTTGAAACAAACTTGTGCATGTAAAGAGACTCATTACACGAAATTTAACGAAAATATTCGACGCATTTTTGGCTTTGAAGATTTTACACAGAGACAGACAGGAACTTTTGTCACATCTAACTCAGGCATAAATGTTAATGACGGTAACAGACCAGCTTATCTAGCCAGGACTATATCAGATCAACTGTACGTTTACACCGATATATGTGCACTCTACACGGTCGGTGATACACAAGCAGTTTTTTTGCGCATAGTAGCTTCCAAAAGTGCAAAGTATAAATTTGGTACCAACATGGTAAAACAGTTTGCTCCGATACACTATATAACTTTGCTGCATCATTCTTTTCAAATATCATTATCGATATAAGAGACCAGCTTGGTCATAAAATACCATTTAAGTACGGAACGCTGACGGTTACGCGTCAGTGGTGTCAAAAACGTATTTGTAGCATCGGCGTACCAGTCAGGCTCGAGTATCGGCAGTTTCTTAGGTTCAATTTTTCGACAAATCGTCCCTTACCTCCCTAGCGGTGCAAAGGCTGTGGGATAGAGGTCGTTCGCGTTGATTTCAACGTATTGGACGACGTCGCGAATAATGGCTCTAATTTCAAAGAATCCTTTGACACGCGTTTCAAAGAGTCTGGTAAGAATTTGAAGAGATAAGCAACAAATAAAATATCCAAAATGATGAAAGGCAGTGGATATAAGGCGCGCGCGTCCAAGCGTAAACGACAGTCGAGAAAGAGTCGTGTAAAGGTACGCAACGTGCTTCGCAAGAAGACAGCTGTCGGAAAAAAACGTAGTAGTAAGAAAAAACCGTCCAGGCGCCAGAGGACCAGGAAATCTGTCAGAAGTGTTACATACATTTTCGGACCGAAATAAGTCTGAAAAATGGCGTTTCTACACACGTGCAGTGGAGAGGGCATAACGAGCGAGCTGGATCTCTTCACTCTACCACTTACACAGACATCCATCAAAAGCAGCTCTTTTCTTCACTATAAACCTGCATCCTCTCTCAGCGACGAAAGTGATTCACCTTTGAAATTTTTAGTTCCGAGTTCAACGGAACATTACATAGATCTCCTGCACATCATGCTACATTTGACCGTACAAATTTTACCATCGGAAGCGGAGCTGTAAAATGCAAAAGTTACACCCGTCAATAATTTTTTACATTCTTTGTTCGATCAGATTGACATATTTTTAAATCAAAAATTAGTTTCTCTGATAAAAACACTGTTAAATTACGCTTCTCCGGCAACACATTCACATTTGACTTCTGGATTGTGGTACTCCGATTCACCAAGATGTATGGACGCGTTACCGGTCATACCCCGCACCACTGCCCGCGCCAACGTTGGTGCACTTAATCGACAATATTACTCCCTAGGAGGCAAATCATTCGACGTTTCGGCTCACCTCCATGCGGACATTTTGAACCAATCGAAATTTTTATTCAACGGCGTTGAAATGAGAGTGAGACTAGTGCGCAGCAAAGATGCCTTTTGTCTCATGGATTTCTCCGACGATAGAAAATTTTCCGTGCGTCAAAATAAGTCCTGGCGTTCTACTAGCGCATGCCAATGCTCTGGCAAAACCCACGGCCAAGTACCCAATTACCAGAGTCGAGGTAAAGTCGTTTATCATGCAGAGAGGTGTTCTCGGAGATGCACTCGACAACGTCGTTCTCTGTCAAATACCTAAGAGAATAATCATTTTAATTCATAATAAATTTTAATGCTACATATATAATACGGGTATACCACTTTTCACTTCATTCAACTACGTAAACGAGGACAAGATGGGTCAAGAACAGAGCAGCAGCAGCAAAAGCAAGAATTCTTCTCCTGTTTAGAAAAAGAAATCATTTAGCCCTGGAACATTAATTTTGACCGCGAATGTCCAGAATAATCTGTATACACATCCGTCCACACACCCACTCACACACACAAACACACACACACACACACACACACACACACACACACGCACGCACACACACACACGCACATAGACTTTTTCTAAAAATAGTGTATTTTTACTCCTATCATCGTAAAACATGTTTTTAGCAAAACTTTTTTTTACCATGTTAAAGCTTCTTCTATGAAGAAGCAACATTTTTTTTTTATAAATTTGTTTACAGTACTGCATGTAGTACAATAAAACATAATCATATTAAGGATAAGATATTAATCTGCAACGTGTTTTACAAAATGTCATTTTTTATCAGACAATTGCCGCACAAACCACCTTATAATGTGCATTTTTTTTAAATTATTTGTCACAAATTTTTTTATTATTAATTTTTAGAGAACGAAACTTTTTAAAAATTATTAATAACACTTTCTTTCCTCATAGAGGAAGCTTTATGATATTATTTTACATCAGTTCGTTCTCTCAAAATAAATTAAGGAAAAATTTAATTAAAAGTTAATTGTTTAAATTTTAGTACAACTACTACATTTTCAGCCATTTTTATTTAGACGATTTCAAGTTATCCAGGATAAAGTGCTTTATTTCATGCAGAATATAGGTATATTTTTTTTTATCGTTTATAGGATTTTTAATACTATTTTCTAGAAAATAATTTCTGGAATTTTCCCTAATCCACCGCTAAGTAAGAAAACTTTTCAAATTTCGAACCCTAACGAGGTAAAAAATGCCAAAATGTGATTTTAATGGTACTGAATTTGTTTGCCAACTCTCCAAGGCCCGATTAAATATCGGCTTTTCGATCGTTTCATAGGTTTATTAATACCAATTTCTACAAAATAATTTCTGGACTTTTCCCTAATCTGCCGCTAAATGAGTAGGTTTTTCAATTTTCGAATCTAAATTGGTCAACGATGCCAAAATGTGATTTTGTTGAAAATGAATTTGTTTTCAAAATCTATAATGCCCAATGAGATACCGGCTTTTTTATCGTTTTGAAGGTTTTTTAATACTAATTTTAAGAAAGAAATTTCTAGGTTTTTCACCAATCAAGCGCTAAGTGGAAATATTTTCCAAATTTACATTTCTAAATTCATAAAAAATGCCAAATTGTGATTATACGGGATTTTAAATTTCTAGAAAGTGCTTGCTGGGGTTTTCGCTAATCTACCGCTAATTCAGATAATTTTTCAAATTTTGAATCCTTTAGGTGACCAAAAATGCCAAAATGTGATTTTCTTGGAAATGAATTTTTTTCTAATTATCAAAGGTCGGATGAAATATCGGTATTTTTATCATTTTATAAGTTTTTTAATACTAATTTCTACAAAGCAATTTCTGAGTTTTTCCCTAATCAAATGCTAAGCGGGAAAATTTTGCAAATTTACAATCCTAAATTCGTAAAAAATTCCAAATTGTTCTGTATGGGATTTGAATTTTTGTTTAAAATCTCTGAAATCCTGTCACATATCGACTCTGTTATTGTTTTATAGCTTTTGTAATACAAATTTCTAGAAAGCCACTTGATCCGATATCGGCTTTTTTTATTATTTTATAGGTTATTTAGTACCAATTTCTACAAAGTGATTTCTGTTGTTTTCCGTAATCCTCCGCAAAGTCAGATAATTTTCAAATTTCAAGTCCTAAATTTGACAATAATGCCAAAATGTGCTTTTATTGGAAATTAATTTGTTTCCAAAATTTGCAGACCGGATAACATATCAGCCTCTTTATAGTTTTACAGCTTTATTAATACTAATTTCTACAAATTAATTCTGAATTTTTTCATAATCAAATGCTAAGTGGGAAAATTTTCCAATTGTACAATCCTAAATTCGTAAGAAAAGCCAAATTGGTCAAACGTACCAAGTTATTATTTTGTTGTTATTAATATCACAAAGAATTTAACAATAACAATAACTAAACTATATTCTACTATAAAAATAAGTAAGAAAATACAATGAATATAACAAGATGATATTAATAACAATAACAATGATACCAGCAACATGTCAATAACGCGCAGGTCGAGCGTTGCATGCGTGTTCAGCACGACCGGTACTGAGCACGACGTTTTCGGAGAGGAATTCTGTCACACGCGGGCATTTCCTATCGCGAGCTATTCTGAACCCTTATATTCTGGGGACATGGTACACTATTCGTAGTGTGAGCATTTCGTATGCACGTGTATACGCCGGGCGCTAGCCCTTATCTCTATTATATAGAGTGCGCATAATGGAAGACGATGCGCCGCTGCTGCCGAATCTCTTTCTTAGCCGCTTGCTCTCTCCTTCTCTTTTTCAAGTCCTCGCTTGCTGCTGGAGGCTTCTTCCCTCGCGTGTCCTTTTCTTTTTTAAATGTGGTAGGGGGGGACTATCGCCTCCACCAGATGCTCGTCACCCACACGCGATCCGTCTTGAGCGGAGTAAAAAGCGTTCGGAGAGCGGGCATGAACAAGTGCAAACGTGAAGTGGAAGAAAAACTTACAAAGATTGCGGCGAGCGAGCAGAAGCGTGGTGCGTGGCGCGAGAGCAATAGGTACAATGGCCATTTTCGGCGGCCTCGGCGGCGTCCTCTCGTCTGATCTCTCTTGTCTATCTTGTGAAGCGCGCGGCTATAAGATGGCGACTATTGGTCTATTTTCCGCACTGCAGTCTTTGGAAGTTATTCGCGACTCGTTACAATATATATACACAACCGATAGAATGGGCGTATGTACGGTAATTCTACATCAGCACCCAACGAGCTTTGACTGGCAAATACTAAACTCCTAAGAGCGCCAGAAAGATTTAACAACATGAAAATTTAAGTTGAAAAAAAAAATTTAATTTTAACTAGAGTTCGTAAAAAATGACTGATCCAGTCAAAAGTTATAAGCAATTGAAAATAGTAAACAATTATTAAATTTCGTAATTTTCTAGTTTTTAAAACAAACATTATCAGTTGTCTGCCGTCCACCGAGATGCGGACGCAAGGCGTCTGCCGTCCACCGAAGGGCGGACAAATGTGCGGGCACAATTTATCTACCGTCCAACCCGCGTGCGGACAAACGTACGGATATAATTTGTCTTCCATCCAACCCGCGTGCGTACAAACGTGCAAAAACAACTCGTCTTCCGTCCAACCCGCGTGTGGACACATAAGTTTGCGGACACATAAGTTTGCGGACACATAAGTTTGCGGACACATAAGTTTGCGGACACATAAGTTTGAGGACACATAAGTTTGCTGACACATAAGTTTGCGGATACATAAGTTCGCGGACACGTAATATATTCATGCGGGCGTTATGAAAGTAATAGTAAGTGGGAATTCGCGAGAGAGATCGATTTCGCATACTTAAATTAAAAATATTTGTTTCATAGAACATAGATTCCGCACAGCTGAATAGTAATTCGGCTGTTACATATACTTGTTGTCCTATCCTTTTATTGCCTTTTTCCTCCCTGTCCTTGCCATCGCATTTCTCCCTTTTCTCCGATTCTTGCGTTAAAATCTCCGTTATATATTCTTCTATTTTTCTAGTAATCTTTTCTCTCCTCCTCTGTTATATATTGCCATGATCCTCCATTTTTGACTATTAATTTTGACTATGCTTTCTATTATTCCTTCTTCATTTATTCCTACTTCTGTTTTTCTATTACTCTTCTTATTCTTGTAAGCATTCTTCCTGCACTTCATCCTTTTATTTTATCTATCTTTGAATATTAATTTGTTCATTCAAATAAACTATATTGTGATTATATTTTGTATCTGACTTTAAAAACAGACATACTCAGTTTGACGCGTATGTACGTATGTACACAGTTTTGTCCGTGAATACCTCGAGAACTACTGTACCATATTTTATAAACTTTATTGGGTTTATTTTGGTATCGTTTAACTTTCCTTATGAAAAAAAACACACAAATTCTCAGTATTTACACCGATTATTGGCTGTCAAACACCTAAATTCAGTGTCAATACTCTAATCTTTAGTGTACGCTTTAAATTTTCGTTGTGAAACACAAAATTTTTAAGTGTGAATATCAAAAATTAAGTGTAAACTCTCAATCATTCAGTATACACTATTACGGTTTTCGATGTTTGCAGTCCTTATATGTAACAGATTTTTAAATAATACTTAGAATTTTATTTTTGAACGCATCGATTAGTTGAAGTTATAGCAAAAAAGCTTTTAAAAGCTCATAAAATAATTATTTCTTAAGCAGCTATTAAAATTGAATTTGAAATAATGTAAAATAATAAAGATGTTTAATATTACAAAGTAAATTCAAAAGTACCTACGATAGTTAAAAAACATCTTCTTTTGTGATATAACATTGTATGAATGGTTACAAAATGTGAAGCCCAAAATAAATTATATTTTTTATTATATTTGTCCTCCAGGATACACAACTTTTAAGCATGCTGCTTGCACAAAATTACAACTCAAATAAATCTTAACAAGACATAAATTAAAAGTACTTTATGTTGAATTAAATTTCAATTTTTAACAAAATTTTAAGATGTGAAAGGGAAGAAAAGATTCCTACGTTCTCGACTCTATGTTTTTTATTTTTAAAATAATGTGTAAATATTTCTATGGAAAAAACGATACGTTACGCTCGATCATTTCAATTGTAACATTTTCCACCGATTCCGGTCATAATATCACTAAAAAGTTTTGATTCCTGACTGACGGATACAATTATTTATGACAGTGGTCGAATCTTCGTAGTGATCAAATGAAAGAAATCCCAAAAAAAATGTTTTTTCTTTATAAACAATGATTTAAAAAAAAAATTAACTATGAAGTTTTGTTCCTATGGAACCTTAAAATCTTAATTCTACGCGATATAATACGCGACGTGCACGATGACAGGTGGTAGGTTAACAAAATAATTTTTTCGTTATACTAAAATTTAAACAATTAACTTATAATTAAATTATTTCTTTAATTTATTTTGAAAGAACGAACTGATGTAAAATACTATCACAAAGCTTCCTCTAAAAGGAAAAAAAGTGTTATTAATAATTTTTAAAAAGTTTCGTTCTCTAAAAATTAATAATAAAAAAATTTGTAACAAATAATTTAAAAAAAATGCACAGCATAAGGTGGTTTGTGCGGCAATTGTCTGATAAAAAATGACATTTTGTAAAATACGTTGCAGATTAATATCTTATTCTTAATATGATCATGTTTTATTGTACTACATGCAGTACTGCAAACAAATTTATAAAAAAAAAATTTGTTTGCAGTACTGCATGTAGTACAACAAAACATGATCATATTAAGGATAAGATATTAATCCTTTATTAATAATTAATTGTAATTAATTAATTAATTGTAAATTAATAATTAATAGTGTATTTTTACTCCTAATATCGTAAAACATGTTTTTAGCAAAACTTTTTTTTACCATGTTAAAGCTTATCTATGAAGAAGCAAAATTTTTTTTTATAAATTTGTTTGCATTACTGCATGTAGTACAATAAAACATGATCATATTAAGGATAAGATATTAATCTGCAACGTATTTTACAAAATGTCATTTTTTATCAGACAATTGAATTAAAATTTTGAGGTTCAATAGGAACAAAACCTCATAGTTCATTTTTTTTTCAATCATTGTTTATAAAGAAAAAACATTTTTTTAGCGATTTCTTTCATTTGATCACTGCGAAGATTCGACCACTGTCATAAATAACTGTATCCGTCAGTCAGGAATCAAAACTTTTTAGTGATATTGTGACCGGAATCGCTGGAAAATGTTACAAATTAAATGATAGAACGTAACGTATCGTTTTTTCCATAGAAATATTTACACATTATTTTAAAAATAAAAAACATAGAGTCGAGACCGTAGGAATCTTTTCTTCCCTTACACATCTTGAAATTTGGTTAAAAATTGAAATTTAATTCAACATAAAGTACTTTTAATTTATGTCTTGTTAAGATTTATTTGAGTTGTAAGTTTGTGCAAGCAGCATGCTTAAATTTGTGTATCCTGAAGGACAAATATAATAAAAAATATAATTTATTTTGGGCTTCACATTTTTTAACCATTCATACAATGTTATATCACAAAAGAAGATGTTTTTTAACTATCGTAGGTACTTTTGAATTTACTTTGTAATATTAAACATCTTTATTATTTTACATTATTTCAAATTCAATTTTAATAGCTATTTAAGAAATAATTATTTTATGAGCTTTTAAAAGCTTTTTTGCTATAACTTCAACTAATCGATGCGTTCAAAAATAAAATTCTAAGTATTATTTAAAAATCTGTTACATATAATGACTGCAAACATCGAATACCGCTTAATTTTTTATATTCACAGTTAAAAATTTAGGTGTTTGACGCCCAATAATCGGTGTAAATATTGAGAATTTGTGTGTTTTTTCCATAAGGAAAGTTAAACGATACCAAGATAAACTCAATAAAGTTTATAAAATATGGTACAGTAGTTCTCGAGGTATTCACGGACAAAACTGTGTACATACATACATATGCGTCAAACTGAGTACGTCTTTTTTTAAAGTCAGGTACAAAATATAATCACAATATAGTTTATTTGAATGAACAAATTAATATTTTAAGATAGATAAAATAAAAGGATGAAGTGCAGGAAGAATGCTTACAAGAAGAAGAAGAGTAATAGAAAAACAGAAGTAGGAATAAATGAAGAAGGAATAATAGAAAGCATAGTCACAATTAATAGTCAAAAATGGAGGATCGTGGCAATATATAACAGAGGAGGAGAGAAAAGATTACTAGAAAAATAAAAGAATACATAACGGAGATTTTAACGCAAGAATCGGAGAAAAGTGGGAAATACGATGGCAAGGACAGGGTGGAAAAAGGCAATAAAAAGATAGCACAACAAGTATATGTAACAGCCAAATTACTATTTAGCTGTGCGGGTTCTATGTTCGCGAAACAAATATTTTTAATTTAAGTATGCGGAATCGATCTCGCTCGCGAATTCCCACTTACTATTACTTTCCTAACGCCCGCATGAATATTACGTGTCCGCGAACTTATGTATCCGCAAACTTATGTGTCAGCAAACTTATGTGTCCTCAAACTTATGTGTCCGCAAACTTATGTGTCCGCAAACTTATGTGTCCGCAAACTTATGTGTCCACAAACTTATGTGTCCGCAAACTTATGTGTCCGCAAACTTATGTGTCGCACGTTTGTCCGCACGCGGGTTGGATGGAAGACAAATTATGTCCGCACATTTGTCCGCACGCGGTTTGGACGGAAGATAAATTGTGCTCGCATATTAGTCCGCCCTTCGGTGGACGGCAGACGCCTTGTGTCCGCATCTTGGTGGATGGGAGACAACTTATATTGTTTGTTTTAAAAACTAGAAAATTACGAAATTTAATAATTGTTCACTATTTTCAATTGCTTATAACTTTTGACTGGATCAGTCATTTTTTACGAACTCTAGTTAAAATTAAAGTTCTTTTTTCAACTTTAATTTTCATGTTTTTACATCTTACTGGCGCTCTTAGGAGTTTAGTATTTGCCAGTCAAAGCTCGTTGGATGCGGATGTAGAATTACCGTACATACGCCCATTCTATCGGTTGTGTATATATATTGTAACGAGTCGCGAATAACTTCCAAAGACTGCAGCGCGGAAAATAGACCATAAGTTGCCATCTTACAGCCGCGTGTTTGACAAGATAGACAAGAGAGATCAGACGAGAGAACGCCGCCGAGGCCGCCGAAAATGGCCATTGTACCTATTGCTCTCGCGCCACGCACCACGCTTCTGCTCGCTCGCCGCAATCTTTATAAGTTTTTCTTCCACTTCACGTTTGCACTTGTTCATGCCCGCTCTCCGAACGCTTTTTACTCCGCTCAAGACGGATCGCGTGTGGGTGACGAGCATCTGGTGGAGGCGATAGTCCCCCACTACCACATTTAAAAAAGAAAATGACACGCGAGGGAAGAAGCCTCCAGCAGCAAGCGAGGACTTGAAAAAGAAAAGGAGAGAGCAAGCGGCTAAGGAAGAGACTCGGCAGCAGCGGCGCATCGTCTTCCATTCTGCGCACTCTATATAATAGAGATAAGGGCTAGAGCCCGGCGTATACTCGTGCATACGAAATGCTCACACTACGAATAGTGTACCATGTCCCCAGAATATAAGGGTTCAGAATAGCTCGCGATAGGAAATGCCCGCGTGTGACAGAATTCCTCTCCGAAAACGGCGTGCTCAGTACCGGTCGTGCTGAATACGCATGCAACGCTCGACCTGCGCGTTATTTACATGTTGCTGGTATCATTGTTATTGTTATTAATATAATCTTGTTATATTCATTGTATTTTCTTACTTGTTTTTATAGTAGAATATAGTTTAGTTATTGTTATTGTTAAATTCTTTGTGATATTAATAACAACAAAATAATAACTTGGTACGTTTGACCAATAAGGCTTTTCTTACGAATTTAGGATTGTACAATTGGAAAATTTTCCCACTTAGCGTTTGATTATGAAAAAATTCAGAAATCAATTTGTAGAAATTAGTATTAATAAAGCTGTAAAACTATAAAGAGGCTGATATGTCATCCGGTCTGCAAATTTTGGAAACAAATTAATTTCCAATAAAAGCACATTTTGGCATTATTGTCAAATTTAGGACTTGAAATTTGAAAAATTATCTGACTTTGCGGAGGATTACGGAAAACAACAGAAATCACTTTGTAGAAATTGGTACTAAATAACCTATAAAATAATAAAAAAAGCCGATATCGGATCGAGTGGTTTTCTAGAAATTTGTATTACAAAAACTATAAAACAATAACAGAGTCGATATGTGACAGGATCTTAGAGATTTTAAACAAAAATTCAAATCCCATACAGAACAATTTGGAATTTTTTACGAATTTAGGATTGTAAATTTGCAAAATTTTCCCGCTTAGCATTTGATTAGGGAAAAACTCAGAAATTGCTTTGTAGAAATTAGTATTAAGAAACTTATAAAATGATAAAAATACCGATATTTCATCCGACCTTTGATAATTAGAAAAAAATTCATTTCCAAGAAAATCACATTTTGGCATTTTTGGTCACCTAAAGGATTCGAAATTTGAAAAATTATCTGAATTAGCGGTAGATTATCGAAAACCCCAGCAAGCACTTTCTAGAAATTTAAAATCCCGTATAATCACAATTCGGCATTTTTTATGAATTTAGGAATGTAAATTTGGAAAATATTCCCACTTAGCGCTCGATTAGTGAAAAACCCAGAAATTTCTTTCTTTAATTTAGTATTAAAAAACCTTCAAAACAATAAAAAAAAGCCGGTATCTCATTGGGCATTAGAGATTTTGAAAACAAATTCATTTTCAACAAAATCACATTTTGGCATCGTTGACCAATTTAGATTCGAAAATTGAAAAACCTACTCATTTAGCGGCAGATTAGGGAAAAGGCCAGAAATTATTTTGTAGAAATTGGTATTATTAAACCTATGAAACGATCGAAAAGCCGATATTTAATCGGGCTTTGGGGAGTTGGCAAACAAATTCAGTACCATTAAAATCACATTTTGGTATTTTTTACCAAGTTAGGATTCGAAATTTGAAAAGTTTTCTTACTTAGCGGTGGATTAGGGAAAATTCCAGAAATTATTTTCTAGAAAATAGTATTAAAAATCCTATAAACGATAAAAAAAAATATACCTATATTCTGCATGAAATAAAGCACTTTATCCTGGATAACTTGAAATCGTCTAAATAAAAATGGCTGAAAATGTGTAGATAACTGAGTAAAATCACTATCAATATACCTGTAATGTAGCAATGTAAAAGAATAAAAATTGAAGATTTTTTAAATTAGATCACAGAGCCACCTTAAATCGTTTCGGTTATGATTAATCATATATAACGTGATAATACATAAGTATCATACATGATTTTAACGTAACTGCATTTGTTTTAGGATGCTTCCATGGTAGATGTGGGAAAATTTATTTCCAAAGATTCCGTGGCCAATATAACGCAATTGCGGTTTATTAAAGATGAATCCAACAAAATGTCGGTAAGAGACTCATCATGTTTCTAAAATCTCATAATATTTGCACTTATAGTGCTCATGTTAATAATAATTGTGTAATTCAATAGATTCATTAACAGAATTAATAATAATAATAATTTTTTTTCAATGGGGGGTAGGAAATGTTATAATGTACACTCGACTGGATCCGTATATCCGGACGGTATAGGGCTGGTCAAGCCTGTATCCTGCGTGTGTATAATATAAGATGCAAAATAAAATAAATAAGTCAGAAGGCTGTTAGCTAATTCGGCTCTATGGAGGTTTGCTTGAAGGACCGTTATACGTTCCATCATTAACCCTTGGCTTTGGTCTGCCTAAGCGTTTCGCGAAACGCTCTATACTGCCCTGAGCCCGGCGAGTGGCCCAGTTGTGCTTGGTCTATTTTCAGGTCAGTGCATAAGACGCACTTCGCCTCAGTAGCCTTGCAGGCTGCTCATGTGTGACCTTTTGCGCCACATTTGTAGCAGGCCTTGCTTCTGTCTGGGCCACGACAATCGCGCGCTTGATGTCCGTAACCCAGGCATCTGAAGCACCGCTGGAGCCGCTGCTATCTTCTCATTCGGCAGTGCATGAAGCCGACTTTCAGGCGATTCTTCTCAAGGAGGAACTTTACCTTTCCCTGGTCCATCTCTGCGATGGCCAGTCGCTGCTCCCTACTGTTGGGCTTCGTTAGAGAAACGCTAATCTCACCCATTGAGACTCCTAATTTGTCAAAGACCCTTTTGATCGCCATCTCTACTTCTTCTTTGGTGGTAAGGTTGTCAAGGTCTTTGACTTCCACGTGTCTCTTAGGTGTCAGGGTCTTTATGGCCTCCGACGTGATCATTACCTTCCTGATGGACTCTCCTATAGTCCCCAGCTCCTGGTTGTTGCTTTTTGTGCCCAACTCTACCAGGACGTCGCCAGCCCTGATTTCCCTGATACACTTAGTATCAGTTGTTGGACACTCTGCTCTTACCTTTTCGCGGACATTCGAGAGAACGTTCGCGAACGTGACTCCCTACCC
Organism: Gastracanthus pulcherrimus; assembly: GCA_949152435.1. Lineage (NCBI taxonomy): Eukaryota > Metazoa > Arthropoda > Insecta > Hymenoptera > Pteromalidae > Gastracanthus > Gastracanthus pulcherrimus. Next base: position 79,278,292 of record OX424573.1, on the reverse strand, counting down.
CGATCGGATAAGGACAGCCTTGGGTCGCTTCCTAGGTATTCTCCTCCGCCTCTTCTTCTTCGGAGATTTCTCAGAAGGCTCTCTCTTCTTTTTTGCCGATGTCCTGGCTGTCTGAGACGTCTGTTGTTACGGCTGCGGCTGCAGTTGTTGTCGCAGCTGCTACTGCTCTTGTTGTTTGCGTTGCAGTTGTTGTTCGGTCTACTGCTCAGATTGTTTCTGCTTCGACAGGACCGTCATGAAATCGGCGATCTCCGAGGGCCCGGTGGCCCTAGCCTTCTTGTCAGTGACGGCTGACTCAATGCTATCGGAGTCCCCATTTTGCGGTCGCACCCTCTTATTTTGAAGCCACTGACATGAGGTAGCCGCGGCTCCCAGAGTGTCTGTCGCACAGTGCGCCTGGGTGTTCGAGCGTAGGCGGTACTTTCGTTCGTCGGCAACGTCGACGAGGGTCGGGATGTTTCTCTTGATGTCGTTATTGACACCAGCCTGCCTCTTTAGCCCATCTACAATTAATTTGAGGAGCTGATCCTCCTGCTTTACGAACTACTCGACTGTTGTTATCTCCGGGCGCTTGGACTGTTCTTTACCAACCGGTAATGTGTGTGAAGGAAGCTGCTCCAATACCACCATTGCTTCCTTGAAGTTATGAGATTTACCTGCCACCTCGTTCATCTCATTGTTTTGTAGGGACATTTTCTTTCTGGATTCTTTAACCGGTGTATCGGGCGTACGAGGCAGGCTGAAATTGCTAGGAGCGGGTGTACTCTCAGATAGGTTGATCCTACCTCAGTTCGCTGAGGTCTAGCCTTCGTTTTGCCGGTCCCGGAATACACGGATGAACCAGGGCTCGCCCGGAGCAACAGTTCCTTCCTGATCAGGATCCGAAGCAACTGACTTCTGATCCCACACCGAAACTAACTGCCTCGGCAGAGCTAGGCTCACATCAGCCCTTTGCCCATGCCAATGGGAACAACCGACAGGGGTCGGGAAATTCCCAGCATGTCCCGGCGCGAGAACAATCGGGTTGGGCAGTTTTCTGTGTATCTGCCTCACGACTAATCGTACCGAGAGGAGATGTCTGTGTATTTTGCTCAGTGTAGTAAGTGTGGTAAGTGCAGCGTAATGAGTTGAAGAGTAAATGTTTGTAAAGTGTAGTGTTGGAAATTGTTCGCGGCTGTTTATTCAATTTATTCGTAGCTAACCAGTTATAGTGGCCACTCCCCCATCCGCAACCTGAGGACGCGTCTGGTCGTCTGGCATAGGCGCCCCCTGCGTTCGCCTACGCGGCGCTATCGCAGGAGCAGAAATAATAATAATAATAATAATAGATTGCATTTGTTTTGACTCTATCGGTCTCCACGAGTACATTTCTCTTATAATTTTGTACCTATCTCATTCTCTCTAATGGAGAGGTGATGAAAATATCATCTCTTCCATCTTCATAATAGAACTTTTTGAGAAGGCAAATGTAATCAATAAGAAGGAAAATGTTTTGAATTACAAAGTATATTTAAAATCTACGAAATTTAATTTGCGAAAATAAAGTTTCTTAAAACAATATAAAATTAAAATGTGTTTCGCCCCGTACTGCCTACTGAGCTCGTCAGGAAGACATGTAGGCAGCACTATCTTCGACACAATATGATAAATTTTTTGATGGGTATAAATGAAAATTAATTGTAAAATTTACTAGTGGGAACAAAATACTAGTTCCCATCTAACGGTAAAGAGGGAAAACATACAAATTTTTTAATAATAATAATAATTTTTTTTTCGAGGGTATGTAGGAAATGTCATCTAAGGCACACCCGACTGGGTCCGTACAGCTGGATAGTGCGGGGCTGGTAAAATCATGAAAAATAAAATAAACAAAAACGCGAATAAAAACTACACAGCCGTTGCATCACAAACCGACCCACTAAAACCTACCAACTTTTACTCTTCTGGTGGAAGCCAGCCTGGTACCGGTTATCACATTACCTCAGGGTGGTGCCATTCTAGTATCGTCTCGACAACCGTTGCTGCCTTGACCTGGAACAAATTTAATAATTCATAATTTTAAATCCCCCGCGGGGACGTCAGATCTAACCCGTCTCATTTATACGCGTATTCGAACCGGCGCATTCATCTCCGTACGAAAAGGAGAAGTATTCCGGTCCCTCCCCGCGACATTCATAAAATGAGAGAAGTTGAGCGTATCCCGGTTAAGAAACCGTTCCGTCTTCTCCCTCCACGTCTATTTCCATGGATTCGTCTGACGTCCCTGGGTTATGTTGGGGTGTCGAAACGTCTCCCAGCGCTTGATTCATACCTTCGTCGGTTGCCCTGTCTAGATACCGCTAGGTCGATTGGGATGAGTTGTGCAATCAATCTCTCACGAGCATTTTTAATTCATTCGATTAATAACTGATGCATAGATACTTCGCAAGTGTCATTCTTTCCTGCCGCGGTCTGACTAGAATTTGTTTATTCCTTTTTGTTTTCATCTAGATTTCGTAAATTAAAATATATTATTTGTTTAATCGTATTTTCCTCGTCGTTTTCTCCTTTCTTATAAATATTTACGGCCTATAAAAATGTTATTCTCTCTCGTGCAGTTTTATCCGAGTAGTGTTCGATTAAGATTTATGACGCGGAACGGCCATCTTTTTCTTTTTTAAGCATTTTCGCGATATTAATTCTACTACCTTTCCAAATAGTCCACCAGTAACACCAAAATATGTATATATCTATCTTAAATGTGAATAAAACTTTACTTTTAAGAAATGTAAAATATTTACAAACAATTTATAAAAAATTATTTTATTGATAAATTTTTTTAATGTTTGCAAACATTACATAACATAAACATTTTACGTTTCTTAAAAAAAGGCGCTGATATATCTACCACAAGGTAGTGTGTCATCCTATAGAGGCATAAATTACAAATAATGTATGCTTTGGTAGACCTCATTTCATGTTCTTGGCTGATCAGGAGGCTGCGCGCAGGATCTGAAAATACAAAGTTGAGTAATAGCGGGTTAAATTTATACTATGTTAATATACCAATACCTTTAAATACGAATAGCATACCTCATTCATATCTATGATATTCTTATTTACTCAAATAACTATTTTGACATAAAATATGTCATTATACACTCATATAACCTGAAAAAAATTATCTCTCGCACAACTTTTCGATGTGAGGGCTGAGTTACCGACGATCTACACACGTTTATTGATCCGATTGAGATCATTTTGACCGATTGTTGTTCAATATTGTTATTATCCTGAAGTGGATTACAACTAGAGCAAAACAATGAAAGATAATGATTTCTCCAAGGAAAATCACGGACATACAATTGTATAGAGCACACAGAGAGATGCCTATAAGTGAAAGCAATTATACTTAAATAAACTTTAGCAAGCAAAAGCGAAGTCAACTAAATAAAAATTTAATACAAGTATTCATGTATGCATGCAGTAATGGTACGCAAGGTAGGGAGAAAACTTAACTATTTGGTACTTTGTAGTAGGGTAGCTGTTATAAGGATAGATGGAGATATAATTTGTGTGAGATACAATTTATAGTAATAAGGTAGACTTTATTTATTGCACTCAATAGTTACAGCGAGGTAGGGGAAGGGGGGGGGGCTCCTTGTAGGCGATCTGCGGAGCAACTGCACGAGCGCTGCGATGCGAGATTAAAGCACACAGTTATTGAGAAGCGATCTGATTGGATAATCCACAAGAATAAAGGGATTTCGCTCGATAACCGTCAAAACTTCATCGACGTGATTTTAAACGTACTTTGAAACATAGATATTCCGCCCACCTCGTTTTCTCATAAGCCGAAATAACTTTACAGAATCGTTCATAGGATAAACAAACGCGTAACAATTTAATTGCGAAAATAAACTAAGATTTAAAGGAATTTGATTGGCCTTGAGTCTCCCTGTCAAACATCTTGATTAACTTGCTAATTGGGCGCCGAAAGGTCATTGTAGCGGCACGTAAGGAAGCCACTCGTACCAAACCATCCTTGCCTGGGAAGGTTTCCATTACACGGGCCAAGGTTCACCGAGAAGGGGCTGAGGACTCGTGACGAATCAACACAATGTCCCCAACCTTGAACGAGGGCTGGACGTCCTCGCACTTTACCGTTCTCTGTACCGAAAAACCTAGTCCGACCTTAAGATTGGTTTCCGCAGCCTTAAGATCAGAACGCAACCAGTCAACTAACGCACTGTCATTTGTAAGCCATTTTCTAAGATTAAGGCCTCCGCTGTGCAGCAAATGTATTACCTGCTCCTGATTTGCACTAGGCTTCTTATCGTGAAATCACCTGAAAATACGTCGTCCATATACACCTCGTTTTCAAGGATCTCTCCAGCTAGAGGAAATGCCTTTCCTTCATCCTGAGCTAACTGCCTCAACGTACGACTTGCTAAAAAGGACGAAGAACCGCAACCAAAGGTGACCGTGGTCAAGAAATAGGTAACAAATTCTGCCGTCACCTCTTCCCTCCAAACAATAGATTGCAGATGATGCTCATCTTCGTGTACCTGAATTTGCAAGTACATTTTGACTATATCTGTTGCAAAAATAAATGGATAACGCCTCCAACGAGTGAGCAAGACGACCATATCCGGAAGTAAGTTTGAACCTACGATAATACATTCATTGAGCAATGAACCATCCCTGGTTTTGGCGGAAGCGTTGAAGACTGTCTTCAACCTTGTTGTCGTGCTGATCTCCTTGTCTACGCCATGGTGCGGCAGAAAGAAACATTTTTCTAAATTAAAAGCTTCATTGGGTGCGCGGCACATGTAACCCGCGGTCTCTTATTCCTGCATCGAGTCGATGTAAGCTCTATGGATTTCGGCGTTCTATTCGAACCGTGTCTCGAGATTATGCATCATATGCAAAGCTTATATGTAAAAATCTCCCGATTTTAATGGTATATTAAATTTTTTAGGTAATCTTACCACATATCTTCCTTCACAAGTGCGACTCACTGTATTCCGGTACATCTCTTCATAAAGTTCTTGCTCCTAAGTATAAAATCTTTTCTGAAGCAGCTCCTCGATCTTCCAAAGTTTTCGCAAGAAAGTATTGAGATGGGTGTTGGTGGTCTGCACATGAGCAGCAATCATGACCTTTGATGCTCGCCTGGTGCAGTTGGACCTGAGACTATCCATCCCAGCAATGTTTTCACTGCTATCGGTGAGTGAGCATCCTCGCCCTTGCGCAGTCCTTCTTCCATCATTTGAGCATGTATTTGACCACCCAGTAGTAAGTCGATACGGTCAGAACATCCAAACCTATGGTATGCCAGTGTGAGTTCCTCAAGATTCTTCTAGCTATTCGAACGACCTGAAAATGGATCATAAATAGTAACTCTGGGGATAACATAGGCGGTAACTAATTCAAAGATGGTGATGCTTTCAAAGTCAACCATTTTGCCAATAGTTTGGTTATCAATACCCTAGAATTATCATAGTGATCTTTCACTCCCTTCCAAGCATTCAAAAAATCGTCTCCTCCTAATGGAGTTTCCTCTATTAACTTAGTATTGCCTTTTAAAGAAGAATGTAGGTAGTGCATCTTATATAAAGCTGGAATGATGGCATCCTTAACGATCATCTCAGTGAACGAGTCCCTGTACCTAACTCATTCTTATATTTCATCAGAAAAACTAGGTAGCTCGATAGGAAGAAGTTTGGCAGGGTTTTGATTAGGAGCATTTGCTGAGTCGACAACAGACTGCGGGAGAGCACTTGCCTTTAACCGGAGCTCATAATCTCTTAATAAACAAAAATTAAGTGCGAAGTTTTCTTCTGCTTTGTCGTAGACCTTGTTGGTGAAATAGTTATCATCAGTGTCTGCTTCATCTTCCTCCAACAGAAGTTCATGATTATTATCAAATTTATCCTATAAACTTTTCAACAATTCAATCCGAGCCGCACAAGCTAATTCTGTCATCGACACAGTACCTAACCTCTTGAATTTTTCGTATAGCATGGATATCCTGTAGAACAGTCACATCTGATTATCAATAGTAGCCATGATCACTAAATATGCCTCAGCAACTTGAGAAAAAACCAACCAACTAATATATCTCCTAACGAGCAGAAAATATTAAACCAAGAGCTGATTCAGTTGTTACAGCGATGTAGGTTATGTATTAATCTCCTAAAGAGTGGTTATATAAATCGTAGCGCCTAACCACCTGGAATGATATGCTATAATTATGTAGCAGTCTAGCAGTCATAACTATCCGATAATAAATCAAGAAAATGTCTGCAGCTCCTTTAACTAGCCTAAGTTGCGCAACATCGTTGCTAACAGCTAGCCTCCTATCACCACAAAAAGAACTTGAATGAAAAAAAAAAAAAGACAACAACTGATTTTATCTGCCATCTGAAAGGTTGCGATGCAAGAAAAATCAGCACAAACTTGATATCGAGTTGACTAAGCCTAATATTGCATAAAATGCCCAGAGACGCTCATAGACCAGGGATGATCAACCTAAACAAATATCCTACAGGCTTCAGCTTCTCGCCCTCAGCAATACCCAACACTCGAGACCTATGTACCAGTATAAACATCAATCATAGATGCCATAAACCTGTCTAAAAATGGAAAATATCGGCAATTGATCCACTCCCCTGAAGCAGGGATGGTATTCAGCACCAATATCCAGCTTCAGCGACATATGATTTTGTAAATGTCCTTCAATTATCTTAATCAGCGACAGTAAACCAGCTAATTAGAATAAACGTGTTTTGCAGTTGTATACTATGCAAAATTTCGAACAAGTGTAATGCGATGGAGTCGTAACGTAGCATTAAGCTTAAGATTACAACATTAATGAGGTATGACACGCTTCAATACTTTTAATCACCTTGTGGAACGCATAACTAGCACCTTGTAGTTGATTACGCCTATGCTCATGTGACTATGCAGACTGAACAGGCTCTCACAACTCTAAGTTTATTGACCTGCGCCACTGGAGCACCAGGATAACTGCACTTACCCCTAACACTCAACTCCTCGCACTGCAGGCCTATACATGAAGTATCAAGAAATATCAAGTAGAGATATCATTACAGTATACTATAGTACATAGCCTATAAGCTGACGCATAGAAAGGATACGGTAGAAACTAAACGCGGAGCATATTTTTCTTTTTTTGTGAAATGGTAAAATAAAAAAAAAACAGAAAAAGAACGAATTGATACGATTATACCAGAAGAAGCAGAAAAATTAGGTACCAAAGTCAATAATAACACAGCCGTTTGGTTTTTTTTTCATGCAGCGAATCAATTAGATTTTAACCTTGCAAGGGGCGTCGACTAAAGACCAAAAGCAATAATAATAAGGTATTATAAGAAAATCAAGCAGAGCAGAGAGGCATATATTAAACGACTCAACCTTATTCTGTTAAAGTTGAAATTTGTCTGCCACAGCGCTCCTTTCTGCTTGACGCACATCGCCCAGCTGTGCCTGCTTGGACGCCTATGGCTGCCGTCTTGCTCGGCTGTCGTTATCCCGTGCTCCTCTGCTTTTGCCAATTGTTAACTGTCACCTGTTACTCCTTTTGAATTGTGTACCGTGGCCTAGATACGATGCTTGCTGGGAGGCTCAAATTTTCGGCCACCCCTCTCGTCCAACGTGGACTCATCCATCGCGGGCCGAGAATCCTGCAGAGTTCTCCCCTCCGCCGCCGAATAGACTCGCCGGTTGCGATGACGATGATGATGGCGATGTTGCTCCTCTTCCTGCGGGTCGCCTTGCCTAGGATGTGGTTTTTCCTGGCAACCTCCCATAGATGCTGCAGCACTTCCTTTGTTCTTAGCTGAATAATGCCTTGCTGCACTGTGGGGTCCGCTCTCCACATACGAGAACTTCGTTCCTCCCCCCATTCAGTACAAATACTTTCCGGAACAACGATAAATTAACCGTTGTTGTTGTTCTAAATGTTTCGCGCACTAACGCTTGAAAGACAACATATACTTTTTTCTCTTTTTCAAGCTGCATGAAACCTGTTGCGCCGTGTGTCGAATAGAGCTGCCGGCTTTCGCGCGCGCGACTCTACAAAATGCTGACTTGAAACACTCATGTTCGCGCGCCGGTTTCAAATTGTGTGAAGGCTCGAAGGCCGAATGTTTTAACGATAGGTCGAGAAATAAATTGAGTGAGATACAATTTATAGCAATAAGGTAGACTTTATTTATTGCACTAAATAGTTATAGCGAGGTGGGGGGGGGTGGTTCCTTGTTGGCGATCCGCGGAGCAACTACACGAGCGACCGCGCCTTTCGGAGCGCTGCGACGCGAGATTAAAGCACGCAGTTATTGAGAAGCGGTCTGATTGGCTAATCCACAAGAATAAAGGGATTTCGCTCGATAACCGTAAAAACTTAATTGACGTGATATTAAACGTACCTTGAAACGTAGACAGTAGCAATCCGTATGGTCGTTGTGTTATTTTTATTCGATATGGGCCTTAAGGTATGTGCTGGATAGAAGGAATATTACTAATTCAATATAATATGATACACTTTATTTAAAATTTATTTTAACAAACGTAGATTTTTACTACTTTTGTTTAAAGAAATATAAAATTATATTTCCCAAAAGAAACTTGACTGATGAAAATTAAATCTAGAAAACTGCATGACGTGATTGATTTTAAAAAAGAATTTCCTAGTTTATACAAATGAAAATATTCATGTATTAGAAGAAAGAGAATATTTCAGATATAAGTATGAAGTTAGTAAATAATTACAAAATTTTTAAAATTTAAATGTGTAACTGAAATTTTTATTTAAAGCTATCAAAATTATAATTCAAAAATAAAAATAATTACTGGAAAACAAAGAATTTTTAAATTTCTTGAACAAGGTTCTGTATGTAGATTAAATTTTAACACTAAATATCTATTCGACTATAAATAGAAAATATTTATACTAAGTATTTGTCTCGAATTTTAATACAAAATATTTACCACAAATATTTACTTGGAATAGATACTGTGTTAATGCTTATACCCCTCTCAAGTATTCATGAGAAATTTATTTGAAGTAGACTACTACGAAGTTCCAATGTCTAAAATTTTTTTGTTTTAAACCCAATGTTTAAAAAAAAGTTTTATACGAAATATTATACAAAGTGTGCAAATGCAGATTAGATATAATCTATTTTTGTAACATACGAATGAAATCTATCCAAGAGTAATATTTTACAAGTTGCAAGAAAACTTTATTCATTATTTTTTAATGAGTCGACTTTTACAACAACTAAATCACTGTAACAATGATCATAGTAATAATGGAGTGTACGGGTAAAATGATATTAATCGGATGGTGGGAATTAATGGTAACGATGAGCGGGGAAAATAAATAATATATTGCGAAATTGAATATAATGTAGATCAAATATAGGCAAAATATACGTATAACATACAAATATAATCATATAATAGTAATCAAAATGTTAACTTCAAGTTTTCGAGTTAGTGAGAATTTTTGACTTCATCCTTATTTACGAGTTTCAATAAGTTTTCCTAATAACGTGAATTAAAAACGTAGTATATTCAATGAATATACTTTTCAAACAATACTTGATATCAATCCACTAAATTTTACACTGTGAGTATTCTAGATAAAAGAATAAAAATTCCAGCTATTCAATTTCTATTTCAGGGGTAACACCACTGTAATAACGAAAAAAAGCGTTTTTTTAGGTATTCTTTTTGAATAGAAAGAAAGGATATAAAGAAATGATATTTGGATATATTATTAGTCTAATATTATAGTATATTTAAAGAAAATACATAATGGCTGATTTATAGCCGATCTCTTGAGACCTCTTGCATCGGAAGTGCTCCGCGGCACGCAGTGTACCAATCGCACATTTCAACCTGGAACAAAAAAAAACCTAATTCCTGATGTTAATAGCTAGTGAAACACGTCGGGGATTTTAAAAATATTGATTTTTGCAAATTTGGCAGTGAATTGAAAATAAATTAAAAATTTTCATGAAAAAAGGCACGTTTTTGTTTAAAAAAATTGTTTAAATCAATTTATTAAAAATCCCGTAAGTGATTTACTTCGACATATAATAAATAAGATAAGGTTAAAATTTCAAATGGATCGGATGAATACTGTTCAAGTTATGCTGCGTGCTCGTTGAGAAAAACTCGTTTCGAGAAAAATCAATTTAAAGTTTCAAAATTAGTTTCGGACGTAAAAAAATGAGGAAATCATTTAAAGAAATTTTTTTACTGTTAGTATGCAATGCCAGGACCATAAAACTGCCTTTCCAACTGCAAATTATCCTCCTCGTCTTCTTTTCTTATCGCTTTTATGTTCGATCGCGCCTCTTTCGCTGCATCGGACATAGAGTGTTCAGCGTGTCTGATGCGCTTATCGTCGGCTTCACAACAAAAATTGTAAGTCTGCAGACCTATATCCATCTTCAGAGCTTTCGTAATTCGAAGGACACATTTCAGGCCATCATTAAAATTGCACACTGCAATATCAGTGGCAACATCCAGAACTTTCTTGACACTCGAGTACGATTTCGGAGCCAAGTTCCAAACGGTGGCATTGAAACTTTCGTTGCTGTTCTGAGTATAACCTCCTAAGCAACGGAGCAGCAACTCATCTCGACTCAACTCTGTATAAACACGTTCAATGGCTTCGCAAACTTCTTCAGGAAGTGGCGTTTCACGATGAAACATGTCCAACGAACCTTCAGCTTGTGCGATTTTCCAAGCACACCAGGAATCTGAACAATTATCGTGCTGAGGATTGTCGTCGGTCGATATTTAATGATACAGAGTTGCCCAGATTTCATGCAATTTGGATTCCTCCGTATTGCCAAACCATAATAAATTGTTAATTAATCAATCAACTTATTTGTTAATTTTCCTTTTCCTTCAAGGCCTTTCGTCTTTTTTTTAGATTTCGAAGTCGCGTTCCCATTCTTTTATGTACATGATCGATGCACTCTTTTTATTGTACTTCAAAATTAGTGTACGGTTTAGAATCCAGTATGCCTTTGAAAGTCTTGCTATCACCATCACTAATATAATTCACATACTTTAGGCCATGGAAACTGTCGGAACGAGAAAACATTTCAATAACAGCATGTACCTTCATTTTACCAGATGAACCTTCATGATTTGCTTGACATAAATCGGCGTGTGATGCATACCATTTTTCGTATTCAGATGTTTCTGTTTTATTTGTCCAGTGCTCGCAAGACTTACAATATTTACATTTTACAGTCACATCAACGATTTTTCCAGTAAGCCCTCCAATCAAAGATACAACTCCAAAAAGCGACGAATACCCTCGTTTCTTCCAAGAACCATCTCCTGAAATGGTAATCCCTTGTGATTGACCATTTTCTTCGCTCTTTCGTCTCTCCTCTTGTCCAGCTTGCTTCATACTGTTATCAGGAACTGTTGATGTTGCTATTGAAATGAGATTCACTATTTTATCGTAGAAAGATTGGTAAACAAGACGTAGTAATTCCATAAATGCACAAAATTTCATCATTCCATTCGGTCCTACTCCTATCAGTCGCATTGCTAACACCATCCAACGATTAATTTCATATGCATTTTTTATAAATTTGCTGTTAGGTATAAAAATTTCTGAACACTTTGGGCAAACAATCACTATTTTTAAGCCCAAGCCCCGAGAACTTCTTTTATGAAAAGTTATATTAGAACCGGACGTTTTACACTTCACATGCTCAGAAATTGCAGAAAATACTGCCAAAAAGTTAATGATTCGGTATCCAAATGTATAATGTACATCGAAATCTGGAATCACCTTCAACTTCGTATCGATTCTTCAGCCGATTCGCTGATTTACGGCTCCGATGCCCTGTTGGATAGTTTTTTTTTCGTTCCTTTTCTTCCTGCGTACACTTTTTCTTTTTCCATTTTGCTCAACGTAATAATAAATAATTAAAACTTTCTCAAAAATATAGTTTCGAAAGCGAAAATGAGAGCGTCATTTTCTTACGATATACAGACGCTACACTAACGTACTTTGTTTTGAAACTAGCCTAACTGACTCATAATAGCTTAAGATGGACATCTATAGGAGCATTGCGAACAATAGATAAGCCAAAAGTCGATCCTTCTCATCAGGTACATACCTCTTGCAGATAAGCGAACGGCCGATTCGGAGCGGCCGAAGACGGTCGGTATATGTCCCGAAATTTCAAATAATATTTTTTTTTGCGATGGGACCTTTTATACCATATTCTAGAAGGTTCAAAGCATGTTTTAAGCCAACAAAAAAATCGATTTTTTGAAATTTTTACAGTGGTGTTACCCCTTAATTATAAAGGATTTTCCCTGAAGTTATCCATTATTATTAAAAGAAAATGCATTCAAATTTGATCATAGTTTTTCAAGTTAAGTATTATTGCTATTTTACTTTATTAGTTTATACTTATTTTAAAATTCAAAACTTGTTAATGTTTACATTATTATTTATAAAGTCTTTAAAAAAATTTCACAAAATCTTAAACTTGTTATAAAACTTGTTTTTAGAAAATTGCATAATATATGTAGCTAACTAAATATGCGATGTACAAACAAAGTTATTTTACAACTGCCTTTCAAAATTATAGTTTTAATATACCACTAAAAGTTCCAAGTCTATTAATAGTTCACACGAATTTTATTTATATAAATTTTAAATAATTCATAATTAAACACTCGCGGAAATGTCGAAAACTTTACCACGCACTCACTCAGTGTTTAATATATATTTTTACAACAGTAGTTTTTTGATAACATAAATATAAATTTTTTGTTAATTTTCTGCATTACGGTGAATTTGCAAAATATAATAATTTGCTTTAAATAATCATGCAAAGTTATTACAAGCGTGGTATACCACCTTACGCAAAAATGAAAATATGGCTGCCTGCAAGGCTTCCTCGCGGCGCGTTTGCAAAAATGGCCAGCTACACGCCGTCGCGACGTTGACGTGACCCTCGCTGCGGCCGCATGTATCACCCGCATAGATGTTACCAAATTCACCTGACAATAATTTTGACTTTCTTAAGCCAGAATTATTGCGCCGCACATGCAGGCTTTATCTGTATATTTACTCGAGTGTTTTAAATAAATTGCAACACATGAATTTAAGATAAAACGTGAGCAGTTGAAATTTATTCGATTCTAAAGTTACAAATGTATTCCATGCCATCTGTGCGATCTCGCAGCACGATGTTGCAAGTGTTCAATCTTACGAATAGTATTTTTTATTAAATCTAAACCTAACCGTGGTGAGCACGGCGGAACAATGCAAACGATATATTTAATGAAAGGAGGAAAAGTTAATACTCAGGGACACGAATTCTACAAAATACTTCTAGGTGAAGTACGAATGCGAATGAATGCGGCGGTACGATATTCGACATCGCACATGACGCTATGCCCTCAAAAAGTTTACAAAATCTGTTTTTTCTAGAATCCGTCATGGCATCCGTAAAAGAACGGAAGTGCAGGTTGGCCGGCACACTAGAAGCAAGAATCGATGGATAATCGCACAAAGTCATAATGTGGTTTCAAAAAAAGGTAGAAAGTGGCGTAGGAAAGCTATCGCGATATATGTATGTATATACAAGACGTGCGAGCTGCGAGCTGACTGATTACCGAATGAACGAGAACTCCTCCAGTATCAGTCAGCGCTGCTGCCGTTCGGCTCTCGCCGACTTGGTTTGGCTATAGTCGGCTGCGCGTGTGTCTGAAGTTAAATGACGCGTCTACTCGCGGCGGCGGCTGATGCTCGGTCCGCGGCTCGCGGCAGTATCAGGATACAGGACTAAGAAGTTAAGTGAAGTGCTAAGCAGAAGGTACACCTGGACAATGGCAACGACAAAGTGGAGCAGTGATTAATGCTTCGAATTCTGGCGCGGCGTTCTTGCAGCGGAGCAGCAGTGCAACGTATAGCCTCAAAGAGGTTATGTTTACCTAACAGCTTGTGACGTTGTTTTATTCAACTGCTACTACTGCTATTAGGTGAGATCAGTGCACTTGTATATCGACTGCCTCTTCAATCCATTAATAATAGTATTGTTTATAATTGACTGGTGAGTGTTGCTGTGGCTGATACTGCTGCTGCCGTAGAAAAGTCGGTCAGGAATTGAGATGCGATGCTGCATCTACGAGGCCACAGTACATCTATAAATACTCCAAACCACTAACAGAGTTCCAATTGGTTCTCGTTATCTTCTGTAGGCTAATTCTAATGTATGTTTTGCTGGTTCGCCCTGTAGGGCTCAGGAGTGTCTTTTGCCTTTTGTGTGCCTTCTAAGGTATTAATGTAGCTTTTGTTGTTTGTTTAGGTGTGCTCGAGATACGGGAAGTAAGAAAACGGGACTCTAGAACAAGTATAGCGGACATCAACTAGGGTAGGTCGGCCTACATGGCCTGCTACAGGGTGGTAACTTATTCGTTAACTTCTGCTGCTTCACGACATCAAAGACTTACACAAGCTTTTTATGGGCCAACGATGAATTGTGGTGACACGGATTAGTGCGGATAGGATTTAGAGAATGTTGTCGGATATAAGATTAGGTTAGAGGATAGTATCTGGCTGTGTAGAGCCTTTCCTCTATCTACGATTCTATATCAGTGTTAGGTATATCTAGAAAAAACAAGTCGAGCATCGGGCTGGTATCGGGCAGCTCGCATAGAGTATTATTTATATAGTAAGACACAGAATGTGGTGTTGCAATACATAGAAATAGTTTAAAATAAAGAAAAAAAATTTAGTTTTTTTTTCCCGCATGTTTACATTTTTCCGGGCGGGAAGAAAGTAGATACGAGGGAATCATGTGATATTTTTGTCCGGATTTTCAGATGAAAAAAGTGACCATTACGGTTGAGTCTGGAATAAAATCCTTTTTTTCCGATTATACCAAATGAGCGGTGAAAAAAGGTCTTTTTTACTCACTTATTTTGTCGGTCGGAAAACGGTCACTTTACCATCAGTGTGACTTCAACTTTAATCTTTAGTATTTTAAGACAATCATTTGAGTATTTTCACGGCTACTTAACCTATTAAACGCATGGCTAACTTAACCACGATATCGCACAACTATCTACGGGATTTTGGATATTGGCACGAAAGAACATTAATGGCAAGAAAACATTTTTAAAATAGTTTATTTATAACGAATTTGTTTAGACAAATGTTATAAACAATGACTCAGGTAGACCTAATAGTATCATTAGATTCTACGGGAAAAATACTACAATAACGTGTGTCAGATGTGCATAAATGTTAATTATTTAGTTACAATATTATTATAAACAATTTAACTAGTCTCTACTCATTACAGCCAATGGCTAAACTAGTAGAACTAAGCAAATTATTTGAACAATTTTTCTTTTGACATCAATATTCTTTTATGCTAATGTGCAACATCTTGTAATTACTTTTTCGAAAGCGCTGTCAATTTTGCAGTTGACTGTAGCAGATACAGGCTAGATGTAATTATATATAATTGTTCTATAACAAAATAATTAACTTTTATGAACATCTGGCATATGTTTTCGTAGTATTTTTCCGTAGAATCGAATGACGCTATTAGCTTTTCCTGAAAATCATTTTTAAAAATATTTGTTTAAACAAATTACTTATAAACAAATTATTTTAACAATGTTTTATTTGTCATTACTTGTTTACTTACTATTGTGCAACATCTCGTAGTTTGTTTTGCGATGGCGCGGTTAGGTTAGCCATGGGTTGCAATGGGTTGGGTTATAGCATAATTGAAAACTTTTTTAATATTCCATCTTTTTTCTCCCAAACTTCGTACACATATTTGGCATCAGAAAACAAAATTTTGAGAATCTTTTAAGATATTTTTACTGAATATTTCTATCGTTACTACAGATGATGGGCATAGCGCGTTTCTTACACATAAGAATTATACACGTAATTATTGTACACAATTTAGCATTGGTCAAATTATATATAGATATATTTGACCAATGCTAAATTGTGCACAATAATTACGTGTACAATTCTTATGTGTAAGAAACGCACTATGCCGATGATGCATTCATTTTTTAATAAAATTGCACAAGTTTTCTCAAGACTGCGTAGATTTGGAAGCAGATAAAAAAAATTGTATATTTTCTTCAAAGCAAAATAAACACCGAAACAATCTAAAACATTTTTTTTGTACCCAAATACTTGTTTTAAAAATACAGGACTATAATAAACAATTTAATTAACAAAAAACCCTTGTTTATTATATGAACACTTTAGGGTAGTTGAAAACTAATTTATTTTTTTATTTTTGAAGTCTTGCCCTTTCAAAAGTTGACAAATAATATAAAAAACATTTTAAAAATACATGTTAATATGTGGCGCCGGAATTTGAAACGTATTCATTATGGATTAACTGTTTGACATTTAAATCATATTTAGCAAATGGTGAGAGGGCTCGAAAAATAAAAATAAAAGAAACATTTCTAATGTATTTTTTTTATGTTGAATCGAAAAAATATATAATTTTAAAGCTATTTCATCATGTTTTCAGAGTTATCGGCATTTTAATTAGATAAAATCAGTAAAAAATGAGAAATTTTATTTTAAAATTTAATTAATTATTTGCTAAAATATATTTTTTTTAATTAAAAGAGTTCTTTTTTAAGTACATTTTAATGCTGAGTCGAAAAAAATGGATGACTTCTAAAGATCCATAATGCCACTAAAAGTAGACAATCCAGCATGCCTATGGCCAAGTGCACGTAAAGCAAGCACACTTATCCTATTCACTTCCCATGAGATTCCCTTTTTATATACTTTCTTACTTGAGTTCATGACAGCTATCTGATCACACTCTGCATGCACAACATCAATTTAAAACACTTTGACATTCAGTGCAATGTACTATATCTTTGAGTTCTGAAAATAGAATATTGATGTCAGTAATTCTATTTTTTGAATCACAAGACTCATGAACTGATGATGCGCTGTTGACTTTTTTCTTGAAGATGAAGAAGATCTTTGTCTCTTTTGATCCGGATTATCGCTATATCTCTATTCATAAAATCACTTGATCTCTTTTTAGGTCTACCTCAAAAAATTTTTTTATCCGGATGAGTATTTGCATATATCCTATATTTATATTTCACTTTATTAGAAGACATTTTTATACACTTATCACATTACAAAGAAAGATGCTCATGATATATAGTCAATCGGCCCCCTAAGTACAGCCTATAAAATCTATTAAAAAGAATTAGCACCCTAGACTCAAGTGAATATGAGATATTAAGGATCAAAGTTTTCAACCCCTAAAATACAGAAAGCAACAGAATACCATAAGACAGCCACTTGACATAACTTCAGCAATCGAATAAGGGCTCAAATGAAAAATTTGAACAAAAGCTATCATTAAAAAATTACTCCTAAAGGGGGCTTTTTTATTTTCACCCTTTTTCAGGGTCCAGAAAAAAACTATCCCTAAGGATGTTGGACCAATAGGGTTCGTTGACCACATTTTTTTTTTAACGAGACGGCAAATGACAGCTGACGTAAAAACATATCGATTTCAGTAATCGCCCTTTGGGGACCTGCTCCTTTAGTAGTATTTTAAGACTATTATTATAATAGCAGAATTAACCCTTAAATCGTCCATATCAAATTTCCCTACTTAGCTCACTTGTCAGCAATCTAGTGAGGGCTCAAATGAAAGATTTCTTAAAAATCTGTAATTATAAAATGACTCCAAATGGGGCTGCTCCATTTTCACCGTTTTACAGGTGGGGAGGGGGGGAGGATTCGATAAGGACGATTTAAGGGTGGATTCTGGTATTTTTAGAGTAGTCTTAAAATACTACTAAGAGAGCACGTCCTCAAAAGGGTGATGGCTCGAAAGGTAGCTTTTTTGTCAGCTTTCGTTTGCCACCTCGTTCGTGAAAAAAGAAACTGTTCCAACGCAGAATATTTGACCAAAATCCTTGGGGACAGTTTTCTTCTAAACCGTTAACCCCCTGTAAAGGGTTGAAAATGCAGCAGCCTACATTTGGAGTCATTTTATAATTATAAATTTCGATTGCTGAAAGTGTACCACGTGGTTGTTTTATGGTTTTCTGTTGTTTTCTGTTTTTTCGGGGTTAAAAACTATGATCCTTAATATCTCAAGTTCACTTGAGTCTACGGAGCTGATTTTTTTTAAATTCTTGTTTGTTGATGCTCTAAACGATGGCATAGGTTTTATAGGTTGCACTTAGTGGGCTGATTGCCTATGTATTTTGGGCATCGTTCTTTATACTATTTACACGTTTAAATTACACTTACACTTATACATGCACTTTTTATATTTCCCTATTATTAAAATTTACAATTGGCCTATGTTTTAATTTATGTAATATAAATACACTTTGCACTACACTGCACTTCACTTAGTTATCGAATTCGAATTCTCTCACGAACGCGAAGAATATTTTTCACACTTAACAATAATTAATGACGGATAAAAAGAGCTGTCAAAATTTGAATCCTAAAATTACAGATATCAGCTGTGTTTACATATAACATCGAACAAATGACAAAAATGTCTCTCAGTACAGAGACTGCTAATATAATAATGTTCATGGCGCTACAAGACAACAGGTACGTTACAATATAAGAACGGACCTAACCATTACTACATAAAACTTTCCAAAAGAATTAAAATTATATATATTTTTGATTTTCTTTTTAAAATTAGTTTCACAAATTTTGTCATATAAAAAATATTATATCAATTTTTCTAATGTATACATTATTTTTTTCTGATGTGTGTGACATGTAAAACGTCACAAGAGTAGTTTAGCAGCACCTATCAATAATTAGCAGCAGCATATGCTGAAAAGAGATAGGCAGCATAGGGGTAGGTTAGGTTAGGCAAGGTTGGGTAGGATAGGGAAATTAGGCATTATTTATTTATTTAACTATTAAGGGACGGGGCAGAGTCACGTACGCATACCACACTAAGCGCACGCTGCTTTATTGTTAATTTGACAATAATAAATATTAATCGCGCACGTATATTTAATATGCACACCACCAGCACAACACACAAAAATTACAGCCGCAGTAGCCGATTCAGCAACATGAGAGACAGAGAGCAACCCTGTGAAAGCCGAACAGTACTAGGAGGCACGAGCCGCGAGAGAGATGGAGAGATAAGCGTGCGGCGATAGAGCAAGGAGTATGCGCGTGCGTATATACGGCGCCGCAGTCGAGTCCATTCGTATCGTCGGATCGAACGGAAAATGAGGCTCGCTATTGGCTACACTGGAGACGGGCAGACATTACTTAACGTATAGCTGGCTGTTTCTGCATAGTCAAGCGGCCGTGAGACTTTATATTATAGCCATCTTATCGAGTTGAGGGCAAATGAATATCGATATAGAGGGCGTTCTACAGTATTTAAAGTAGCTGCGCCGTATAGGCGCATACTCGAGTGACCAAACTAAAGTAGTAGTTGACCTCCGGTTACTACTCTAATGAAAATCGAGTTTGGGCCTATAGCAACAGGTGGGCGACAACGAGAGAGAAAATCGAGTTCAGGGAAATAGAGGGAGGTAGGGTGTAGAGACGCCACGAAGAGAAGGACGTAGTCCTGCCACCTCATCTACTCTGTTCTGGACCGTCTCAGCGATCAGTCGTTTTCAGCCGTTTCCGAGTAGACACCAAGTAGAAAGCCGTGAGACGCCATCTTGCTACAGGAGGAATTTTGAGAGGAGTGTAGCGTGGTTTAAGTAGTTTATTTAGAGTGGAGATTTATTCGACGTGAGTAGAGATTATCACCGGAGAGTCTTCGCCCACAATGCGACCAGCATTAATTACCCTACCAGTAGTTAGTTTATATCGACACAAATTACTTTGTGAGATCTTTCCGTAGTTGCTTTTGGTTTTATATTATAGACTAGGATTGTTGTCACGTGCCTGGAGTGGAGTCGTGGAGTGTGTGCTCGTGTCGGAATTTGCCGTTACTTTAATGTTTCAGATGAGATCCAAAAATGGTATTTGATTATAATTATTTTCAGTTAGTGTACAGCTCGGCGTGTGTGCGAGAAGGTTAAGGGCGGCCATTGTGAGCGAGGCCACGTGCAGCCCCACAGATTATTACAGTAAATTAAGTAGATAAATACTGTAATTATTGTAAACAGAAGTGCGAGAATAATTACGTTGATTTCTTTGATAAGCTTCTGGTTATAACAGGGGCGCAGTATAGTTAATTTATCGCATCTAGGAAAAAAAGGAGGAATTTGGTTTGATTTTTTGGGTAAAGTCGTATAAACGGTATTATAGTATCGGCGGTAGTATTTTTGAGAATACGCGCTAATTTCACAGATATTAAATAATGTATAGGATTAATTGTAAAATTCAATGATTAGCTAATAAACGAATAACTTAAGATTTAACTTAACTATATTTACTACGTAGCTGATTACTCTAAGTCCTGCATGCATCTATATAGATATATAGATATACGTATCTCTGCTGACTGGAAAATATAATATTAATAACAATAATAATCAGTGGCTCCAGTATTCGAAGGCAGTGCAACGAGGGTTTCGCCAAGTATCCTGGCGTCGATCAGCGAGCCTCCTTTTGGGATCAGAGGAGTCAGTCAATTAGTGGGTATATAAGAGGGAAAATCGAGATTATTGCTATACAATAAATAATAATAATGATGGTATTCAAGACAACAAATACTAAATCATATATTCTAACGAATATTTGGTTAATATGTTCAGTATTTTACTCACAGTAACTTAGAAAGAAAAATTGCAAGTAATTATTAACTCAATAAACAATTTTTTGTAAAAAACGTAATTTTAAGAATAAATAGCTAAAAAGTACTTTTAGTATTTGGCGTATAACACTGAAACAAAATTTTTAAACATTATAAAACGACCGTGAGCGTATTTTGCGGGAAATTTCCTATGGAAATGGTGAATAAAGAAAACGATTTTTTCATGATTTCAAACGTCATTTGCCCCTTTGATTCCAAGGTCAGCAACTTATGGCCCCCAATAACCCAAACGACTTTTAATTGGGTCATTTTAAATAAAAAAAAAACGAAAAAACATAAATAAAAAACACAAGCTGCCCTTCAAATCACCTTGAAAATGCAGGTCAAGCTCAAGGTTAAGGTCAGCAACTTATGAGCACCTTCCACTCAAACAACTTTTAATTGGGTCATTTTTGGACAAACCACGATTTATTAACTTTCCTGCACCAAACAGGGCGTTGAGCTCTAAATAATATGTAAGAGTCGCTTTGATTCCTAACACGGGTACAAACCTAACCATAGAATTTCGTGCTCTTAATTCACATAATATTTAATAAATTTGTCTTTAATTTTCGTAGGAACTTTCCGATTTTCGTAAAAACCCAGATTTACAAAATGATTTTCCAAAATAAAAAGCACATTGAAAACATAATGTTATGTTTATTATTAATTAATTAGGTTTACTGTTATCATTATTATCTTTAATACGATAAATAATATACACTCAACGTTTATTTTATAAGTTGAATTCACGTTAGACCCATTTGATTTCTGTAAATTTCCAAATATACGAAATACTCAATAAAAATATATTAAAAACATAGTATTACTTTATTTACTAATTATTATGATTAATTAATATTATTATTACCTCCAATGCCCGAAATAAAATATATTTTACTCTTATTTTATGTCTTTAATTCACGTTAAATATTTCCAATTTCCGGAAATAACCATACATTCGAAATGCTAAATCAACATGCAAAACATGTACTAAAAATATAAAATCTATGCTAGCTGAATATTTTCTTTTATGGCGAAAAAGAATGAC
The DNA here is from genome assembly GCA_949152435.1 of Gastracanthus pulcherrimus. Lineage (NCBI taxonomy): Eukaryota > Metazoa > Arthropoda > Insecta > Hymenoptera > Pteromalidae > Gastracanthus > Gastracanthus pulcherrimus. The sequence goes on along the minus strand of OX424573.1, from coordinate 79,256,410 downwards.
CACAAAAAGGAACAAAATGAAATACAAAAAACAATAAAAAATTTTAACCACGATAAAATAATAAAGAAATACTTCAGAAAAACTGTAGGAGAAACAACAGAAACTACTATCAAACAACATAAGAAACGCATTATGAACATTAAAGTATTCTAGAAGATTTTTGTAAGATAAAAATGAGTACAAAAATAAACAAAATGAATGAAGAAAACCATTCAAAATTTTACCCACGCCGAAATAATAAAGAAATGCTACAAAAGATAATATAAAATGAATATAAGAAACCACAATACGTCATGAGAAACCATAATTAAACAAAATGAAGGACGTAATAAAACCATTAAATATGATAGCAGAATATTTTTTTACAGGAAATGAACGACCACAAAAAGGAACAAAATAAAACACAAAAATGAAAGAAAAATTATAACCCCTTAAAAATAATTAAGATATAGTTAAAAAAAATGGGAGAAAGACATCAAAAACCACAAAATGGAGAGACAGACGTAATAAATATATGAGTTATACACGTTATTTTTTGTAATAGATTAATACAACATAATAAAAGAAAATAAATTGCAACCCAAACACGATTCAGAATTACGGAAGCGCTAAAAAATTGATGAAAAACTGAATTTCATGATTATTTGGAATATTAATTGAATGTAGATGTTAATACATAGCGTCGATTTAAAGCCGGAGAACTAATACCTTAATAAATTTCTCGATGGATTACGGTCGGGACATTCAAACTTAATAACAAGTATTAATATTTTGAGGCTTCTATTTCCTAAGTTGTATGCGATTATATTTTTTACGATTTAATTCTAGCATATTTTTTTAACTATAATTAATTTTTCTTTTCGACTTACTTTAAGAGTCTTGCAATCTTGAATAAATTTCTGACATTTTATGATTTGAATATTAAAATAAAATATATTCATGAAATAAGGTAGGTAAGTAAATATATGGAAATATATCTATAAACTTATAGGAATAACATAGTTCTACTTAAAACACTAAACTGTTAATCATTTTTTGTAAAACGTTATTAAAAGTACATAACCTAAATGTTAAAAGTTTTAAATTGGTCATATATGCGCCATAAACCTCGGAACTGTTAAACAAATCAAGTTCTGAATACATAATTATAATCAACATCCTCCGAAAAAACAAAAATCAATAGTTATAAAAAGGTAATGAATCATTTTCAGGTCGAGGCAGCATTATTGTACGATTCTGTATTTGCGTTTAATGATGCAATTAATAATGTATACAAGGATATAAATTCAGATGAAGGTATAAAAAAAGTACAACCTAAGCCACTATCATGCAATGGAGAAGCAAAATATGAAATGGGAATAAATATATCCGAAACTTTTGTAAAGGTAAATAGATTAAAATATTTTTTTACAAGTTAACGTGCACTAACAATGTAATATTTATTTTAACTAAGAATTTAATACGTAAAAAAATGTGAGTTTAGTTTAACATTTATGGCTTGTATAACGTTCTCTATTGCCGATGCTTTATATGATCTGAGTGGAGTTCATCATTATCTATCATGTGTCCAGTTTATTCAGCGGCGGATCCAGGAAAATTTTTTATGTTAACCCATGAATCCTTAACTTAAACCCTAAACCAATAACCAATTGACCCTGAACACATAAACTGTAAAAACATAATCCTATAAGTCGAAAATCAATATTTAATTAATAAACGCATAAACCTCAAAACCCAATTAACCCAAGATAAGCAATTTAGAATTAAATAAATAAAAAAAATGTAACCCATGAATGTGTTACATTATCACGCCCGCGTCGACTGCTTGTTCTAATTCGCGAAAAAATAAAACAGTCACATTTTTCACAGTTAATTGAAATATTGATTTCCCTTCTTTCGTTTTACCGAGAAAATAATGGGTTTTTCATGTCTTCTCTTTCGTGTGTTATTGTTTACATTGCACGCCACCGGCCCACCGCTTCGAGTGTCGATACTCTTATTCGCGGTAGATATTAATATTTTCAGTTATGAAACACCTTGCTTGCAATTTAGGGATTTTCAACTGATTCAATAATTTGAAAAACATTTCCTCATCTGTTAAGCTTTGTAATGGCTTTGTAATGTTCCTGGCCTGTTTTTATTTTTTAGTATAAGATTTGAGGATAAATAGACTTATTAGTCTCACACTATCGTATTCATTTCGAATTTCGTATTCAGTACGAAATAAAGTTAGATTTAGATTCCATTGTAGATAGGTTTGTGACGACCGACTGTAAACATACATTAGAATTAATATTATAAGGGGAAATGGCATATAAAGGCATTAATTAAAAAATTTGATTATATTGTCATGCGCTATGTAATCATTTAAGTGACACGTATGCTATACGCCACTTCTGGATCCGCCCTGAGTGTATTAGAGATGCCACCATGCGAAATCACATTCTCCGAGGTATATCTTCTGATTGGCGTTTCAAAGGCATCCAAAAACTTTAGCATTCCATCTTACGATCTATGTACGTTAATCGAAAAAATATACAACTTTATCAAAATTAATCTTTTACACTCACTATATTGTGTCGTCTAAATTCGAAGCTAAAATTGTATTTTCCATTATTTTTCTTCGCCATTACTATTGTATTAAATGGAGGCCTAGCTACACAAATCTTAACATGACTCAAAGCACGGCTAGATTCTACCTATGACTATTATTGTCATTTACAAAACCGGTTTTCTGCGTCACGTCACTCTGGAAGACATTTACGGAAGTGAACTGCCAAATACATAAAATTTCATACTTAATAGCAAAATAAGATGAAAGATAGAAAACTTTCATACAGTATAGTACATGATGACACAATAATGTTTAAACATTGGCAGAAATATACGTGAATTTAAGCACCGATAGAACAACTAAAAGCTGCGAAAATTTATGAAAATTGACGTCATATTCTGCTCACTAAAATTTGATTTGCATATTATTTAAATAGTTAAAAGACTACACGCAGAATAGTTGACGTAAATTAGCAAATCAGACCTTGGCAGAAATTAATCAATATAGCTACATGTTAGTTACAGATCGTCAGCAATAGACCGTAGTTTTTAATGCGGTTACGTTGATTTATTATTAAACGTTAGAGCCGCGTTTGTCTACCTCTGACTTTTTATTAAAAAGAAAGAAATTTGAAGAAATGTCGTTCAGCCGAAACAGGTATAAAAGTCCTGGGACCAACAGAAACTAATACAATACAAAACAATATCATTAGACGTGATATAATTTTTCATGCATTAACTTAATTGTATGCAGAATGGCGGACATGATAGTGAAGAAAATATTTATGCGACCTTTGAAAGCGCGCACAGTATATCGTAGGTTCACCAAATGGTTGGTCTGCACCAGCGATTTTAATTCTAGTATACATTTATTTTATATATCGTAAAGCAGGGTATCTTGGACCAGCGGGGTGTCTTGGACGACTATTCTAAAATAACTTTTATCAGCTCTATAAAATATCTGGAACGTTAGTTCAGCTAATCTAATCATACTAAATCATTATAAATACGATTATTACAATGTTTCATCATCAATAGAGGTCTTATAAAACGCCATTTCACTGTCAACTAGCACATTATAAACTGGAATTAAACTGAAATTGAATTTTGACTTAATTGTTTTTTGAAATAAATTTTTTTTAAGATAATGGAAATAATGTTTTTTGAGTTATATATATATATATATAAAAATATATAAAAAAATATATATGTAAAGGCCAAAATTAAAAATTCTTTTCAGTGTCTATACTCGCATATGAACATACTCTATTCATTCTCATTTTTACTTTTCTGTTCTTTCTTTTATATATATATATATATATATATATATATATATATATATATATATATATATATAAAAGAAAGAACAGAAAAGTAAAAATGAGAATGAATAGAGTATGTTCATATGCGAGTATAGACACTGAAAAGAATTTTTAATTTTGGCCTTTACATATATATTTTTTTATATATTTTTATATATATATATATATATATATATATATATATATATATATATATATATATAACTCAAAAAACATTATTTCCATTATCTTAAAAAAAATTTATTTCAAAAAACAATTAAGTCAAAATTCAATTTCAGTTTAATTCCAGTTTATAATGTGCTAGTTGACAGTGAAATGGCGTTTTATAAGACCTCTATTGATGATGAAACATTGTAATAATCGTATTTATAATGATTTAGTATGATTAGATTAGCTGAACTAACGTTCCAGAATATATATATATATATATATATATATATATATATATATATATATATATATATAAAAGAAAGAACAGAAAAGTAAAAATGAGAATGAATAGAGTATGTTCATATGCGAGTATAGACACTGAAAAGAATTTTTAATTTTGGCCTTTACAGTATGATACAGTACTCTGAAGTCAAAAAGTGATCCAAGACACCCCGGTCTACGGTATTACTCATTCATTCGTTAATGTAGAAAATCGAATTAAAATCTTTTTCTTTTTTTAATAAATTATCAATAAAACAGCGGTTGGTAGAAATGAAACGCTAGAAATTGACAATATATCCGCTGTTTTAATGAAAATGACTATTTTCATCAGAGGTACGCTGCGAAAGAACTGCTGAAAATGAAATGGGAGTAATTATCAGTTTCTCAGCAGTTTTTCAAAAACAGTAAAAATTGCTAGTTTCCTGGAAGTTTATTAGCAGTTTATAAGTTAACATGAAGGTCATTATGGTTCACAATTTAGGTTAATTACATAAATCTACCTATGTATGCAATGATTTAAATATTATTGCACTGAGATAAATAATGACTTGTAGTAATAAATTAATAGTATTTCTTAACTTTTAAGGATAGCAAATTTGAGTATGGTGAAATGAATATTGTTTGTCAGTTTAAACTGTGACAGCCGAATTAATATTCTGCTGTGTGGGTTCTACTTTACGAAACAAATACTTTTATTTGTATACGAAAACCACTCACGAGCTTCCACTGACTAATTATTATTATATTTGTTTGTTTATGTCTAATTAAGCATTGACGTTGATCTGGAGGTAGATTTTCAGATAATCTTAGTCTATGTAAAATAAAGGACAAATGCGGATACGCAATCGAGCTGTGACTGCACGTCAAGGTGCGGAAAAGCGCGGAAAAGTTGTGTCCGGCGTGATAAGGTGAGACATATGGACAAGCTGTGTCCGTCGTGATAAGGTGGGACACGCGGACAAGTCACTTCCGGTGTGACAAGGTGGGACACGCGGACAAGTGTGTCTGGCGTGACAAGGGGGGACACGCGGAGAGTGTGTCTGGCGTCTTACCGTAGTTACTGATCCTTGTAATAATCACTTGTTGATTTTTATATTTATTAATATGATGGTTAGTAGAACATTTGTATATATTTTTAGAATTTGAAGGGAACGTAAAATAATTTGTTATATATATTTAAATTCTCATTATAACATTTTATTTTTAGATTTATTTCTGACAACAATATTAAATACATTTTTCTTTACTTACTAATCCGAGGCTCTAATCCGAACTAGACTATTAGCACTAAACTTAGTTTTCGAATAAGAACGGATATATATATATATATATATATATATATATATATATATATATATATATATATATATATATATATATATATATATATATATATATAGTGGGTCACTCTCTGTGAGAGAGACTAAAAAAAATTTTCTTTTTCATTTCTTTGGCAAAAATGTTTCTTTTGGTATATAGAATATATGTAAATTTTTTCAGGTTTTTTGAAACCTTTAGGTTCAAAGTTGATTATGACTAAATATAAGCATATAGTCATCTTTTACATTTTTTACAAATTTCAACCTCCATTTATTCAACAAAATTATATCTTTTAAAAAAATAGCCACAAAATATTTTTTAGAAAATTTTCTCAATTTTTCATAAAAAGTGGTTCCAAAACCTTGTAATGCCCCATTTGATCAATTAAACTCGTTTTAAAACTTAAAATCCTGAAGAAAGTGGGTTTGATCATTAGAACTATTACACAAAAATCATGAAGATAGCATTGTTCAGTACAAAAGTGACTATCACAGTCGTAAAATGGCAAAAGTGCAATATTTATATAAAAAATCAAAATAACATGAAATATTGTTAATAAAATTATTAAAATGCACATTTTAGCAATAAAGTCATATTTAGCTTCAAGCAACTTTACATATATGGTCTTAAAGAGATCTGAAAAAATTCACCACTAATTATTTTATATACTAATAGGATCATTTTTGCTGAATTTTTTTTTTATTCTCGTTTTCAAAAATTATCATCCATATATATGGATGATTTTCTGTGAATTTGAAGACAAAAAAATTCTCTAACTAATTTAACATGTATATAGGGTTCTTATAAATGTATGAGAATTTTTACAGTTTTCTTTGCCCAAGTATGTTCGAGTTACAGTGAATCAAAGACGGTAATTATAGCATTTTTTGTATTTTGGAGCTGTTTTGAATGATTTTTAACTGAATAGGAGTGTATTTTACGCAAAAATTGCATCTGTCCTTTCTTATGCAGATTTCTTAATTTTTCAAGAAAAGTATTTTCAAAGTCATATGGCCCTTCATTACATGGATTTAGTGCATTTAAAAACTCAAAAATTGAAAAAAAGAGAGCTCGAACTCTGTCGACTACCAAAAAATTCACGGAGATCCCTTTCTTTAGTGCAAAAGTACCTGTAGTAATAAAGCTGCATTTCTTGCTCAAAATAGGTATAATGATCAAATTATCCTAAAGAATTATTAAAGCGTACACTATAATAATTCTTCGGGATATTTTTACCATTATCTCTATTTTTAGCAAGAATTGTAGCTGTATTGCGGTATTGAGACTATAACAGTTTCTTTTGTATTAATATAATCTACCTTCATAACTTTTTTAGTGATGATCCATGTAGCTGCCCATATATATGGATGACTATTTTGGAGATCGAGAATAAAAAAAAGTTTCGGCAAGAAAGTTCCTTTTAGCATATAAAATAGTTAGTGGTGAATTTTTTCAGATCTCTTTAAGCCCATATATGTAAAGTTGTTTGAAGCTACATATGACTTTATTGCTAAGATGTGCATTTTAATAATTTTTATAACAATATTTGACGTTATTTTGATTTTTTATATAAATATTGCATACGAGGTCTGTCCCAAAAGTATCCGACCTACCTCGATTTTTCGTCGCTTGATTTACTCTTCGTCATCCGGGGGGTGGCATCCTTCAAAGTAGTCCCCATTTGATTGAACAAGACGCTCATATCGATGTTTCCACTTATTAAAGCACTCTTGAAAGTCAGACTTCGGAATCGCCTTTAGTGCATTCGGCGCATTAGTTTCAACAGTCTGCTTATTGTCGAATCGATGTCCTTTAAGCGGCATTTTCAATCGAGGAAACAGCCAAAAGTCGCAGGGAGCTATATCAGGACTGAATGGAGGTTGGCGGAGCTGCGCAACACTGTGTTTTAATAAATACTGCTGCACAAGGTTTGATGCGTGCGCTGGAGCATTGTCGTGATGAAGAAGCCAGTCACCGGTTTCCCAAAGTTGCGGTCGTTTTCTCCTGATTGCATTACGTAATCTTTTCAAAACTTCAACGTAGTACTCTTTATTGATTATCTGGCCTGTAGGGGCATATTCGGGGTGCACAACGCCCTCATAATCGAAAAAAACAATCAACATTGACTCGATGAACGAGGATCACTGTTAACAGATCTGCGGCCACTTTTGAACCGCCTATACCACTCTTTTATTTGTGTTTTGCACATACACTCATCTTTAAAGGTCTTTTGCAACATTTCAATAGTTTCCGCACAACTTTTACCGAGATTAAAGCAAAATTTTATGCAAATTCGCTGTTCGATTCGTTCTGCCATTTTTAGCAATAAGCAAATTGCGACGAACGCAAAAAAGTCGTTGTAAACAAATACACGCTGCGCGGGAACTAAGGCGTTTCATCGGTATCTCAGGCTACTGACGAGAAGGTTAGGAGTTGCTGGTGACATTCGTACCCTCCAGAGGTCGCCTGAGTCTCTCCGCGCGAAGATATGAACGTAGGTCGGATACTTTTGGGACAGACCTCGTATTTGCCATTTTGCGACTGTGGTAGTTACTTTTGTACTGAACAATGCTATCTTCATGATTTTTGTGTAATGGTTCGAGTGATCAAACGAAGATGCTTTTTTTAATGCAAAAGTACCTGTATAAGTACCTAAATGGCAATCGCGATGTATTTCTTGCTGACAACAAAAATAACAGTCATATTATGCTAAAATATGATTAAAATGCCTATTTAGCAACTATAATAATAGGTTCGACTACATAGATCGTCACTAAAAAAATTCAGAAGGTAGCTTATATTAATACAAAAGAAACTAGTATAGTCTCAATACCGTAATAAAGCTGCAATTATTGCTAAAAATAGAGATAATGGTAAAATTATCCTATAGAATTATTAAAGTGTACGCTCTAGGATAATTTGACCATTATCCCTATTTTTGGCAAGCAATGCAGCTTTACTACAGGTTTATTACAATTACTACAGGTACTTTTGCACTAAAAAAGGCATCTCCATGAATTTTTTGGTAGTCCACCGAGTGATCGAACTCTCTTTTTTTCAATTTTTGAGTTTTGAAATGGACTAAATCCATGTAATAAAGGGTCATATGACAAAAAATATTTTTTTTAAAAATTCATAAAATTTGCAAAAAAAGTGCAGATTCAATTTTGGCGTAAAATGCACTCCTATTGAGCTAAAAACCATTCAAAACAGCTTAAAAATGCAAAAATGCTAAAATTACCGTCTTTGACCCACTGTATCTCGAACGTACTTGGTCAAAAAAGTCTCAAAAAATTCACAGACAATCATCGAAACCGGAAATGGAAAACAAAATAAAATTCTTTTTAATTTCAGAAAAAATGTTCCTTGATTTCGATATCCCGGAGAGTTATATATTTATATATAAGAATATAAGTTATTTTATGAAAAGTCGAGAATTCATAAATATATGTATTCTCGACTTTTCATAAAATAACTTATATTCTTATATATAAATATATAACTCTATATACGTAATATATATAATAGTAATAGTAATAGTAATAGTAATAGGTATATATATATATATATATATATATATATATATATATATATATATATATAGGTAATTCACTGGGAAATCGAAAACAAAAAAATTCTTTTTAAATCCAGAAAAAATGTTCTTTCTAGTATGTAGGATGCATGTACATTTTTTCAAGCTTATAGGTGTAGAGTTGTTCGGAACTGAATATGACCATATATTTCCATATATATATATATATATATATATATATATATGGAAATATATGGTCATATTCAGCCATATATATATATATATGGAAATATATGGTCATATTCAGTTCCGAACAACTCTCTCATATATTTATGAATTCTCGACTTTTCATAAAATAACTTATATTCTTATATATAAATATATAACTCTCCGGGATATCGAAATCAAGGAACATTTTTTCTGAAATTAAAATTAAAATATTCTCGTTTTTTCATAAATTAACTTATATTTTTATGTATGAATGGATAACTCTCTGGAAAATCGAAATCCAGAAAATTTTGTTTCCTAAAAGAGGAAGCTTCGTGATCGTCAAAAATAATTTTGCTAAAAACATGTTAGAAACATGTTTTGAGATATAAGGAAACAAAATACACTATTTTTAGTAAATGTCCATCTAGATGTGTGTGTGTGTGTGTGCGTGTGTGTGTGTGTGTGTATGTGTGTGTGTATCTGCGTGCGTGTGTGAGTGTGTGTAAGTGTGTGTGTTTGTGCGTGTGTGCGTGTGTATATGTATATATGTATCCATATCTCGATTAATCAACGGTAACATTTAATACTTGAGGGCCTATTTGGTTTGTTTTTTTAAACGAAGGGGTCACATTAGTCATTTTTATAGTTTTTCGTATTTCGTTTTGTTTGACACCCGAAATTTCGGATAAGGTGTTTCTTTTCTTTTGTTATACGCGGAAACGTCATTTTTTGTTTGAACGGTGATTGTTGTGAAATATATGATGCAAAATTTTTGAAAGAATTGAGGTAATTATGACAATGGAGAAGATTATTCTGTAAAAATTTTGAGACATTTTGGTTTTCTATGATTGAGAAAAAAATCGTTTCGTAAAAAAGGTCGATGTTCTATGGCAAACAATAACTTGAATAAATCGGCATCATTTCTTCTGAAAATTTATACAAAGGTAACTTTTCACTATCTTTTGGCTAAGTTCTTTGCTCAGATCATACGTACTTTTAGTTTTTGAGGTATTCGAGTTATATATTTTAAAAAAAAAATTTGAATGTATATTTTTTAGGTATTACACGGTAATTTTTTTTACCAACGAACACTTATTTGTTTTCAACTTTTGATCAAGAATTTAAATCAAAAATAATTTCCAGAATTCATCGAATCATTTTCGCTTTATAACGTTTTTTCATTCGTATTGCGCAGTAATGTTTGACAAAACAAAGCTCATTTTATACGTTTCTTGATGAATACTTCAAATCAAAAAAAAATTTTAAGATTTATTGATTCGTTTTTGTATTATAACTTACATTTTTATGATATTCATTTTTTTCAATAGATTTTTTCTTGTGTATTATGCTGTAATTTTTGGTCATTCTAAGATCATTATTTATGTTTTTTGAGGAATATTTAAAATGAAGAAGAATTTTTAAGGTTGATCAATTTGTTTTTGATTTATACTGATTTATCATTTTCATGATATTTTTGTAATAAATTAATCCGTTGTTCATAAATTCGATCAAAAGTACGAAAAGAAATTATTTTTAAAAGTAGAATGCATTTACTATATTCATAAATAAAATTTAATCAACAATTATACATATAATTATAGTATTGCAAAATTTATTATTGTCTGTAGTATAAACGGTACTTCATACCGTCACAACAAATCTGACCCGGACCCTAAGTGACCCCCAGGGTCAAGTGACCCCGTCTATGGTCCCACTGTGGAGTCAAGGTCATGTTTGTTATTATTGTGACGACACAAAGTAACTCTGCCTATGAAACCGACCAAAGTCAGATTCCCTGCACTACTATAATCTTAGAACTAAAAATTCAACTAGTTGGTACTGTAACTATACAGTCTGTACAAGTAACTATATAAAAACAGATCATGGTACCGCTAAATAGTCAGGGCTGCATTGTCCAAGACACGACTGTCTGTACACCTCCGTAGCTGTTTTCGTAAAGTTACCGTTCCTGTGGCTCGATTAAAACTGAATAAAGATAAGTAGTAACTTCTACAATTACCACTGCACTTTTTCCATTACTACTATAATCTTAAACTAAAATTTAATCAGATATAATAAATATAGTGTGTATGAAGGATATATAGGATGGGTGGGGGGAGAAATATGTTAGGTAAGTAAGTACAAAATAAATATCTTAAAGCCAAATTTATTCATTCTTATTAAATTATACAAATTATACATCAGGATAAACGCTAGCATACAAAAACGATACTAAATTATATAAATGTAAATTAATAAACTTGTATACTATATCATAAATATCTTTTATAGTTAAATTAATATTATTTTCTTTTAAAGTTTTATCTATATTAATTACAATACCCGCATCGAAATCTTGCCTAGCATAGTGTGTATTGTTAACTGTAAAATAAGAATATTGTGAATTTTGCTCATCATCCAACTTATTTTTAGCATAAGTGCCAACTTCGTTCAATACGAAATTAACAGATTTTTCTATCTTAAGTAAATACTTTATTCTATAATCAATTAGCTAAGATAATGCCACCAATCGGTCGAAAGTGACACATTTAAAGACCAAAGAAAATTTACGAACACATTTTGCTGATGGCTCGCCAGATTCTTTTGCATCATCTTCCAATAATTCAAATGCTCTATAAGAGAAACTAATCATAAAACGGATCTTGTAACCAGCAATGCTTATTCGGTAATTCATCAATTTTTCTTCGTTGAAGGCATGAAAAAATTTGTTAATCTCCTTGAACTGCTCTTGAAACTTCTCCCAGACATCAACGGAGAAGGAAAAACCGTAAAAATTGCCGAATTTCCTAGACCAAGATAGATGATTTTGTTCAACCCATATGACATGAGTAAAAGTTGGTGGCAATGGTACTTTGAATTAGCCAACTTCTATCACGAGAATTAACAATAACGCAAAAACTCTCTTACAAATTTCTTGTAAACTTTTATACAGACTCTTTCTTCAAGTATCTCCGTCGTACCAGTCTAATCCATGATGATGCAAAGTCAGCCAATTGTTTTGTCTCGAGATATCTTTCCGTAAAATCTCGAGATACAAATCGAGGACACGACCCAATGTGCACTAAAGTCTTTATGCGAAGCAAAAACAGCAACTTCTTCAGGCACCACACGATTGTTGTTATCCTTGAAGCACTGTAAATCAATTACTAAATCCATTTTCATTCTTTGAATGCTACGTAACGACTGACGCTCTGATGTCTTGGGGTACGAACTTATTGGATATGTTACGTCCAGCATATCGCCTCACGCTCATCGTATCGACGTCAAGCTATACGTATCTTACCATACTAAATCCTACTTATCGACCTACGCTATACAACTAGTATCCTACCTTGCCAACCTCGTACCCCAGCATATCATACTCATCCACCCCAATTTTACCTAACTCCCCTCCGTCTTTGTAATCCTATCGTAAACTCGCACTTCCTATTTTCACTACTATCATATTAAATATCATCTTCGCTATCCTGCTCTTGCAAACGCCTCGACTCCCAGGTAAATTACGCAACTATTGACCAAATCCAGAGGCGAACGTGATTTAATTCCATATTAACTTCGCGCCATTCATTGCTTACGCACGACGTAACAATTAGAGGCCCACTCTCCGGGTCATTTTAATAGCAATTAATGCGGATAGCAAATTTTTTTTCGAAATTCAAACATGGCCAACGTAGAATCGGAAAAGAAATTAAGAATTGAAGAGCCCACCGACATTATAAAAAAATATGTAACGGCAACTGACCCAAATTTTGCAGCGGGCGATCGCGAAAGAAATTTAGGAGAATTATTAGCATTTTTACAACAACGATATCAAATCGCGAGCGAACAGTTTCCGGAACGCGCGGACGACGTAAATAAAATTTGCGAATTTTTACAAGATAACATTGACATATCAAAAGTGCACGACGCGTGTCAGGATGAATTAATGATAGACATACTTCTAAACTTAATTTACAACAATATTAGTTGCAAAGAAATTATAGAAACTATTAGAGATAGTAAGTCAATTAAGAAATTTTACCGCGAAATACACACAGTTTTAAACAAAAACGCCGAAATAATGGAAGTAACTGCCTATCAATCTATTATTAACTCAACAAATACGACAAAAACCCACCCAAAACGGATCCTAAATTTCCACTCCAAAATAATGACAACACCCAAAAAATTGACATTACAAAAACATCTCCACTTTTTGCTACTCCAAATATACACAGCAGACCGTATCATACAAACCCAGCAAATAATTATCATAGACAACCTTACAACAATTTACAATCTTTTCAAAACAACACTCTCACCCCGGTTCGCAATTTATCAATTCAAGATGCAGTCGAAATGATTCCAAAATTTAACGGCTACAATATCCCACTTAGAATTTTTTTGGACGGATGTAGAGAAGCGCGAAGCATGATACCACCGTGTAATGAGCCTGATTTAGCGAGATTGATAAAAATGCGCTTGTCCGGGCAGGCATTAAAAGTGCACAACAAAGAATTTTTCTCAATATGCCGGAAATAATAATGTATTTTGATCGCACATACGGGTCCGCAAAACGTTTTCACGAATTACTGGGCAAATTAGCAGTAATGAAACAAAAATACGACGAAAACGTCATTTAATTTTCGAATAGATTAAAATCTGCCGCACAAGAAGCATACAAGGCCGCGTTGCGTGAAAAGAGGCACAGATCAGATCTTGCATCTAAATTAGAAAAAGATAGTGTAGCATATTTCATTCGCGGTTTGCAATGGGTTATAAAAGGGCGAATGGGCAAACACGAATCTCTAGACGCTGCGATCGACCAAGCAATCGACATAGAGCGCGATTATGCATGCCAAAATACAGACGAACAAATGAAAATACCATAGCCTCCTACACAACCAAAAATTAACGAAAAAGAATCGGCACATAATTATTTAGTCGATAGCAAAAGGGTAGAAGCGTGTCAAATGTGTCACCAATCGGGCCACACAGCGCCTAATTGCCGGTACCGTACCAATGGCGCCGACGCTTCGAAGGCGCCGGCCACTCCCCAACAAAGCACCTGGGCCACGCCCGATCGTGAAAAATCAATACCAACTAACTCGCAGGGGCGCCCGCAACGTGTCACGCAATAATGAATACATCCGAAAATAAAAATCAATACTCCAACTATGTTCCCGCAACCAATATACATCAGCCAAACCAAGAACCAAAATGATATCACTAAAGCATATAATTATTGCAAAAAGGCCTGTCATTGGAAGAGCGAATGTAGAAAACTTGCACATAATAACAAAATGCAAGAAATGCATCAGGGAAACAAAAATGGGTTCCCGGAGAACAACGCAACCAGGAAAATCTCACAACCCCAGCGTCAAAATTATACGAGAAACAATCAACAATACAATTAATAAAAAAGATTGTTTTATTAAGCATTAATAATTGTTCAACAACTATTATGTTAAAAACAAATTGCTGCCCGCAACCGTTGTCATTAATGCTAGATACCGACGCAGGACCAGCACTTTTGAAAATTTCAAAAAAGCCGCGTAATGTTTGAGTCGATGCTAACGAAATTTTAGAACTAACCGGTATAACAAAAAGTAGCATAAATACTTATGGCAAAATTCCAATGCAATTTCATGATTTAACATCTTATTTTCACTTAGTACCAGATGATTTTCCTATTGAGGAAGACGGTCTGCTCGGCAGTGAAATATTTATTAATTATGATGCAGACATCAATTATAGAGAACAATATTTAATAATTAATAATTATAAATTGCCTCTAAAATTATCGACAATAAAAATAAAAAAGTCCATAAGTTTTTAACCGCTACTTTTACCCAAAACGCAGAACAGCGCGTGCAATCAAAATCCGAATATTTGCCAAATTCAAGCTTAGAACATCGAAATTCGCAAAGTCGAAAATCATATACGCAAATCACTTCCAATACGAAATCCGAAATCCGATATGTGAATAACGAAAATTTTACTTACAAAACCTGAAAATCGAGATCCAAAATTCGAAAATAGTAAATTAAGAGCACAAAATCGAAATCATAATAATTAGAAAACCAATCGAACTCCGAAATTCGAAAACCGAAATCGTGGCGGAAGCAGGAACTGATCATTCTTAGCAAACTACCGCAATAATCTACCAAAATTCGCATTCCAAAATTAGAAAATAAAAGAGCACTAAATAATATTTTTAGCTCTTGTTTCAGAAAAACAAAAACAACGCTGTTAAAAGCCAATGAAAAATCGCTTCAAAAAGTTGATACAACATCACTGTTAGAAGCAAAAAAAAAATCGAATTCAGAAATTAATGACAACGTATTTTTGGAAGAAAATAAGCTTGCGTATGATGAAATTAAAAATTGCGATAAAATTCAACTTGAAAATGAACTTTTAGAAAAATTGAAGTATTTATTGAAAGTTATTAAAGAAAGTCAACAAATAAACAAATCCTTACCCGAACAATTTGAAAATATTCAAATCATTTGTAAGCATATACTAGTAATACTAAATATGCTAAAATATTTAATGAAATCCACAAATTGATTATGCAACTGAAAAAACTAGTTATGTATACAGTACACGCAAGGTCGAATAATAACAGCGGCGATTACTCATTTCTGCTTTTCAGCAATACAATTTACACATCGAAAAGTCACATAAAAGGAAAGAAAATCATAAAAAATGCAAATGAAATTAAGAAAAGTAAGATAATGACCATTTTGGTAAGAATGCAAAGGGTAACGATAGCAGAGCACACAAGGTGAAAGCACTCTTGCATCTCGACCATCTGACCGGCGTACAGAGAGTTTCGGTAGAGCGGCTCATAGACCAATATGCGGATAGATTTTATCTGACGAGAGATAAATTACCGGCAAGAACTGTGCTTGAACACGAAATCCCCCTCACTAGTAACGTACCCATTCGTATCAAACAATTCCGCCACTCTCCCGTATTAAATGAGGAAATAAATAGCAAGTACAAGAATTACTAGACAGCGACATAATCGAACCCTCGATCAGCTCTTACTCAGCACGAGTATTTTGCGTTGATAAAAAGCCCGAGTCAAAAGACAATAAACGTTATAGAATGGTGGTAGATTTCAGAAAGCTTAATGCAATTATACCGGATTACAATCATCCGGTACCCAATATAACTGATATTTTAGACAAATTGGGGCGCGCAAAATATTTTTCTAAAAAAAGAAGATTTACACAAACAGCCTTTCATTGTAATTTAGGCGTTTTCGTTTCCGCAGGAGCCCGTTTGAAGTAAAAACAAGTGCATTAGTTTTTCTTGCTCTTATCACGGCGCTAATCCTAGGTATGAAAGGTGTAGTAGCATTTTTTGACGATATTTGTATTTTCTCTGAAACCATCGAAGAACATTGGGAAATAATAGCGGAGCTATTAAAAAGATTAATAAAAGCTAACCTGACAATGCAACCTGACATATGCGAATTTTTAAAGGAAGAAATTAATTACCTTGGGCACATTATAAGCAGTAATGGCTTAAAGCCTGATCCAAAAAAAATAGAAGCAGTAAACAAATTTCCAGTTTCCAAAACAACAAAAATATTAAATAATTCCTGGGACTCGCCAATTACTATAGACGTTTTATACCTGGAAGAAAAGCAGAAAAGGAGCGCACGCAGCCCCGTCACTACAGCTGCCGATACCACTGCGAAATTTGATATAGATCTTAATGTAACTACTCTTCTAAATGAAAATTCAAGCGAGTCTAATGAACTACTCAATTCGGAGCTCACACATAGTGACTCACCCGCGAACGAACTCCCTACTCGAAATATCATTCATTGCAGAGAAGAATTATTTATGCGAAAAGACAATTATTTATATTTCGTCAATTCCGTAGGCCAGCCACTTGATGAAGGAGCAAAGTAATTATATGAAATCAATAAACTACCACGTCTTGATAATTTAACTGTTGGTGAACCTAAATTAATCAAAGTCAATACTAGATTCCATATAGTAATGCGACTTAGAAGCGAGCAACGTCAAAGTTTAGTAAATATCATGAATATTTTGCAAATTTTACTTAATAAATTGAGTTTATATATAATACTTAATAAATTGAGTTTATATATAATACTTAATAATAGAGTCAAAACCAAGCAAAATTTAATTATTTCTGATTATCCAGCAATACCGTTTGCTAAAGTAGCTCTTGATATAGTCGGACCATATTTGGAAAAATGGAAACGTTAAGATACAATTAAGAGAAAATCAAACGAAGGTAGTGCACATGAACCGCTTGCGCTTTTCGCATATTAAACCGCAATGACAAAACATATATACATATACAAAAAAAACTTAATTATTAGTAACAAATATGAATGAAAGAAGGATAATACGAATCATTTGTGGTTGCTCATTTCACTTATGGATATTGGAGCTCGATTCTATTATATCAAGATTATTAGTAACACGTAAATAAATAAACAATAATTCGAATCATTCCTAATCTCTTTCCTCGTCGATGGATGTACAAGTCGATGTTATTCGAAATAATCATTCCGCTTCCTTAATGTCAGCTTTTGTTAATAAATTCCAAGCTTTGTTGTCTTAATGTTGTGCAAAATAATATAACGTTACTGATTCCAGATGAAGCTCATGCTACCACTCTTATTGGCAGCAATCGACTTCGCGTTCGACAAGACTCTGATTGGATACGATTGCGAGCAAAAATTCACTAATTTTACTACCTTCTCGCTTGTAGACATCGGGAAATGTGACATCCCTGATCCTATAATTAATAATACTCGAGCTCATGTATCGCTGTTACAAATTAACGAGTTCGCGAGCTCTCAAGTTCGATACTGTAAAACAGAAATTAAAATAACCGTGCAATATTATGGGATGTGGTCCCACACAGCTGCCGTAAGGAATGGCGAGGTCCGTTACATAAGAGAAATTTCACGAGAAGAATGCTATAAAATGCATTTGCATCGTTCAATATCAATTTCAACTAATATCATTCAGAATTTGAGAATTAATGATACTACAACGCACCCTATGACCTTCGCGGGTACGCTCAAAGGTTACGGGACTTGCCAAAACGCCGGTTATTACGCGGACCCTTACGGTGAATTCTATGACGTAATAGTATCCGGATACATAACAATACATTTGGAAGAAAGGTATAATTCAATAAATTTGAATAATAATAAAATAAAATTGGAGAGTGTCACCACGTGCACCTTCTCGGAAGACAACTGCATTGACGCGGATTTCGGATATGCGTTTTGGGACGTAATGCCTTTGCACGCGTGTCAATCCAACAGGTATACGAACCTATATACCGGGCCGATGACTAAGATCACAGAGACAGATAGTGAGCGGTGGCCGCTTTACGTGTTAGAAGCCGAGGGACTCTCGTTCGCTTTTAAGGACATGGGAAGCGTGCCTGTGTGTTCTTTCCAATTAATTAGGACCGAGCATCCGAAATTATTCATATTCGAAAATCCCGATCAGGAAAGATTCGAAGCCTCTCAAAGTAAAGATGTAAACAACGTTGACATTTTTGCGTATGTGAATTCTAAATTCGTTTATACCGAAAAACACATAAAAGGCCAAATAACTAAACTTTATTTAGATGTGCTTATACAACAATGTCAATTGGAGCGAAAATTTATTGCTAATGCGTTAAGTCTAGCAACTAAAGCTCCTGATTTACTCGCGTATCAATTAATGTCCTGACCGGGTTATATTAGCTTGTTAACCGGGGAGGTCGTGCATATATTGAAATGCGTAAAAGTCAAGGTGCGGATGCGCGAAACCAAAGAGTGCTTCCAAGAATTACCCGCTTTTCGGGATAATCAAGCTCTATTTCTATCCCCTCGCACGCCTATTTTGCGCGAGTACGGAACGCGTACGATCTGTGATACAGTTATTCCGGTTATGTATGTTTTTAGAATTCAATGGTACAAAGCTCCGCCAAAAATCACGACTCAAGACACGCCGCAAATATTAAGGCCACAAACAAAATAATCTTGGAAATATAAAAGCCCTTTAGATTTAGCTAATAGTGGCATTTACACGTACGTATACATGGAAAAATTGAGAACGTTCATAACATTTCCTAACGAGCGACCTGCAGTTTTGAATCAATTAGCACTAGGATTCGCCGGAAAAGGGAAAACCTCGGAGGACGTATCGATTGCGCGTTTGCTCTACGAGAACGCATTATCGCAAATCGACGATTAAGCTTGGAATAAAATTTGGGGGAAGTTCATAACCTTTGGATCAGCAAGCGCAGCTCTTATTACGATACGGGTCTGCATTGCATTCGCTGTATGGGTTTTCTATTATGCTGTTTTGAGTGTTATGGAGTTCACTTACACATTTACTTTTACATTTAGCTAGATCGCCAAAAAGCGAAAAGAATAAGGACGTCGAGCGGAATCAAACGCGAGGTACTTCGCCCGCGCCCCCGTGCCTCCGTAGGCGCCGCAACCACCTGCGCAACAGGTACCGACAGCGCCGAGCTCGGATAGCCCCAGCAAGAGCCAGAGGCGAAAGACGTTCGACGTCGAATGTCACTACGTAAACGAAGGAAACGGGGCGGTAAATCTACAGTTAGTCGACAACCGCCTTTATCCTGTTTTAGAGGAACCACGCATACCGTCGCTTCCGCCTAGAAAGAAGAGATTTAGGGACGATAATTAGATTGAGATTAGCACTGACCACCCTTTGCAGAAACTCGCTTACCTTGGGCGCCCGCCAGCAATATAAATAATCAACAAAAACGCATTTTACTAAATGATTTGCTAAAGATCAGACAGAGAATATCGTGGGTTGCCCAAAAAAGGAGGAAAAGGTGTACGAATATAGTGATAGAGTAACTAGATTGTTACACGAATTTAACAATATCGGGAAATTAATAAAAATTTAATGCACTGAAATAAATATGAACGCCGGTCAAAAAGAAAACCTCGCAATTTACACGTATTTACGCGGATTGCACCCCGAAATTAAGAGATATATTTGCAAACCTGAAGTTTATCACGACTTACATCACACGCGCACTCATGCCGAGCAAATTCATGTTCATCTATTGGACTTGCAGAATCTTACGCGCCGATCCGTAATTCAAGAAATCACACGCGTCCATAAAAATCACTTCCCGTAGAATGAATCCTACTCCGCAACAAAAATCATCCTATTAAAAATTGAAAATTCCTGTTATATTTTAATTTATTTTTTTTAACACTCATTAAATCATCTTTTTTAGCATCCATGGCAGTCGCTAATGGAGTTAGGGAGCTTACTATATTGCAGCTAGGCGACCGTTTATGTTATAGCCGTTTTCCAAAATATAGTCTCGTTTGCGTCGACGAAAGGAACACTTCGATATTTTGCAAAAAATGCTTCGACACTTATGTTCACGATCCACTTAGTTTATTAGAATTTTATTACAACTTTCATATACTTATCCAGCCTCAATACGTATTCCCGACTAATTGTAAAACCTGTAAAAAACGACTTCTGTTCCCAGCGGCGAGTAAACATTGTGAAATCTGCATAAAAGCTTATGCTGAATTTGGCCCCGCTATTTTAAAGGCACCCTTAGCACACATTGACTACATTTAACTTATTGTCAGTCCGAAATAATTAACTTAATCAATCGATGAGTTAAGCAAAACCTTTAGCATTACCAATAATCGATATTTTTTTTTCTTTTTATGTAAAATTGTATTATTCTCGAGCAAACAAAAAAATCAAAATCAAGCGAAATGGAGATAATTCGTAACGTTGAAAGATTGCATTATCAATGCGCTCTATACGATATTTGCGAAGTATGTTACCGCCAACATCTTAGTCCATGTATGCGCAATTTTTATTCAGTAGTAATAACCAGAACTAGAAATCCCATAATAGGAATTGCTTCAAAATTATGTTGTAGCATGTGCAAAAACGAAATTGTTTACAAAGTTAGATACATTACGCAAATTGGGACTAGCACAGGTGGCACTAAAATAATGTTGAAAAACGCAGCAATGATGACCCGCGTCGCACTACCCACCTTTATTAACTTAGCAGAAAGTTTAATTGTAGAAAGAATAAATAATCAACTTCTTGCGGCGAGCCGAAATTCACTATTAAAAAACTTAAGTAATCAAACAGTCCCGAAAAAGAATACGGGCGATTCGGGAAATAATTCTAAAAACAGCGTGGACTTTTCTCTTAGCTCGTCACAAGAAGTTAATGAATTAATACAGACCATCACGAAAGAAATGGACGATGAACAACTGAATTCTATGAACGAAGTAATCCATAATTATTTGAAAACATTAGAAAAAAGAGAGGAAAAATTACAAAAGATGCTACTAGAATTAACATATAATAAAAGCACGTAGACTAGTTATAAACAATTCCGTATATACCGAATTTAGTCAAAACATAGTAACAGCACTTCTAGTGTAAACACATTATATAACTTAACATAATATATCATTGTATTGTTTAATTTTAAGGTATCATGGGCGCACTACTGATGTCAGTAATACTTGCATTGCTGCAATTAGCATCTACAGCAAGCAAAGAAGCAAAATTTCGAAGCATCCGCGGAAATTCAGGAATTTCATACTCCATAGTCAAAGATATTAGTATAACAATAGAAAATTGGCATATCATAACTTCCATCGACGTGGAGGAAATCCACCGCAAAAGAGAAATGGTATATAAAGCATCGGGCAACGTCACATCCGCTATGCACGACATGAGGAACTTCGATATACACGCATTGAGCACATCTTACCTCATTATCGAAAAAATGCAGAAAGCTAGCATTTTAGCAGAACTGACAGATTCTCTCTCTGCCATATACGAATGGCATAACTCTCAAAATTCGCGATATGAATTTAACGGCAAACAAAGCCTCATACACTCAGATTATAGTAAAGTTTTTCAAGCCTTAGACAGTTTACGATAACAAAACTTTGACGAAATTAAATGCCAAGAATCAAACGCTTGGTTTATTTATAATGATATTTCCACATCTTTTACACAATTATCATTAGAACAATTTAATTTAGAAAAAACTTTATTATCAATTTCAAATAAAAATCATTTTCAAAGAGAAGATAAAATCTCAGCTACAAAAATATCCTTAAGTCTTATTAAGAGAATTTCCATGCAATTAACCATTATTTACAAACAAATAAATGAAATCTTGAATCACAAAAAATACATATTGCTAACCAGCGTGATAAAGCAGGTGCTTAACGATATCGTCGAAAAATCTGGTTTGAGATTGCCTTTAGATATACGAAAATTAAATTCAGCTACTTTAGCCGAAACATCCGACTTTTACATTATATCAATGAAGGGCGTAATTGTAATCGAAATTGTTTTTCCGTTAATCGACTCCGAAACTTACTCTGCATACAACGTTCTCCAGCATTTCAGAAATCAGCTATGCACCTACACGTAGCGGCACATATTAATATGCGAAGCAATTATATTGCGACATCCGGTAACAATGACACGCATTTTTATATGAGCGAATCGAGACTTCAAAATTGCAAGGAATTAAATGATAAATATTTATGCACGAAAGGTATAGAGTTCATCACACAAGCGACGTGCGAATATACCTTATTGAAAATGCCTACATAGAAAGCATTGCAAGGCTGCGATATCGGGTTAACGCTAGAAAAACAAAATTATATCATAATAACAAATAACCCATCCACTTGGCTTTTCTCAACAAACAACAATAACACGATTTTCCGCAAATGTGAAAACTCAATTGTTTATGCACCGTTTAATGGATTAGGAATAATTGAGTTACAACCCACATGTACAATTAATGTTCAAAATGAATATTATCTAGGGGCAAAGGGGTTCGTAAAGAAACTCACACCAATAATCCCACCATTACAATTATCTGTACACAAAATTGATACGACATTGCAAGCCGAGAAAAACCATCAGAATAACAGCTCTAGTCAAACACATATAACACACAATATACGACATAATCCAATTTACTTCCGCGAGCATTTAGAAAACTATGTTCAAATCACATTATACGTAGTTTCCATGATTACAATAATAATCATAATATTAATACTTTTCACTACAACATTACTGTACTGTACCAAGCGACAGGTGCAAAAAGTTGATACTAACAATACGTACATACCAACGACGCCTTTAGATAAAAACATAAGATTAAGCTTCACCGGCTTCCCTTTATACGCGTCTCCGAGGCACTTCCCGCCGAAAAGAGTGCACGATTATGTAGATATACCGGAGAAAAATATACAAGCCTTGTGAAATAAATGTGCAATGCGAACGAGTTATTGTTATAAATAAACTATCTACCTCACTAATAGTCTGTACTATTAGCAATTGTTCTAAATTACCTTAATCACATACTCGTTATTACTCTTTCGCCTTTTAATAAATATTGTTACAAGCTAAAATGTCAAACATTGTTATAATCTATCAACACTTATTCACATATGAAACAAAGAACGCTAAAATTACATGTGCTTTGTTTACAAACACACCGCAAACCCCCGTCGTCGATTAGCACCACATGGAAGCACAAACATGGCGACGTTAAAGAAAATAATAAAAAAAAAAAAAAAAAAAGAACGCTAAAATAATAACGACTTTTGACCAGCGAAACCATCAAGGCGCCACGAGAGGGGCGGAGAGAAATACAAAAAAACACTTAAGCTACTACCTTCCCTTATCTTCCACGTCCCATTACCTCAAAGAAAACCGAAAATTTTTCCATTGACACAGCAGAGGCACACGGCAGAGCATTCGACCACGGACTCTCACAGCCTCAACATCGGCAGCAACCACTTCTCGGCATCATACAATTGGCAGTTAACCTGAAATGCCGATAATTAAGTTTGTCAGGGAAGCGATGGCCATACTTGCCGTACTGCGAGAAGGCCGGGAATTGTTCCGACGTGGACAAATCGATTTTGTAACGTATAACGATTATTACTGCAGCATTTTCATCAGGGAGGCGACGTCATCGGTGCTCGAAGCAATCCAACTTAGTCGCAGTATACTTAGAAGCGCGAACGACCTTAACCAGCATCCGGACTTCAGCGAGACGACCTACGACCCAGACGAAGAAGACAACCACAACTACGAGGAACTTTTTCAAGACAACATTCCGGAAGAAATCTTGCGCCAGCACCGCCTGGCTCAGCTACGAGAGCAAGGTAGGAGAGTACGCGCAGCCATATACGCCGCAGAACTCAGAGAGGCCGAGAACGAGAGCAAGGGAGTCACGTACGGTTACCTCTTGGAATCACAGCCATTCGGAGGTGAGGGCTTCGCCAACAAAAGCACATACGGCGTAAGTCAAATATGTAGAGATGATCTTCCTTTCTGGAGAGGATGTTCAGAGTGCGCGATGAAATTTTTTAGGCACAGAGGTCACGACATCTTTATTACAGCTATGGAATGCACCAATACTCAACATCAACAAGAATTACAAATAAATTTATGTTCGTTATGCGATGGCCCGGTGGAAGCCAGGGTGATGTTTCTTTGAATTCTAGCATTCAATGCCGCTATGCAGTATTGCACTATATTTATATCGAATATTTATCGACGCACCATATGTATCTATGAATAAATAAATAAATATTCTCACACCACGCGAACATTTAATCTCGAAACAAAAGGAGTCACACACTAATAAACTAACACCAAAACACAAAAAAAAACAACAAACAAAAAAAAACACAAACAAAAAAAATATAACAACAATCAAATTTCATTATTCATGCATGACGTATGCAAACAAGGAGGCTCTTGACAGCTGCTGATCGGTACTAAAGTATCAGGAGAACATCAGAAGCGAAGAGAATATCTACCCTTCTGATCTCTCAAGGGGCAGTCTCGCTCACGGCATGAGACCCAAAACAGTAGCAGGGGCACGAGAAGACGAAGGAAGCCATTAAACCACGAGCTCAACGAACGCTTTCCCTTAACGTAAAAGGAGGAGGAGCAAAAGCCACGCAAGAAACACCCTCGAAGTTTTCCACCCTAAGCAGATCCAAGGATGAAGAGAACAGACAGAACTGTCACCAAGAAACTAGCCCTAATGAAGAGGTGATACAAAGTTTCTTAAAATATATATTATGACCTGTCTAAAGCACCGGAAAATTAGAAATTACTCGTAAACTTAACTAACACCTTTTACATACATTCCAACAACGATCTCTAAGCACTTATTTCTTCAAAAAAAATTACGCACCTCTAGCATAAATAATTACACATAACGGCACATAAGGTATACATATAAAAACAAGGGGGATTATCCTAATTTCACAAGTAATATTTCGATTAATCTATTAAATAAAAATTATAAAATCACACTATCATAGGGGTAAAGCCAAGATTATTAAAATTGTCATCCAACCTCGAGTATTCTTTATTAATAAACATATTTAATCAAAAATTCTAATGAGACTACTCGACTCATTAGCTTATAAAAATTTACTTATACTCACCTCTATTCTTACTTAACATGTATTACAATTCAAAATAAATGAATGACTTACCCGATTAGACTACAATTTTGAACTTATAGTTAATCTATGTGTAATGTACTAATGGAGTTGAATCAAACCTAAAAGAATCGTTATATCAACTTAAATAATCACTCCCTTAGTGCAAATAAGGCTATCAATGTACGAACATCTACAAACCCGTCGTGTGAACTAACAAACTGGGTTTACACGCATTTCACGCGTTACAAACAGTTGTAACAACTACGATCCGGAATTTAATAAGAGCATGTTTAACCTATACCTCCACTCCTGAACTTTTCCTCGAAATAAAAAAAAACCTCTCATTAAAGCAACGACTACATATCCACTACATACGACCCGTGTTGCATCTTATATACACCCATAAGAAAACGTATACAAATCTGCATAAAAGCAACTCACTTGTAAAGGCAAATAAACAAAGAAGGCCATATTACCTCATATATGCAACAATTACAAAATATATTTTGGACCAAATGTTATGAAACCTTGCCTTACACCAAGAAAACAGGATTCTCAACAGATATTTGCAGCTCAGAAAACAAAAAATACGCCGACCAATCACCAGCAAGACAATCCTAATAAAAAGTAGAAATTCGAACTCAGGACCACCTGCAGGGGTAAGTAGACTATACCTCAAATTGCATCGCACCGGCGACGCAAGTCTGCAGGGGCGGGCCTGTTACGTCCAGCATATCACCTCATGCTCATCGTCTCGTCGTGCTATACGTATCTTACCATACTAAATCCTACTTATCGACCTACGCTATACAACTAGTATCCTACCTTGGCAACCTCGTACCCCAGCATATCATACTCATTCACCCCAACTTTACCTAACTCCCCTTTGCGACCACACACCTCAGTCGCTCCCCTTCTATAACGCATAATTAACTCTTAATTTAGGCTAATCATGCGACCCCCGCGTGGATATATAAGCCAGGGCCCTCCAGGGCACGGCAGCCTTCTGCATTCGAACTTTGAGCCGTAAGCACGTACGCACCAGTTTGTTATTTGACTTCTCACTTGCAAAAGCGGCATGCACTTATATTTAACTTTGTATTTCTAATATAATAAATCTTCTCTTAAACTTATTTGCTCGCGCTTATTTATTTGCTGTACCTGAGCTCCTATTCATATCTCCCGCCACCATCTCGAGTACGACACCGCCTGTAGCACAGCGCAGCTCAGCCAACCCGACAGCGAGGAACCAAGGCCTACACATGCACACAACGGAAGCCTCAAAATACCTTGTTAAGTCTTTGTAATACTATCGTAAACTCGCACTTTCTATTTGCACTACTGTCATATTAAATATCACCTTCGCTATCCTGCTTTTGCTAACTCCTCGACTCTCAGGTAATTTACGCAACTATTGACCAAAACCAGAGGCTAACGCGATTTAATTCCATATTAACTTCACGCCTGTTATTGCTTACGCACGACGTAACAATAATAATTGCACCACCTATCACTCTACCACTATTATCAACAAGAACAACACTTGTCGTGACTAGTCAAATTTCAATAAATTGTACTACTCAGCATAAATTATACCATTCACAGCGACATCTAGCAGATTATCAAATCTCACTTCGATTCTCGAACCGCCTCTTTTGATTAAATTCCAATGAGTAGCATCACTGGCCGATAAATCAGGGGTTAGATTCAATGCAATCAAACGATACCCGTTAGTATAAGCCTCACGTGTAATTGAATTACCACGATTTCAAAAATGTACATCTGTGCCTGAAAATAGCATATAGTACGCATCGACATACATGTTACTACATTTAAAATTTGGTTGCAGTGGTTTTGAGGGGATTTGTACATCATCTACAAACAAACACAGAAAACTTACATTAAAGTTTTTAAAATTAAAATGATTGAGATCCTTGTCGCCATTGTAAGCTCTATTTTCTAGAAAACCAATAATAATTCCTTTCGGAAGTTGACCAGATATAACGTTATCTATTGTATCATCATGCATGCCATTGTGTAAAGTTGCAGATGTTGCCTCCACACTTGTAAGTGGGTATATTGCGGTAACTTTCGATAATCTTTTTTCATGAGCCAATAAAATATTCGGGTTAATCTTTAAACGTCGATCAAACAGATTATAGCCTCAAGTATTTTAACGGAGTATGCAGCCTCCAGATCCTTGAGACAAAAACTATCACAATAACGCACAAGTCGTACTCTTACCTCAACGCCACTGAGTAAAAGTCTATCGCAATGAAATACATCTCCGTGCAGTGATCCGATAAGATCTACTTTATTATCAACCATAGCTTTTTGCCATTTCTTTAAGCGCTCATTGCCGTCTTCCGAATTTTTCACTGAAGGACCGTAGTTAAGTAGAGTCTCGATATACGATCTATAAGCTTATGTATTATTCGGTGGCTAAGCAGGTTTCTGATTGAAGAATACGCCGACTTGATTAAACAACAAATGCATAAAATTATTTACTGGACCGACAGAGTTTTTTCCTGTTTTTACGGGTTCTGCAGTATGTATTATGCTCACAGGCAAACTCAGCATGGTGTGAGCAAAATCAAGATATTGGCTATTTCCAGGGATCGTAAACTCTATTGGTGATTGATCGGAATGCGACGTAATTGGATTGTACTGTACCCAGTGAGAACTTTCAATTACCGTTTGAGTTGGTGGTAATTCCAAAAGAGACCATTCCTACTTTAATGATTCGCAAGAATCCATGTGTAAGAATCCATGTGCTATCTTGCTATTCAGGTTTCAAAAATATCTCTTGTTGTCCGAACTTTTTCCCACCATCATTACTGCTAGATAGGTTTGATTTTTACTTCTTGTTCGAGCTTTTTCCTTTAATGTGTTTCCTTTTCTTCTTATTAGATATACTTGCAGTTCCAGACGTCGCGAATAATATGGTTTCTGCGATTTGCATGCCTTTTTATACCCGGACCCGTCCATTGTCATCAGCTTTACGCTTCAGATTACCCCCACTCTCTCGCACTCATTTGCGAAATGATTATTTGAGAGGTTTCTTCTCATTCACAACATCATTAAGAATTTTCGCACCAGAATAAATTGCTTCCTTACCGACAGCTTTCGCCCCTCATTTAAGCATGGGAAAACACGTCGATATCAGCCTTTCAGATAACGACCGATCCCCGTACGTTGTGGATAGCGCTTACGACCAACTGTGACGTAATTATTGCAATCATCATCACAACCATTTCCGATTTGATCGGTTAAAAAAGAACTCATACTCAGACATTTTAATTAATGTGTTTAAAGTGAAGCGTCACCATCAGTGTACCGTAATCGAATATAATGGGCACCCCATACTGGTCCATTATATCTATTTCGATCGATTGGAACAAGGAAGACATTAAGGCTAAGTACGTTGGTGGGGACAAATTCTGAATCTGGGTTAGATCATAAGCGTAGTCGTGCAAATGTAGAGCAACTGCTCGTTACAGACGTTCATGAATATTTCTCGTTACATATGGTTAAAAAATACTGCTATACAGTATCAGGATGGTCGGTAAACCATTAACGAGATTTGCAGGTCGATCACCGATAATACAGTTTTCTTTCTTACCATCGCAAGATAGAATTTTCTTATTATTAAATCCCAATATTTCAGATAATTTTTCCGATAATATGAATGTATGAACATAGTTTGTACAATTGTAGACGGTATAGCTACACATGACTTGTACGTATCCACCACATTGAATTTCAAACAGTAGATAGTTGTCACATTAATGAAACTGTTTATTTCTACCAAGAGTCTGTTAATATTGCGATATACACCAGGTTTCACCAGAGATAATGTTTCTTTATCATTTTCAAAACGTAAATCATTAACGGGTAACACTACTCCAGGATTACATGCGTAATTTTGGACCTAAAATAAAATAAAAAAAATTTCACGCTATAACTCGAATGGTAATTTATTTCTATGATAATAAAGTATCAAAAACGGCCAACAAAATATTTTCGATTTTTTAAAAATTCTACTGGGACCATACCCCTTAATCAGGTGGTGCTCTCGTTTAGATGTCTTAACACAAACGACCCCTTCCCTCTCTTGGACAGATATATGTTGATAAGTGACAAGTATTTGAACTATTCATAGCCTCTCCTTCCCTTACTGTTTTTCTTTTCTTTAAACCTCGCTTATAATTCAAAAAAGTTGTATTCTTCTTCATTTACTTCCTCATCAATAGCGCCATCATCCTCTTCGGCGGTGAAATCAGTTGAGGTTGTCAATTCCGCAACAGCACTTTGAAGGTGCTTGTTACCAATATATTCCTGAGGTACATCAGCTTGTCGAAGTACGCGAACAAACTGGTCGTATCCACGTGGTTGCCAGCTTCTTCTAGATCTCACAGTCTCATTAACTGAATCCACGATGTTATTGCGATGAAGCGGAACGCCATCTACTAATAATATACGGCGATTATTCCATGTAATATTACCAGCACCTCGTAAACACTGAATTAAACTCTTTGCATTTCGCCAAAATTTTTTAGGGACACCTTTCAGAATTTGTTGGTCATCTTCATCAACATCATTACCCACTTCCTTTTCTTCTGTATTCACTGTCAGTTATTGCAGTGTTGAATAAATCATTGACATAGTCCATATCTTAAGATTTGTCATGCAAAAAACGTTGTAATACATGCTGGTTGATAGAGCATTTATCACGTTCATCTATTTCTCTTGAATTTAATATGTTACTCATTTTCTCGTTGAGACGTGACGTTTCCGTATCTGGAGTTTGAATTGTATGAGAGTTACACTCCTTCTCCCCACCCGTGGCGGGTAAATGCCGCTTCACCTTATTGATACACTCTTGAGGAATCAGAATAATTTTTCGTTGCAAACTCCATGCTGATAAAAAACGTTTCACTATTACCGGCACAAGAAGTTCCGTCTTAATTACTAACGATTTGCTGGCTAGTAAGCTTTCTCGGAGCATCAAGTTTGCGCAATAATGACGCGTGTTTGCGTAATTTACTTTTATAGCGCTTGCTGAGCGGTACGTACCCATTCAAAATATTCAACACACATTCACAAATATATTTCACGAGTTTCGGATCTGCTTTAAGCAGTAAAGCGATGCATTGAACACTGTTGAGGTGTCACAAGACTTTCAATACACAAGACGTGTGCGTCTAATACAAAGTAATGTTACCTAATTCATTACAAACGAACGACTGATACGCCACCCAATGATACTGATACTGATACTTATGAAAAGGGAATAAATATATACGAAATACACAATTTTCCCGGGTATCTTGTTTCAAATCTACGAGCAAATAGTGAAATGGTTTAAATACAGCGTTGCAATAGGATTCCTGCAGAAACTTCGGATCTTCTGAACATAGTTGTCGGGCTAAATGTTGTATCTGTGCGCGATCTCGTGGATTTTTAAAAATAACTACGTAATTTGAGTTCAAGGTGATTTCACGCTGGCCGTGATGGACAAGATTCTGTGATATAAAAATAACGCTTGTATTATTATGATGGCTACCCTTAACAAATAGATTGCCTACTGCACCATTCGACGACTCACGTATCAAATCGTCTAGAAGCAAGAGTTTTGGTCCCGAATCAGTGGCGTAGTCCTCGCATTTCGGTAAACCCTCGTGAAATTCGACATTTTCTACAAATTCTTTATAAGTCGGCTACCATTCGATATAGTACAAAAGTATGATCTCGAATCGCTACAATGTATTTGAGAACAATTTTTACAGCGTAGATCCATTTTGTCAACTAAAGATTTTCCCCATCCTGATCGTCGTAATGTACGACCGCTCTTTGAGAAGCTCACCAAGGCGCGCGTGAGCTGTGATAGTGCTAACCAAAAGTTAGTCATATAGCTCGCATCCTTGCGGAAACTCGTTTACGGCGTGTGCGTGTGCGAGGCTCTGAAGGCTAGATCTATCTATCTATTTGTGGTTAGTAGCGCCAGAGGTCTGTACGGCCATCAACAAGCGGAGGGCATGCTGTGCATGCGTAAGAAAAGGCGGGAGAGTTGAGAGTTAGTTTAAGATGTCAAACTCCGGAAAACCCACGATCTGAAACAAAAAAAAGAAATGGAGCGTCTCCGAGGCCCTTCCCTCAGGTCCGGGGGAGACCCCGGGCCTGGAGGAAGGGCAGCAGAGAGCGGCTAGGGTTAAACCCCGGACTCCTGTGAAAGAGACGGGCCGTGTAGAAAAGCTTGAGGAATGCTACCAGGGGGCGGGCCGAAGAAGCGGAGACAGAAAGGAGTCGGAAGTTAGATGTGAAGATCGCAGTTATAGATAAATTGAAGGAAGATTTTGACAATGTCATTACGCGGTTTGATTAAGAGGGAAGAAGTGGTGAAGGGGGGAAAAAGTTTGAGTTTGGCAAGAGAGCAGAGGAGGCGAGAGCATTGGGAGTTGAGGCGAGGGCTTTGAGATAGAAATTGAGATAGAGGAGCGATACAGGACTTGGGAGTAAAACCAGGGTTTAGGAGAGGCAAGACGGTAGTTGGAAAAATAGTAGCAGCCAGTATTAGGGCGGTAATGGTTAAGAAAGTTGTTAAATTCAGAGTTGGAAAGCGAGAGGGCGAGAGGGTAAAAGTCTGAATAAGGGAGGGGAAAGTCTAGAGTGGTGCCGGTACCAGAAGCTTGTTTGGCAAGAAGATCGGCCTTTTTATTGACAGGAATTCCTATGTAGCTGGGAATCCAAACGAGGTAAATAGTGTGGTTGAAAAGGGATAAACGTTCGAGGAGAAGTTTGATTTTGAAAATACAGGTGATGGGAGAGGAGATATAGTCGTAGAGATTAGAAATGGCTTGAAGGGTGCTTGAGAAGTCGGTAAAGATGGTGCAGTTAGAGATGTTGTGTTGCTCGATATATTCGAGAGTTATCTGAATAGCGAGGGCCTCGGCAGTGGCAATAGAGGCATAAGAAAAAATTCTGAAACAAATATGGAGGTTAAGATTAGGGGAGTGGACAGATAAGCCAACATAGGAGCCCCTATCAGATTTGGAGCCGTCGGTGAAGAACGTGATAGAGAAAGAGAGAAGATTTTGAAATGGAAGGTTAAATTCATTGATTGGGTCGGGGGAGCGCTTGATAGCACGGCCCTTCTCAAATGTGACTTCAGAACAGAAGATTTGGGGTGGAGGGAGTAAGGGTAGCATCGGAGAACATCTGAGGAGTGAATTAGGTTGCGATATCTTCTGAGGCGGGCGAAATCGCGAAGAACTGGGAGTTCAAGAAGATTGAGAATATTACAGTTATTGAGAAGGGTGAGAAGAGAGTCGATTGATTCTAGTGTAGGGTTATCTTGAATTGCAAAGGCGCGGAGGACGAATCTATAGGCTAGTTTTTTGGGACGGAGAGAGAGAGGAAGTTCGCAAGGTTCTGCATATACGATGCAGTTGAGGGTGGAGCGACGGAGACCCAGACAAGCTCTGAGGGCTTTGCGCTTGCAGTACATTGCATCTTGACAAGGAAACGACCTCCCCTGTGCCAAAAGTACTTGAAACCGAGAGTTTTTGCTTGTATTCTTAGGCTCCGATAGCGAAGAAAGGTGGAGCTGTATAGCATTTCATTAATGAATATTTTTCCCATTAATAGTTGGTCCTTAGTCTCCTGGTCAAGACACTTGACGTCAATATCCCCCATGTGAAAACTAGTGATAGAGCGCTTAGCACGCATTATCTTGTCCATCAAGTCGGCTCGAGAGACGGTAACAACCCACGATGACCGTCTACGTGCGCTTTTGTCTGCTGCCGGCGTACTGGGTCGCATGTTGTCTGATGGGAGCAAGCGGGTTCCTACTATATCCTGTCGTTTTAATGATGGTAGTACCTTAACTAATATTGCATGTGCGATGGCATCATGTTTTCTCGCGTCTCCCTCAAATACACTAGAGATTATTAGTTTATCATTTTTAATTATATTGGATACTTCCTTGACATCATAAGGTTTCACTGTATTACACGTTCGACCACCAAAAAATGCATCTCGTGGATTGAGCGGTGTATGCTAATTTTATGTTTTCTCCTTTATGTAGATCATCTGTTGAAAATTAATACTTGTGGCGTTTACTATGCGCATGCGCGTATCCGTTTAGGGACATAAAGTATAGTGTAGCCTACACGCGAGCGCCAACGGCTTCATGCAAAGCTCATTCTTCTCTACGTCACGAGCGCGAACGTACGAGTGCTTGTGTACACCTTTATTTCACACCAATAAATTGTTTCTTTTAATTGTGTTTTTTTTAATTGTAAAGAGTATATCCCAATAGGTTATGGGCCCAGGCCGCTGGTCTGTTGTCTTTTGCAATCTCGATACACGTGCGAACAATTTTATTTTTGTGTGAAAACTTTTATTTTGGTGTGTATACATTTTTTTTCAAGACAAAGAACGGATTCTGTGACTTGTGCAAAAATGTCAGAAACATCAGATCTGAAGAGCATTACCAAATTCAACGGACAGAATTTTCAACTCTGGAAGTTCCAGATACGTGCTGCTCTTGTTGCTCATGAATTGCTAAATATCACTGAAGGAACAGAAGACAAGCCCGCGCCAACAGACTCTGCGACCGACAACAACACAAAAGCAATAGCAACATGGATAAAGAAAGACGCCAAAGCAATGTTTTTTCTTTCTTCTACCATGGAGTACTCTCAGCTAGAGTACCTTGTTACTTGTGTTAGTGCAAATGGAATGTGGAAGAAGCTTTCCGAAATACATGAGTAGAAGAGAGCATTGAACAAGCTTGGCCTCACCACGAAATTCCACGAACATCGGATGTCTCCCGGAGACTCAGTCGCTCAACACATAGCCAAACTGGAAAACATGAAGGACGTTGGCGAAACAGTGTCAGATATAATGATCATGGCAAAGATCATAAGCACACTACCTTCAAAATTCAACGCCTTGGTTTCGGCATGGGACAGCGTTCCAGCAGCGAGTCAGACCCTGGACAATCTACGAGAACGACTTCTCCGAGAAAAAGCTCGGATGACCCAGGCGGACGAAATTGACAAGGCCTTCGTCACAATGAACATATCAAGGAAAGGTAATGAAAATCGTCCTGGGGAAGATAAAAAGCAACGCGACAAGAATCTTACATGTACTTTCTGTAAAAAGAAGGGCCATATTGCGCGTTATTGCTATGCGAGAAAATGGGCTCAAAACAAAAATAAGAATTCGAACAGCAATACCGATAATAATGATCGACCTAACAGTGACGGTTCCGCGAATCTAACCGCTTTTGTAGCTTCTCTTAAACCGATCGACGCAAATCGAGTTTCCGCGAATCTCTCGAGCACGCAAACGCACGAATTTTTCCGCGATGCGAAAGAGGAAGACTGTTGGCTTTTAGACAGTGGCGCATCGCGACACATGTGTTGCCACCAAGAATGGTTTTTAGAATTCGCAACGTCTAAATACGCCAACTATGTTTACCTCGGCGACGGTCGTAAGCTTAAAGTCGAAGGTCACGGTAGAATTCCGATCATGCGCCTTGTAAATAACGAATGGGTCGAGGGCGTCATCGAAAATGTTTTATACGTTCCTTTGCTAGAAAGGAATTTATTTTAGACAGGTGTTTTAACCGCAAATTCAATGTGTATTGTCCTTGTTGAAAATAAAGCGTGCATTTTATCTAAAAACAATGATCTGCTAGCGCAAGGAATAAAACTGGAAGATAATTTAATTAAAATGTATATAGTAGCTAAATTTAAAGTCGAAGCAAATCTTACATCTGCAGCCCCTTTGAAGGTCTGGTACGAGCGTCTCGGACACGTTCATCGCAATTCTATTGAAAGAATGATAAAGAATGACGTTGCGCCCGGCATCGTTTTAACAGACCAGAAAGATTTTTTTTGTAAAGACTGTCCGATAGGTAAATATTGTAAAGTATCTTTTCACACGAAACAGATAAAGAACGATGTCGAGCCCGGTGAAATCATATATTCGGACGTGTGTGGCCCTATGCAAACGCCTTCTATAGGTGGAGCGCGTTTTTTTATACTCTTTAAGGATGAGGCAACTGGTTTTCGCACTGTATATTTTCTTCAACACAAAAGTGACGCTTCGATGTAATTAAATGATATGTCAAAGCCACGAAAAACCAGTTATAATAACAATAGAAATATAAAAGTTTTACGTACCGGTAATGGCTTGGAATATAAAAATAAACAGGTGACCGATTTCTTAGAATCCGAAGGCATACGTTTGTTGACATCCGCGCCATACACCCCGGAACAGAACGGGCACGCCGAGCGCGAGATGCGCACCGTTGTTCAAAGTGCGCGAACGATGTTATTATCGCGTGATTTGCCGACTCGACTTTGGGCCGAAGCGGTATATACGGCCGTATACACGCTCAATAGAACGTTAGGTACCAAATCAAGCACTGCGACACCGTTCGAATTATGGACAAAAAAAGGCCCAATCTATCGCATTTTCGCATTTTTGGTTGCAACGCCTACGCGTTTGTACAGGACGTTCTACGTAAAAAATGGGACGCGAAGTCAACAGAACTAATATTTGTCGGTTACGAGAAGGAATCGGAGAATTATCGTCTACTTAATTTGCAAACAGGCCGGATCACGATTTCCAAAAATGTCGTTTTCGACGAAAAGTTTTCTCGGAACACAAGCTGTGAGCGCGCAAAAATCTTTAACGATGCTGATCTAGACGAAAGCGATCGTGATGGAGAGAACGCGGAAGCGCGAGACGTTAGACTCATCGATCCAGGTTGTGCGGACATTGTTCCGGGGGATCAGGTCCCGCCTATTGCAGACAATGAACCCTTAGAGATAGAAGCTAACGATTTATTAGGCGATTTGACAATTAATCGGGAAGAGCCCGCTAGGTACGATTTGCGACCCAGGAACACTCTAAAACTTCCTTCAAAGTACCGAGTATGTACTGCCATTCGCGATCCGCCGAAAGATTATAACGATGCCATTAGCCGCGACGATGCAATCTATGGAAACAAGCGATTGACGACGAATTAGCTGACGCGAAAAACAAAACCTGGAGTGTTTGCGAATTACCCGATAACCAAAAAGCAATTGCATTTAAGTGGGTTTTTAAAGAGAAAAACTCGGATGAAAAAGGCACGCCACGGTACAAAGCGCGTCTCTGCGCACATGGCTGTTCGCAGCAATTCGGAGTCGATTATAAAGAAATTTTTTCTCCTGTCGCGCGTTTTGACTCTATACGCGTCCTTTTCGCAATAATGGTTAAAGAAAAACAACAAGCAGCTCAATTCGACGTCAGTACCGCTTACTTAAATAGTGATCTGACGGAAACCATTTATATGCGTATCTCGGACGCATTAGAAATAAAAATAAAAAACTTGTACTGAAGCTAAATAAATCGATTTACGGCTTGAAACAATCTGGTCGTTGCTGAAATGATAGATTTGATCTTCTTTTAAAACGTCTAGACTTTGTACAAAGTAATGCCGATAAATGTATCTATGTAAGATCCTCTCAAAAGAATAAGGTCTATTTAGCTCTATATGTCGACGACGGCCTTATATTAGCGAGCGATCGAAATACCTTAGAAGCATTTGTTGAAGTACTTAAAGGCGAATTCGACATTACTGTAAACGATTTAAATCTATACTTAGGCATGCAAATATCAAAAAACGAAAATTCGATTTTTGTTAACCAACAGTATTATATCGAAAATATTCTACGCCGTTTTAAAATGGAGGATGCTAATCCTATAAAAACTCCTGCTGATCCAAACACCCACTTAGAAACCGCTAACGAAATCAAATCAGATTTTCCTTACCGCGAGGCGGTAGGCTCACTACTTTTCTTGAGCATGATTTCTAGACCAGACTTAGCTTACGCGGTCGGTGTCGTAAGTAGGTATTTGGATAAGCACGATGAAAAACACTGGCGTGCTGTCAAGCGCATTTTCCATTATATTAAAGAAACGCAAGATTTTGGGCTTTTGTTCACGCGCGACGACAACGAGCTTGTGGGATATTCCGATGCTGATTACGCTGGGGACATCGACACTCGTAGATCGACTACGGGGTATTTATTTATGTTAAGCGGTGGTAGCGTAACTTGGTGTTTGAGGAGACAAGCTACTGTCAGTCTCAGTACTACGGAAGCTGAATTAATCGCAGCGAGCGAAGCCACAAAAGAGGCAATCTGGCTGCGAAAACTGTTATCCGACATCGGTCATCGCTGTGTTAACCCTACTACATTGTACGTGGACAACCAGAGTGCGATAAAGTTGAGTAAAAATCCTGTATTTCATCGAAGGTCGAAGCATATAGACGTTCGTCATTATTTTATATGTGAGAAATTACAAAGTGGAGAAATTGCGACGAAATCTGTGAAAACCGACGATCAATACGCTGATATTCTAACAAAACCGCTGTGTTATGAAAAATTTAATTTGTTTCGTACAAAAATGAATGTTACTAGTAAAGTTACGAAAACGCCCAAATAGTGGGAGTGTTGAAAATGAATACTTGTGGCGTTTACTATGCGCATGCACGTATCCGTTTAGGGACATAAAGTATAGTGTAGCCTATTCGCGCCAACGGCTTCACGCGAAGCTCATTCTTCTCTACGCCACGAGCGCGAACGTACGAGTGCTTGTATACACCGTTATTTCACACCAATAAATTGTTTCTTTTAATTGTGTTCTTTTTAATTGTAAAGAGTATATCCCAATATCATCATCTTCTAGTTCTGTTTACACTCCCGTTGAAACTCACACTCCTACTTTTCAATCAGATGAAAGCCGCATTTCCTGATTTTTCCCGAAATTCTCACTGGTATCTCGTACCGCACATCCATCGTCTCATAATTCACGAGATGTAGGTCTCTATTTATCACATGACATCGAATGCAACCCTGCCAGTAGCAGCTGTGAAACTGCAAAACCACTTTACGACCACCATCAATTCACAATACCCATCCATCAGAGGTCCTTCGGGTAGTCTCTTCTCACTCGAACTCTCAGTATATTGAATACGATGGTTCATCACTTTCTCCATCCAGCAGAACCACTGCATGCGTGATGATGCGATAGTAGCGCTCTACAAATGGATATGTAGCGCTACACTCAATGAAGGTTTTCCTGAAGGCAAGGTACGCTAATCTTAAGATTTTGGTACCTTGTACACAATAGCGTACTACTTCTTTTTGAAAGTCGAGAACGTAATTTTGCTGTTTCTTTGCATTGTACCACTTTAAAAACTCTTCACGGTCCTTGACATCCATAAATTCTGGTGAGTATTTTGAAATCATAGGCATCTCTCCCACGTAATCCTGTTTCTCTGGTATATTAAATAAGTGGGGGAATGTTTCCTTTTCAATATTATTAAGGACGTAAGCCTTGGGCAAAGCACTCAAACTCACGTGTAGATAATTTAAACTATCGAGAAATTTAATATGCATAATCTGCATTAAGACTATTTTTGACCAATTGAGAATTACCGAAGGTTTTCGCGAATATCTTTTCTCTCCGCTAGATGTCTCAAAACAAATTGTTCATCGAACCCTTAAGCATTATGCGCTATACCGACTACTTGATCAATATTTTTTCTACGCTACAAGGCCAGGTCAACAAATACATTTTACAGGTGCGATCTGTTTTTCAGAGTCGTACTTTAACACAAATTCACGAGGTCCGCAAATATCACAAGACTCTGGAATATTTTCATTGTTTAAGCAACCACTAAAAACTTGCTGTACTACACTAATTCATAACATGCATTCGTATTTTATCGTCCGACCTATATTGCACACAATCCAGCGTGCTTCTACACTAACCAAATCCAAACCCCTGTCCAAATCTACTCTATACTATGCAAACAAACTGCAGAAAACATAATTATTAAAAAAATATTTTGATCGATATTCTGCAATAGAAAAATTGTTTTAAAATCATTAGAAAATTATTTTTTTTTTAAAAGTACGGTTTTCTCCAGTTATGGTTTTCCAATGTTCAGCAATTCTTATGCAATCCTATAATTACAATGATTTAATCTGAAATTTTATGGATATCACTTTCAATTTATTCGCATGACAACCATAAACTCCGATTTTACAAACAAAAATTATTAAGAAAGTGTTACCCATGAATAGAGTTAAAAATGTCGTTTTTTTAGGTTATTTTTACAAAGAAAATTCAATATAATTTTATTCTGCTTTATATTTATGTGTTTAAAAAATTAGAGTTCACAGTTCTATGTGGTACAGGTGTTAGATATTACATAATTTTTTTCAAATGATGTACGTGCATTCTTATGCGCAAGGACAGTTTTGAAAAACATAGGGTTTTGTTACGCCTGTCTCTTTAATTACTTTATTAATTCAGCATTTGAATCTTTGAATGTTGCTCTGCACTTTGCCGAATTTAACTATTAATGGGCGCAAGTTAAAGCGCGGCTAGCCTCGCATGAGCCTTATCCCCGAGGAGATTCCGTGAGACAAGGTCAGGATAAATAATTGTTTACAAATAAACATACTACTGGTTATTGATTTAAGCACCTAGGCTTTATTTTCCAATTATCAAATCTGGTCGCTAATTTACAAATGACTTTACAAATGTGTCCCTATTCCACATGGCTACGCGAGTCCGCGCGCGCATCGCTTAACGGTCGAAGCGCCACCTTTTCCGGAGTTATTAAATTGCTAATATTTTCCCCCACAATTTAACCTGTACTCACTATTTATTTATCGGCGACGCGAGAATTTTCCCGATTTGCAGCAATATAATTTTGAACTCTATAAGCCCGTATTTTAACATTACTAACGCTAGTAAATTATCCGCTGCGCAATGAATTTACTTTGGTGTCACACCACCAACCTACATATATATATAGAGTGCACGATTATGTAGATATACCGGAGAATAATACACAAACCTTGTGAAACAAATGTGCAATGCGAACGAGTAATTGTTATAAATAAACTATCTACCTCACTAATAGTCTGTACTATTAGCAATTGTTATAAATTACCATAATCGCATACTCGTTATTACTCTTTCGCCTTTTAATAACTATTGATACAAGCTAACATGCCAAACATTGTTATAATCGATAAACACTTATTCACATATGAAACAAAGACCGCTAAAATAATAACGAATTTTGACTAGCGGAACCACCAACGTGTCACGAGAGGGGCGGAGAGAAAAAAAACACTTAAACTACTACCTTCCCTTACCTTCCACTTCCCCTCACCTTAAAGAAAACCGAAAATTTTTCCCGCGACACAGCAGCGGCACACGGCAGAGCATTCGACCACAGACCCTCACAGCCTCAACATCGGCAGCAACCACTTCTCGGCATCATACAATGGGCAATTAACCTGAAATGCCGCTAATTAAGTTTGTCAGGGAAGCGATGGCCATACTTGCCGCACAGCGAGAAGGCCAGGAATTGTCCCGCCATGGACAAATCAGTTTTATAGCGTATATCGCTTATTACTACATCATTTTCATCAGGGAGGCAACGTCATCGGCGCTCGAAGCAATCCAACTTAGTCGCAGACCTTAACCAGCATGCGGACTTCTGTGAGACGACCTACGACCCGGACGAAGAAGGCAACCACATCTACGAGGAACTTTTTCAAGACAACATTTCGGAGGAAATCTTGCGCCAGTACCGCCTGGCTCAGCTAGGAGAGCAAGGTAGGAGAGTACGCGCAGCCATATACGCCGCAGAACTCAGAGAGGCCGAGAACGAGAGCAGGGGAGTCACCTACGGTTAGCTCTTGGAATCACAGCAATTCGGCGGCGAGGGCTTCGCCAACAAAACCACATACGGCGTATGCCAAATATGTAGAGATGATATTCCTGTCTGGAGAGGATGTTCAGAGTGCGCGATGAAATTTTTTAGGCACAGAGGTCACGACATCTTTATTACAGCTATGGAATGCACCAATACTCAACATCAACAAGAATTACAAATAAAATTATGTTCATTATGCGATGGCCCGGCAGAAGCCATTTTGATGTTTCTTTGAACATTCATCATCGATTATAACAATGTTTGGCATGTTAGCTTGTATCAATAGTTATTAAAAGGCGAAAGAGTAATAACGAGTATGCGATTATGGTAATTTATAACAATTGCTAATAGTACAGACTATTAGTGAGGTAGATAGTTTATTTATAACAATTACTCGTTCGCATTGCACATTTGTTTCACAAGGTTTGTGTATTATTCTCCGGTATATCTACATAATCGTGCACTCTTGTCGGCCGGAAGTGCCTCGGAGACGCGTATAAAGGGAAACCGGTGAAGCCTAATCTTATATTTTTATCTAAAGGCGTCATTAGTGGGTACGTATTGTTAGTATCAACTGTTTGTACCTGTCGCTTGGTACAGTACAGTAATGTTGTAGTGAAAAGTATTAATATTATGATTATTATTGTAATCATGGAACCTACGTATAATGTGATTTGCGCATAGTTTTCTAAATGCTCGCGGAAGTAAATTGGATTATGTGGTATATTGTGTGTTATATGTGTTTGACTAGAGCCGTTATTCTGATGGTTTTTCTCGGCTTGCAATATCGTATCCATTTTGTGTACAGATAATTGTAATGGTGGGATTATTGGTGTAAGTTTCTTTACGAACCCCTTTGCCCCTAGATAAGATTCATTTTGAACGTTAATTATACATGTGGGTAGTAACTCAATTATTCCTGATCCATTAAAGGTGCATAAACAATTGAGTTTTCACATTTTCTGAAAATCGTCTTATTGTTGTTTTTTGAGAAAAGCCAAGTGGATGGGTTATTTATTTTTATGATATAATTTTGTTTTTCTAGTGTTAACCCGATATCGCAGCCTTGCAATGCTTTGTATGTAGCTGTTTTCAATAAAGTATATTCGCACGTCGCTTGAGTATAAACTCTATATCATTCGTGCATAAATATTTATCATTGAATTCTTTGCAATTTTGAAGTTTCGATTCGCTCATATAGAAATGCGTGTCATTGATACCGGATGTCGCAATATAATCGCTTCGCGATATAATCGCTTCGCGTATTAATATATGCAGCTACGTGTGGGTAAATAGATGACTTCTGAAATGCGAGGAAAACGTATAAGTTTGTATGCGGAGTAAGTTTCGGAGTCGATTAGCGGAAAAACAATTTCGATTACAATTACGCCGTTCATTGATATAATGTAAAAGTCGGATACTTCAGCTAAAGTAGCTGAATTTCATTTTTGTATATCTAAGGGTAATCTCAAACCAGATTTTTCGACGATATCGTTAAGCACCCGCTTTATCACGCTGGTTCGCAATATGTATTTTTTGTGATTCAAGATTTCATTTATTTGTTTGTAAATATTAGTTAATTGCATGGAAATTCTCTTAATAAGACTTAAGGCTATTTTTGTAGCT
This sequence comes from Gastracanthus pulcherrimus, assembly GCA_949152435.1. NCBI lineage: Eukaryota > Metazoa > Arthropoda > Insecta > Hymenoptera > Pteromalidae > Gastracanthus > Gastracanthus pulcherrimus. The sequence goes on along the minus strand of OX424573.1, from coordinate 79,213,073 downwards.
GAGATTTTATCTTCTCTTTGAAAATGATTTTTATTTGAAATTGATAATAAAGTTTTTTCTAAATTAAATTGTTCTAATGATAATTGTGTAAGAGATGTGGAAATATCGTTATAAATAAAACAAGCGTTTGATTCTTGGCATTTAATTTCGTCAAAGTTTTGTTGTCGTAAACTGTCCAAGGCTTGAAAATCTTTACTATAATCTGAGTGTATGAGGCTTTGTTTGCCGTTAAATTCATATTGCGAATTTTGAGAGTTATGCCATTCGTATATGGCAAAGAGAGAATCTGTCAGTTCTGCTAAAATGCTAGCTTTCTGCATTTTTTCGATAATGAGGTAAGATGTGCTCAATGCGTGTATATCGAAGTTCCTCATGTAGTGCATAGCGGATGTGACGTTGTCCGATACTTTATATACCATTTCTCTTTTGCGGTGGATTTTCTCCACGTCGATGGAAGTTATGATATGCCAATTTTCTCTTGTTATACTAATATCTTTGACTATGGCGTATGAAATTCCTGAATTTCCGCGGATGCTTCGAAATTTTGCTTCTTTGCCTGCTGTAGATGCTAATTGCAGCAATGCAAGTATTACTGACATCAGTAGTGCGCCCATGATACCTTAAAATTAAACAATACAATGAGATATTATGTTAAGTTATATAATGTGTTTACACTAGAAGTGCTGTTACTATGTTTTGACTAAATTCGGTATATACGGAATTGGTTATAACTAGTCTACGTGCTTTTATTATATGTTAATTCTAGTAGCATCTTTTGTAATTATTCCTCTCCTTTTTCTAATGTTTTTAAATAATTATGAATTACTTCGTCCATAGAATTAAGTTGTTTCTTGTGTATTTCTTTCGTGATGGTCTGTATTAATTCATTAGCTTCTTGTGAGGAGCTAAGAGGAAAGTCCACGCTGTTTTCAGAATTATTTTCCGAATCGCCCGTATTCTTTTTTGGGGCTGTTTGGTTACTTAAGTTTTTTAATAGTGAATTTCGGCTCGCCGCAAGAAGTTGATTATTTATTCTTTCTACAATTGAACTTTCTGCTAAGTTAATAAAGGTGGGTAGTGCGACGCGAGTCATCATTGCTGAGTTTTCCAACATTATTTTAGTGCCACCTGTGCTAGTCCCAATTTGCGTAATATTTCTAACTTTGTAAACAATTTCATTTTTGCACATGCTACAGCATAATTTTGAAGCATTTCCTATTAAGGGATTTATAGTTCTGGTTATTACTACCGAATAAAAATTGCGCATACATGGACTATGATGTTGGCGGTAACATAATTCGCAAATATCGTATAGAGCGCATTAGTAATGCAATCTTTCAATGTTACAAATAATCTCCATTCCGCTTGATTTTGATTTTTTGTTTGCTCGAGAATATTGCATCTTTGCAACCCGAAGGGTGCCTTTAAAATGGCCGGGCCAAATTCAGCATAAGCTTTTAGGCAGATTTCACAATTTTTACTCGCCGCTGGAAACAGAAGTCGTTTTATACAGGTTTTACAATTAGTCGGAAGTACGTATTGAGGCTGGATAAGTATGTGAAAGTTGTAATAAAATTCTAATAAACTAAACGGATCGTGAACATAAGCGTCGAAGCATTTTTTGCAAAATATCGAAGTGTTCTTTTCGTCGACGTAAACGAGACTATATTTTGGAAAACGGCTATAACATAAACGGTCGCCTAGCTGCAAAATAGGAAGCTCCCTTAGTCCACCAGCGACTGCCATGGATGCTAAAAAAATGATTTAATGCGTGTTAAAAAAATTAGATTAAAATATAACGGAATTTTCAGTTTTTAATTGGATGATTTTTGTTGCGGAGTAGGATTCATTCTACGGGAAGTGATTTTTATGAACGCGTGTGATTTCTTGAATTACGGAGCGGCGCGTAAGATTCTGTAAGTCCAATAGATGAACATGAATTTGCACAGCATGAGTGCGCGCGTGATGTAAGTCGTGATAAACTTCAGGTTTGAAAATATATCTCTTAATTTCGGGGTGCAATTCACATAAATAGGTCGAAATTGCGAGTTTTTCTCTTTCACCGGCGGCCATATTTATTTCAGTGATTTCTAATTGAGCTAATTTCCCGATATTGTTAAATTCGTGAAACAATCTAGTTACTCTATCACTATATTCGTACACCTTTTTCTCATTTTTCTGAGCAACCCACGATAATCTCTGTCTGATCTTTAGCAAATCATCTAGTAAAATGCGTTTTTGTTGATTATTCATATTGCTGTCCGGCGCCCAAGGTAAGCCAGTTTCTGCCAAGGGTGGTGCGTGCTAATCTCAATCTAATTATCGTCCCTAAATCTCTTCTTTCTAGGCGGAAGCGACGGTATGCGGGGTTCCTCTAAAACATGATAAAGGCGGTTCTCGACTAACTGTAGATTTACCGCCTCGTTTCCTTCGTTTACGTAGTAACATTCGACGTCGAACGTCTTTCGCCCCTGGCTCTTGCTGGGGCTGTCCGAACTCGGCGTTGTCGGAACCTGTTGCGCAAGTGGTTGCGGCGGCGATGGCGGCACGGGAGCGCGGGCAGAGTACCTCGCGTTTGATTCCGCTCGACGTCTTTATTCTTTTCGCTTTTTGGCGATCAAGCTAAAAGTAAAAGTAAATGTGTAAGTGAACTCCATTACGCTCCAAACAGCATAATAAAAAACCCATACAGCGAATGCAATGCATACCCGTGTACGATGGTACCAAGAACGAATTTAATTAATCTAAAAATCATTAATATCGTAATAAGAGCTGCGCTTGCTGATCCGAAGGTTATGAACTGCCCCCAAATTTTATTCCAAGCTGAATCGGCGAATCTACAATCGTATCCAATCAGAGCCTTGACGAACATATAACCTTGTAAGGTTATATTATTTTGCACAACATTTAGGCAACAAAGCTTGGAATTTATTAACAAAAGCTGACATTGAGGAAGCGTAATGATTATTTCGAATAACATCGACTTGTACGTCCATAGACGAGGAAAGAGATTAGAAATGATTCGAATTATTGTTTATTTATTTACTTGTTACTAATAATGTTGATAGAACAGAATCGAGCTCGAATATCCATAAGTAAAATGAGCAACCACAAATGATTCGTATGATCCTTCTTTCATTAATATTTGTTACTAATAATTAAGTTTTTTTTGTATATGTATATATGTTTTGTTATTGCGGTTTCATACGCTAAAAGCGCAAGCTGTTTATGTGCACTACCATCGTTTGATTTTCTCTTAATTGTATCTTTACGTTTCCATTTTCCCAAATATGTAATACTAAATAAGGAACAGTGTACGGATCATCGAATTTATGCGGCTTGTGTCCCTTTTTTAACCAAACGTAATCAGCTACTTTGATTTCTACGTGATTATCCTTTAAATCGTAATATCGTTTCGCTCTTTCTTCAGCTAGGGAGATTCTTTCGGCAGCTATTTCACTTAAGGCGCTCAGGCGTGAGATAAGATCTTGCATGTAGTTGGTGTTCGCACGTAAGAGGTCGTCGGCGGCGGGAGGATCGCTTGACGGTAGGCGTGCTAGACGCCCAAACACAAGCTCGTAAGGTGTGAAAATGGTCGATTCATTTCGCCCGGAATTATGGTTAAGCATTGCTAATTCGACCCATTCGTCTCATTCGGCTTCTTTAGAAATAAACATCTTGAGAAATTCACTTAACGGCGTGTGCGCTCGCTCGAGAGAGCCGTTCGACTGCGGGTGAAATACGGTAGTTTTAATTTGCTTGAGTTTGAATCTCTTGACTACGCGCGTCATTAATTTACTTAGAAAATTTGTCCCTTGATCTGTTAATATAGCTTGAGGAGCACCGAAAATTGATCTTGCATGCTAAGTCTGTATTCATTACCCATTTTAGTTTTAGGCAATGGCCCGACTATATGAAGAGCTACTTTAGCAAACGGTATTGCTGGATAATCAATAATAATTAAATTTTGCTTGGTTTTGACTCTAACTAATTTTTTTAATTCACATTGTTTGCATTTTTTAATGAATTTTTGTACTTCCTGCTTAAGATTTTCCCAATTATATTTATGTCTAATTCTATTGTAGGTTTTATTGACGCATTTGTGTCCATCAATCGTAGAACAATGCATTACTTCAATAATTTTTGCACGTGTAGACAAGGGAAGGTGTTGCATATGGCCACGACATATAATGATTTTGATGTTTGTTGAATATAATTCTTTTTTAATACTGTTTAATATTGAATTGAATTCAATGTTTTCAATATTTTTACCTTTTGCTACGCTAAATGTATTAATATATTTTTAAATTAAAATGAAACTCAATTTATTAAGTAAAATTTGCAAAATATTCATGATATTTACTAAACTTTCTCGTTGCTCACTTCTAAGTGGCACTACTATATGGAATCTAGTATTGACATTGATTAATTTAGGTTCACCAACAGTTAAATTATCAAGACGTGGTAGTTTATTGATTTCATATAATTGCTTTGCTCCTTCAGCAAGTGGCTGGCCTATGGAATTGACGAAATATAAATAATTGTCTTTCCGCATAAATAATTTTTCTCTGCAATGAATGATATTTCCACTAGGGAGTTCGTTTGCGTGTGAGTCACTATGTGTGAGCTCCGAATTGAGTAGTTCATTAGACTCGCTTGAATTTTCATTTAGATGAGTAGCTACATTAAGATCTATATCAAAGTCCGCAGTGTTATCGGCAGCTGTAGTGACGGGGTTGCGTGCGCGACTTTCCTGCCTTTCTTCAGGGTGCGTGCTTTCACCGTCCCCCTTGAAAATTTCCGCGCAGCGTGGCTGCGAGTGAGGTCATGTCTACTATCTCTATAGCTGCAGTGGCCGTGTCATGTGTCACCGGCCTCTCGTCGTCAAACATTTTACGACCTCCGGCTGTTCTCTTGCGTGGTGCGAGGGCTTGGATGGCTGCTGCGTACCGTGTGCTTGGCTATCTTCCTGCACGTAACCGCGTCATCATGCTGGATAGGTCGGCGGCGTTTGGTCTTACCTGCCTTTCCGATGCTTGATTATTCATTTCAGTCTCTAGCTCACTCTGGTTGTTAGCTTGCTCATGCTCACTTGCTAACAGATTCCCATTTGAGGTATCGTTAATGATTAATATTTGTGATTCTACTGGATTTCGTGAAAGTGCATCGGCATTAGTATTTATTACATCAGGTTTATATTTAATTTCAAAGTTGTAATCTGCCAATTTTAATCTCCATCTTGTTACTCTAGAGCTTGGATCTTTGTGCGAATTTAGCCAGACTAATGGTCTAATGTCTGTAATATGAGTGAATTTTCTGCCATATAAGTATGGTCTGAATTGAGTTATACAAAATACTATAGCTAAATCTTCTCTTGAAAAACGGCAATAATTTATCTCCGCTGGGGTTATGCCTCGTGACACAAAAGCTATGGGAAGTTCTTGTTGCGAAATCACTCCACCGATAGCGTACCCACTGGCATCGGTCGTAACAATAAATTGTTTATCAAAATTAGGATGTATTAAAATTGCCGGTTCACATAATCGATCTCTCAAATTTTAGAATGCTTCCTGAGAATTTTTCTCCCAGATAAATGGTTGATTTTTCTTTAGTAAAAGGTTTAAGGGTCTGGCTATTTTTGCAAAACCAGGTATAAAACGTGTATAGTAATTAGCGAGTCCCAGGAATTGTTTAATATTTTTTGCTGTTTTGGGTACTGGAAATTTTTTTACTGCTTCTATTTTTTTTGGATCGAGCTTTAAGCCATTACTGCTTATAATGTGTCCAAGGTAATTGATTTCTTCCTTTAAAAATTCGCATCTGTCAGGTGGCAATCTGAGGTTAGCTTTTATTAATCTTTTTAATAGCTCAGCTATTATTTCCCAATGTTCTTCGATGGTTTCAGAGAAAATACAAATATCATCAAAAAATGCTACTACACATTTCATACCTGTGATTAGTGGCGTGATAAGAGCGAGAAAAACTGATGCACTTGTTTTTAGTCCAAACGGGCTCCTAAATTTCATTGGAAGGCTGTTTTGTGTCTATCTCCTTTTTTTATAAAAATTTGATGGTAACGGGAAGCTATATCGAATGCTGAAAAATATTTTGCGCGCCCCAATTTGTGTAAAATATCAGTTATATTGGGTACCGGATGATTGTAATCAGGTATAATTGCATTAAGCTTTCTGAAATCTACTACCATTCTATAACGTTTATTGACTTTTGAATCGGGCTTTTTATCAACGCAAAATACTGGTGCTGAGTAAGAGCTGATCGAGGGCTCGATTGTATCGTTGTCTAGTAATTCTTGTACTTGCTTATTTATTTCCTTATTTAATACAGAAGGGTGGCGGAAATGTTTGATACGAATGAGTACATTACTAGTGAAGGGGATTTCGTGCACGAGCAACAATTGTTGCCGGCATCTTATCTCCCGTTAGATAAAATCTATCCGCATATTGGTCTATGAGCCGCTCTACCGAAGCTCTTTGTTTGCCGGTCAGATGCTCGAGGCGCAAGAGTGCTTTCACCTTGTGTGCTCTACTGTCGTTACGCTTCGCATTCCTATTAGAAATGGTCATTATCTGACTTTTCTTAATTTCATTTGTATTTTTTATGATTTTCTTTCCTTTTATGTGACTTTTGGCTGCGTTAATTGTATTGCTTAAAAGCAGAAACGAGTAATCTCAGCTGTTATTTTTAGACCTTGTGTGTACTGTATACATAACTAGTTTTTTCAACTGCATAAATAATTTATGGATTTCATTAACTTTCTCATATTTTAGCATATTTAGTATTACTAGTATATACTTACAAATGGTTTGAAAAATTTCAAATTGTTCGGGTGAGAATTTGTTTATTTGTTGACTTTCTTTAATAACTTTCAATAAGCAATTCAATTTTTCTACAAGTTCATTTTCAAGCTCACTTTTATCGCGATTTTTAATTTCATCACACGCAAGCTTATTTTCTTCCAAAAATACGTTGTCCTTAATTTCTGAATTTGATTTTTTGTTTGCTTCTATCAGTGATGTTGTATCAGATTTTTGAAGCGATTTATCATTGGCTTCTAACAGCGTTGTTTTCGTTTTTCTGAAACGAGAGCTAAAAATATTATTTTTTGCTCTTTTATTTTCTAATTTCGGAGTGCGAATTTTGGTAGATTTTTGTGGTAGTTTGCTAGGAATTATCAGTTCCTGCTTCTGCCACGATTCAATTGGTTTTCTAAATGTTAATTGTTATGATTTCGATTTTGTGCACTTATTTTACTATTTTCGAATTTTGGATCTCGATTTTCGGGACTTCGAATCTCGGTTTTAGAAGTAAAATTTTCGTTTTTCGGATATCGGATTTCGGATTTCGTATTGGAATTGATTTGCGTATATGATTTTTGACTTTGCGAATTTCGATGTTCTAAGCTTGAATTTGGCAAATGTTCGGATTTTGATCGCACGAGCTGTTCTGCGTTTTCGGTAAAAGTAGCGGTTAAAAACTTATGTACTTTTTTATTTTTAATTGACGATAATTTTAGAGGAAATTTATAATTATCGATTATAAAACATTGGTATCTATAATTGATATCTGCCTCATAATTAATAAATATTTCTCTGCCGAGCAGACCGTCTTCCTCAATTGGAAAATCATCTGGTACTAAATGAAAATAAAATGTTAAATCATGAAATTGCATTGGAATTTTGCCATAAGTATTTATGCTACTTTTTGTTATACCGGTTAGTTCTAAAATTTCGTTAGCATCGATTCGAACATTACGCGACTTTTTTGAAAATTTCAAAAGTGCTGGCCCAGCGCCGGTGTCTAGCATTAGTGACAACTGTTGCGGGCAGCAATTTGTTTTTAGCATAATAGTTGGTGAACAATTATTAATGCTTAATAAAACAATCTTTTTTATTAATTGTATTGTTGATTATTTCTTGTATAATTTTGACGCTGGGGATGTGGGATTTTCTTGGTTGCGTCGTTCTCCGGGAACCTGTTTTCGTTTCCCTGATGCATTTCTCGCATTTTGTTATTATATGCAAGTTTTCTATATTCGCTCTTCCAATGACCGGCCTTTTTGCAATAATTACATGCTTTAGCGATATCATTTTCGGCTTGGTTTGGCAGGTGTACATTGGTAGAGGGAACATAGTTGGAATATTGATATTTATTTTCGGGTGTTTTCCATGATTGCGTGACACATTTTCCATGATTGCGTGACACATTACCTTCTAACTCGCCCCTGCGAGTTAGAAGGTATTGATTTTTCACGATCGGGCGTGGCCCCGCTGCTTTTTTGAGGAGTTGCCGGCGTCTTCGGAGCATCGGCGCCATTGGCACGGTACCGGCAATTAGGAGCTGTGTGGCCCGATTTGTGACATATTTGACACGCTTCTACCCGTTTGCTATTGACTAAATAACTATGTGCCGATTCTTTACGTTAATTTTTGGTTGTGTAGGAGGCTGTGGTATTTTCATTCGTTCGTCTGTGTTTTGGCATGCATAATCGTGCTCTACGTCGATTGTTTGGTCGATCGCGGCGTCTAGAGATTCGTGTTTGCCCATTCGCCTTTTTATAACCCATTGCAATCTGCGAATGAAATATGCTACACTATCTTTTTCTAATTCGGATTTAAAATCTGGTCTGTGCCTCTTTTTACGCAACGGCACAATTAATTTGTGCGGCAGATTTTAATCTATTCGAAAATGAAATGACGTTTTCGTCGTATCTTTGTTTCATTACTGCTAATTCGCCCAGTAATTCGTGAAAACGTTTTGCGGACCCGTATGTGCGATCAAAATACATTATAATTTCCTCCATATTAAGAAAAAGTCTTTGTTGTGCACTTTTTAATGCCTGCCCGGGCAAGCGTATTTTTATTAATCTCGCTAAATCAGGCTCATTACACGGTGGTATCATGCTTCGCGCTTCTCTACATCCGTCCAAAAAAATTCTAAGTCGGATATTGTAGCCGTTAAATTTTGGAATCATTTCGACTGCATCTTTAATTGATAAATTGCGAACCGGGGTGAGAGTGTTGTTATGAAAAGATTGTAAAGTGTTGTAAGGTTGTCTACGATAATTATTTGCTGGGTTTGTATGATACGGTGTGCTGTGTATATTTGGAGTAGCAAAAAGTGGAGATGTTTTTGTTATCAATTTTTTGGGTGTTGTCATTATTTTGTAATGGAAATTTAGGATCTGTTTTGGGTGGGTTTGTGGTATTTTTTAAGTTAATAATAGATTGATAGGTAGTTACTTCCGTCATTTCGGCGTTTTTGTTTAAAAGTGTGTGTATTTCGCGGTAAAATTTCTTAATTGACTTACTATCTCTAATAGTTTCTATAATTTATTTGCAACGAATATTGTTGTAAATTAAGTCTAGAAGTATGTCTATCAATAATTTGTTATCTTGTAAAAATTCGCAAATTTTATTTACGTCATCCGCGCGTTCCGGAATCTGTTCGCTCGCGATTTGATATCGTTGTTGTGAAAATGCTAATAATTCTCCTAAATTTGTTTCACGATCGCCCGCTGCAATATTTGTGTCAGTTGCCGTTACATATGTTTTTATAATGTCGGTGGCCTCTTCATTTCTTAATTTCTTTTCCGATTCTACGTTGGCCATGTTTGAATTCCGAAAAAAAATGTACTATCCGCACTAATTGCTATTAAAATATCCCGGAGAGTGGGTCTCCAATTGTTACGTCGTGCTTAAGCAATAAATGGCGCGAAGTTAATATGGAATTAAATCGCGTTCATCTCTGGTTTTGGTCAATACTTGCGTAATGTACCTGGGAGTCGAGGCTTTAGCAAAAGCAGGATAGCAAAGATGATATTTAATATGATAGTAGTGAAAATAGAAAGTGCGAGTTTACGATAGGATTAAAAAGGCTTAGCAAGGTATTTTGGGGCTTACGTTGTTTGCGTACGTAGGCCTTGGTTCCTTGTAGTCGGGCTGGCTAAGCTGCGCTGCGCTGCGGGCGGTGTCGTACTCGAGATGATGGCGGGAGATATGAATAGGAGTGCAGGTACAGCGAATAAATAAGCCCGAGCAAATAAGTTTAACAGCAGATTTATTATATTAGAAGTACAAAGTTAAGTATAAGGGCGTGTCCCTTTTACAAGTGAGAAGTCAAATGACAAACTGGTGCGTACGTACTTACGGCTCAAAGTTCGAATGCAGAAGGCTGCCGTGCCCTGGCTTATATATCCACGCGGAGGTCGCATGCTTAGCCTAAATTAGGAGTTAATTATGCGTCATAGAAGGGGAGCGACTCAGGTGTGTGGTTGCGGAGGGGAGTTAGGTAAAATTGGGGTGGATGAGTATAATATGCTGGGGTGCAAGGTTGGCAAGATAGAATACTAGTTGTATAGCGTAGGTCGATAAGTAGGATTTAGTATGGTAAGATAAGTATAGCTTGACGACGAGACGGTGAGCGTGAGACGATATGCTGGACGTAACGAAATAAAAGTAGATACAAAGAACTCATATCTGTTAAATGCTCAGATTAATAATTACACTTTGTTACTTATCTGATTTAATGAAATTGTTATGATGATACACTGTTTTCCATCCACTCTTTATACTGTTAAAACAAAATATTTAACAGCTTACAGAAATAAGCTTAGAATTTTGTGCATCGGTAAAACAGGTAACGTCCTATATGATAAACTATAGTCTATACTGTAAGAGTTAATATGAAACTCGAGCGAATTTTGAAATAACAGTACTAATAAAATGTTAATTTATGGTCTTTAACTTTTTATTTGACTTTATTAGTGTATAACATTTAATTTCTATGTAGTAAACAGCTATAAATCAATAATACATTATATAAAAAAAATATTTTTATATGATTTATAGGGATCACACTCCCCTAATCGATTAAAAACTTAATTAGATTAGACATTAGTTAAGAATTAATGAGTAATTTTTAGTTGTAAGTTGTTTTAATTAAAAATTAAAATCAATTTTCTAATTGACAATAAAATTTAATTGGTAATTGAAAATTCTTTTAATTAACAATTACAATCAATTCTTTAATTGAAAATCTTCTAATTAACAATTTAATTTAATTTCAATTGTAATATTTTCCAATTAAGAATTACATTTTAATTTTTATTGAAAGATGTTTTAATTGAGAATTGAATTTTATTTTTTAATTAAATATCATTCAATTAAGAATTAAAATTGTAGTTGTGAATTGCAGGTTCTTTAATTATAATTCGTAAGTTGAGTTTTTTTAATTCAAGTGGAGAATGGATAAGTATGTAGGTAGATAAATACCGATTTTTGTTACTATAGTGGTGTGTGCGTGAGTAGATGGCATGATGAGGGTATGGGTTCATGGATTGGTATGTGTGGGTAGGTTTGTTAGTGGATGAGTGTGTGAGTGAATAACTGATGCGTAGGTAGAAAGATGTGGGAGGAATGGGCACGTAGGTGGATGTGTGATTCAATGTGTGGGTGGATTGGTGAATGAATGCGTGCGTGTGTGGGTGGATAGGCTAATGAGAGTATCGGGTTGATGGATGGGTATATTTATGGGTGGATAAATGTGTGGATAAATAAGTATATGCATAGATGGTTGCGTGCATGGGTGGATGTGTAGTTTGATAAAAGTATGGATTGAATAGATGTCTGTATGTTTCAGTATATGCGTGTGTTAGTTAATGGATGTGTGGGTAGATATATGGGTGCGTAGGTGGATGGACGTGTTGGTGGATAAGTGGATGCCTGTCCACGTGAAAAGTCCAACATGGTTACCACATGGAAATCATATGGATTCCACATGATTCCCACATGATTCCCACATGGGTTCCATATGGTATCTTATGGGAACCACGTAGGAACCAGGTCGGCATTTGGAAAGATTTCCCAGTAGGATCCCACTTGAAAACACATGGTTCCCATATGAATTTTACATGGTTCCCACGTGATCATCTAAAAAATATGAATATTTAATCAAATAAGCTAGATGATATTTACGTGGAAACCATGCGATAACCACGTGGTCCCTGTGAGTGTTCCACGAGGTTCCCATATGAGTTTCACATGGGTCTACAGATATTGTAAATATGCACTTATGAAAAAAAAAATTAGCCGTCGCGGGACGCCGGGCAGATGTGAAACATCGAATTTTTATGTGTAGAAAGTATAAAATAGGAATGATGATCTATTGGAGGAATGGAAAATGAAAAGTAATTTTTTTCTTATTCATTTTTTCATTTTGTTTTCAATGGATAGATCTTTTTATTTAATTCAAATAAAATTAATAAAAACATATTATATACTAAAATATTTAATTCATGTACATGGTAAACTTGCACTCGGTTCGATATTACTTATCATTTCATTATTCATTTGCGTAGAAGATAATCTGCAAAGTAGATATTTCAGAAAGTTGTTCATTTTTTCTGCGTTGTTTTTGACGCTGGTTGATATCTGCTTTGTGGGCCTCTCTGTATTTTCGTTGGCGTTCTTTTTTGTTCAAAGCACTCTTATCTTCTGTTCCAGCAAGTTGAACATTTCGTTTGCGTTTCCTATATTCTCTTTGACGCATATAGACCTTTCTCTCGACATTTCCCTTACTTCTCTTTGACGTTGACTGATTTCTGAACGATGTTTTTCTCTGTACCTTTTATCATATATTTTTGCATCATCGTTACGGCTTTTCCTTTTATGACATGAATAAAAATGAAAAAGGAATTTTAATTTAATTATGAATGAGTTTTTAGCGAATTGAAATAGATGCTTTATAACATTTATATAAACACCTGACTGATATGATATGTCTCGTACTAGATGGATTATGTTCATTTCGAGTTTCAATAACAATATCCCCGATTTTTTGTGACTGTTGAGTAATGTAAAAATAAAAAAGAACAGAAAATTATTCATGCATACAAGTGCGGAAGAGAGAGGGAGAGAGTGAGAGAGAGAAAGTTTTTATATAAATACATATATAAATATATTTTATTTATATATATATATATATATATATATATATATATATATATATATATATATATATATATATATATATATATATATATATATATATATATATATATATACGTATTCACATATAAAAGAGCTAGCGAGAGAGAGAGAGAGAGGAGCGGAAGAGAGAGGGAGAGAGAGAGAGAGAGAGAGAGGAGCGGAAGAGAAAGGGAGAGAGAGAGAGAGAGACGCGCAGATAAACCATGGGGGATGTTTACCCACGTGCTCAAGTTGTATGTGTTTGTCTCAAATACAAACAAACGTGCAATGTAGACGTATGTTACATTCTGTCTCTCTCTCTCTCTCTCTCTCTCTCTCTCTCTCTCTCTCTCTCTCTCTCTCTCTCTCTCTCTCTCTCTTTCTATCTCTCTCACTCTCGCTCTCTCTCTCTCTTTCGCTCTTTTATATATGAATATGAATATATATATTATATATATATATATATATATATATATATATTCATGTATAAGAGAGCGAAAGAGAGAGAGAGAGGGAGACAGAATGTAACATACATCTACATTGCACGTTTGTATGTATTTGAGACAAACACATACAACTTGAGCACGTGGGTAAACATATCCCGCATGGTTTATCTGCGCGCGCATCAATTTCAAACTTCGTACGTATAACAATATACGTGAAATTCGTTTTTTTCTCTTTTCCGAGGAGGTATATCATCTCCAAGTTCCTCACTGTCACTATCACTCGTATTTTAAATAATTAATTCACTCAATATTATACTATATATTAATCTGTCATCTGTACACTAATCTTTCGTTCGTAAACCTATACAAACTATACAGCGCATCAGTATAGGTATATCGGTTACAATTTGTAAAGCAGTAAGTAAGGAGACGGACTGGAGAAGAGACGCGCGCCGTGAAGGGGGACGCTCAGCTAGATGCTTGTAATAGGGGATGCTTGCTGAATAACGAAGCTATAGCTGCGCGTGAGAGGGGTTGCTTGGCTATAGAGAGAAAGAGAACGTGGGAGAGAGATAATGACGCCGAGTGTAGCTATAGCTGCGCGTGGGAACGCTTGCAGACGCTTGGCTAGGGAGAGAGAGAGAGGGTGGGAGAGAGCGAGAGAGACTGACGCCGAGTGTAGCCGAGCATTGCCGGAGGTTCACGATAAATCTCGTTTCATCATTTTAGGCGTCGTTTCATTTCGAACGCTTTCACTCCCGTACTGCGGTAAAAGATGTTTCACATCAAAAACTTTAAGTTCCAGAAAGTTCTTAAAAGCTATAAAATTCATAAAATGAGTGCCTGAATAGGTGTTACCATGCGGATGATAACGCGAAAACTGGAGTACTAAGCTAAAGAATTCCTATTTTTTAAAATTCTATTTAAAAATAAAATTAAAAATATTAGCTTTAGTAGACTATATGGGTATCATGTGGGAACCATGTAAAATATATATATGGGAACTATGTGTTTTCAACTGGGATCACTGGTAAATCTTTCCAAAAGCCCACGTGGTTCCTACGTGATTCCCATAAGATACCATATGGGAACCATGTGGGAATCTTGTGGAATCCATGTGATTTCCATGTGGTAACCATGTGGGACTTTTCACGTGGGTGTAGTCCGGGCGCTGGAAGGGTTTGAGTACAATATTTTGTTGAAAATGTATAGTATAAATTATTAGTCTAACTTTTGATAAATTTTAAACGATTGCTTCTACAGCAAATTATAGACAGAATTGTTCTAATTTATATGAATATGTTGACAACGTTTCGGGTGTCTTGTACACCTTTCTTTGGGTGAAAGAAGAACTAATTCTATAAGAAGCTTAAATTGATTTTTTCCCTCTCACAATTAGGCACTAACACTTTATAAAATAGCATGATTTTATATTACACTTATTCACTATTGCTTAAGAACATGCTATTAGATGCTGAGAAATGATATTAGTTTAACTCTATATTATATATAAAAAACTATTAAGTATACGGATTTTAAGGAATATGTCTTGGGAATATACTACGATATTGTTATCTAAAGGTTTTTTTGACTGGTAGACGGTCAATGAGATCACTCTTAGTGCAGATACAAATACAGAATGGCAGAGCTTAGTTAAGAATGAAGCTAAGATTTGAAAATAAGAAGAAAATTCGTATTCATGTGACGAAATTTGTGTGTGAGTGTGTGTGTGTATACAAGGTAGTGGCGATAAACCGTCCATTTAAAGACCTGCTTTGTTTTACTCTTAGAATCCTATATTACATAATCGGGATTTTATATTAGTGAAAAGTCAGGGTCCGTTTCGGGTTCGGACTACTATCAAAATATTGATAAGTTTATATTGCTGTTCTAATGTTATCATTTAAACACCTAAAATAATGTGCCTTAACATTTAAAATTATTAAAAAATATGACTTTAATAAATTTTTTAAAAGGAAAATTTTAATAAAGGATTTTACACTGATTCATATAGTATCTAATAATTGAAAAAAAAAATTTATATCAAAATTTCAAAAAGGGTTTTACATTAATGCATACAGTAAGTATTTTAGTCTAGTAGGTTTAAAGCACAAGATATATCCTTTAAGCCTTTTTTTCTAATTTTACTTACTATATGCATTAATATAAAGTCCTTCTGGAAATTTTGATATATATTTTTTTTTCAATTTTTAGATACTATATGCATCAGTGTAAAATCCTTTTTTCAAATTTTCCTTTTAAAAAATTGATTAAATTTATATTTTTTAATAATTTTAAACGTTAAGGCACATTATTTTAGGTGTTTAAATGATAACATTAGAATAGCAATATAAACTTATCAATATTTTGATAGTAAACACGTGCTCCGAACACGAAACGGACCCTAACTTTTCACTAATATAAAATCCCGAGTATGTAATAGGATTCCAAGAGCAAAACAAAGGAGGTTTTTGAACGGACGGTTTCTCGCCCTACCTTGTATACACACATACACACACACATTCACACACAAATTTCGTTACATGAATACGAATTTTCTTCTTATTTTCATATCTTAGCTTCTTTCTTAACTAAGCTCTACCATTTTCTATTTGTATCTGCACTAAGAGAAATCTCAGTGACTATCTACAAGTCACATACAAAAAGTCAATGCAGAAAACCTTTAGAAAACAATATCGTAGTACATTCCCAAACCATATTCCTTAAAATCCGTATACTTAATAGTTTTTTATAACACCCTATTCACCTACTTATACTCAAATTAACAGTAACGACGTAATTAAATATAGAATTAAACTAATATTATTTATCAGCATCTAATAGCATGTTCTTAAGCAATAGTGAATAAGTGTAATATAAAATCATGCTATTTTATAAAGTTTTAGTGTCTAATTGTGAGAGGGAAAAAATCAACCTGATCGTTGATCGACATTCGATAGCTGAATACGTCCAACAGAATTTTCAACCGTGTTGTAAGGAATTCAGCGAGTAGTTTAGATAAGTTACCTAAATTTAATCTTATTATAGAATTAATTCTTGTTTGATCTGAAGAAGGGTGTAAAAGACACCCGAAACGGTGTCAACATATTCATATAAACTAGAACAATTCCGGGTATAATTTGCTGTTAGAAGCAATCATTTAAAATATAGTGTAAAGTTTTAAAGAATGTTAAAATCCTTTATGAATGATTTTTTAATGAACTTAAGTGGTTATGCCGGGAACAATTTGCACGAAAGTGCAGTTATGTGGTTATGCACTTGGCTGGCATTTATATATATATATATATATATATATATATATATATATATATATATATATATATATATAATATATATATATATATAAGTTTCCGTACTTTCTACGAGTTTTAAACCAAAATGAGATGAAAACTGAATTTTGAAAAAAAGTCATTTAAGTGGTTATACCTGCATGCCACAGATATGTATTTCATATAAATAACGCTTACCTATTTATGTTTTTTTTTTATGGGGAATTTAAATTTATTTGTTACTAAGCTCACAATAGGTAATGTTTTTTTGTTTAATTGATCTTTTCTCTTAATTATTCTTTTTATAGTTATTGATTTTATCCTTTCAACTAATATTGAAAAATCACGGGGAAATTATTAGGACGAAATTGTGGGCCCGTGTCTTCGTGCATGTTAGTATCATGATTATAAGTTAAACTATTCCGTATGTGGATGTGTACATGCCAAATTAATAAGCTTTCTCTAATACCCAAAATGATATTAAAATAATAAAAAAAGTAATAATAATAAAGATTAGTACATATGCTGTGCGACGATAGGAAAGTATAGCAGCTAAACTATTGACAGCTACGTAAAAATTATTTTTTTACTAGTTAAATAAATAAACGATACAACGAAAAATAAAACATTTAAAAAAAGAACCAAGTTCTAAAAAGTAAATAAAAATAATATTTTTTCTTAATAATGAGATAAATTCACTATCAAATTTAGCGAAACTTAAAATAAACAAATTAATTATCAAAAAAATAAATAAATAAAAAAATTTGCGAGGATTCGAACCGGTGAGCATTGAGTTTGTATATCATATCTACTAACTGAGACACTGTTTTGTTTCCGTCAATTGGCTCAGTCGGTAGAGTACAAGCCTACAAACAAAAAGTCCACTAGTTCAAATGCTTGCCAAAATTTTTTATTTTTTTTTATTTTTTGATAATTAATTTCCTTTCTACATGTTTGCGAAACTAAACTTTTACGACATTTCCGAAACCTAATTTCTTTGCGTGGATTTTTTCTGCCGATTTCTTTTATTTTACTATTACTTAGATTATTTATTAGATAAGGTTAGCTTTACTATAATTACAATAGCAACAACAAAAGCACTATAGAAGAAATTTAAGAAATATACAAAGTTCTATATTGTGATTGAGCCACGTGGTCTATTATTCCCGAAAAAGGTAAACAAATAAAGCGAATTTTCGCTTACATCCACAAAGAAAAATTATGAACAATAAAATTATGGTATTAGCGAACTATTTTTTTCAGTGTTCATTTTTAATCTTGGCTATCGACAAAAAATAAAATTTTGCATTAGAATATGTGATAATTACCCAGGGACATTCGATCTCAAGAATCAAATCAAAATAAAATTATAATTGATCGGTAAGAACCGAGAAAACTGTCCGGTAACAAAAATTGATATTCATCTGCTCATACCTACACTAATTCTTAGGTGTGATTAATTGAAATGAAACCTAATTGAAAATTAAATTTAACCTTTACGAAAATTAACTACTGCCTGAACTACTGACGCGAAATACTGTCTAAAACGCTGCCGCAACTACTGCCTAAACTACTGCCAGAACTACTGGTTTCCAGTAGAATGTTTGCAACTACAGAAAAACTACTGACAAGTTTAAAAAAAATTTACTAGAGGAAAACTACTAGCTATAACTACAGAAAAACTACTGACACGTTTAAAAGGCTTTTTACTACATAAAAACTACTAGCCAGCTACGGAAAGACTACTGTCAAGATTAATAAACTTTTTCCACAGCTAAACTACTAGCTAACTATAGAAAAATTACAGCAATTTTTATTTTCTTTAAACTATAGGATAAATAATATGCAACTAGGACAACTGCAGCAATTTTTTTATTATCTTTATAAACTATAGAAAAAATAATATTTTCTATAGAAAAGGTAATTTAGTTTATTCGACACTATTATAATGTATAAAAAAAATATTTTGTAAATCAAAAGTTCTTTTGGGAGTCATAGGCACTTTCGATAAATGGTCTTAACAAAGTCCTGAATTTGGACATAAATTGATCCTCGCGCATACAAAAATTACAAAAATTATTTTATCTTTGAGAATATATTCTTTAAGGTATTTTCAGCAAAAATATGTTCATTACTTTATTAATTGATAATTTCAAGTTTATTTATAATACAATGTTTAATAAAATAATAGTATTTATATAGGAATTTTGAAACAAAATCACACATATATTTTTCAGAGCTATATAATAAATAACCAAGTCAAATTAAAAGCGAATACTAGTTATTTCTAGCTATACAAATATGATAAAATTTTCTTAGAAGTTCATGAAAATGTGGTGTGCGCGAGGGCTATTTTGAATATAACCCATTTTTACTAAAAAATAACACATTATGCTGAATAATTTTGAATATAAATGCTAAAAAAATCTGAAAATTGTTATGCAAATTCATATAATCGTAACAAATATTCCATGTAAGCCCCAGATATAACCCATTTTTACTAAAAAATAACACATTATGCTGAATAATTTTGAATATAAATGCTAAAAAATCTGAAAATTGTTACGCAAATTCATATAATCATAACAAATATTCCATGTAAGCCCCAGATTTTTAAAATTTAATACAGAGATTTTAGAAATTTCACTAGGAACATTTCCACCTTAAGTTTACTATGATTTTCACTAATTAATTATAAGATAGTAGTCATTTTTATAAGAAAATTCTCTCTGTGTGTGATCAAGGAGGATAATCTTTACCTGAGCAACATCCTTTATTCCTCGTCTTCACTGGCAGTTTAATAGAGTCTTGCTTTAACTTTCAATATCGAATAACATTTATGTTGTTTAGAAAAACAAAACATTTTATTATGAAAAAATCGAAAAATCAAATCTCTACACTGTAGAACTCTATCAAATTTACTAGCAATTATCACTGTAAAGCTATTTAATATGAAAAGTTAAACCGAGACGATATTAAGCTGCCAGTGATGACGAGGCATTACGCCTTCTCGTGAATGATAATTCATCCAGACTCGTTCCCGACATCGCATCACGTCTCTGCACACAGCTACTCGAAGTCGGCAGTAAATCCAAAAAATAGGTGCTGCTGATATACACAGGAATCTTGGCTGTCCGCCGCTAATTATTGTCTCATAGAACCCGTATGTCTCTCACTAGGTACCGAGCTGCATCATTCCCCTTTCATATATCGATCATTACAGTCCGATGGGCTACGTAGATTTAGGTTCTTTCTGTCGAGATGATCCTGAAAATGAAAATGAAAAACACACAAAGACAGCGTTTACACGAAATAATAGCCATTATTGAGTAAAAAGTGCAGGTTATGACTGTAATACAAGATATTATAATTAAAAAGGAACATTATTTTTTAAGTAAATTACTTATCTAAAATGCTCGTAAGCAAATGTATTTAATTTTCTTTACCGGCAATAGAAAACCTCTTCTCGGTTTTCCGGAAACTTATTACTTACACACCTCTAAGAAAAATTTTCGAAGTTAAACTGACCACTTGACATTTCTTGTTTACGCAATTCGAGATTCGATTAAGTAGATTGCTATATTCGTAGCGATGTGTAAACAAAAAATAAAATTAATATTTCGACATCGAAAAGTTTTCTTATAGACGTGTCATAATCTACGTGAAAAAAAGAGTCTTATTTTTTTATCGGGGTTTATCCACCTGCAGCATCTTGACCTAGCAAGTGTCCCATACCTATTTCTTCTTTGTATCTATTTTCCATATTTTTTATCCTACCTATAGTCCAATTCTGCATTCGCCCAGGGTTATGCCTGTGGAGCGGGGAAAACCTGTATCAGGAGAAAACCCGCTCAGGAATGGTCGGTGCATTTAGCATGTTCGAATTGGATGTCTATTTCCGTAGGCGTTCCCTGGCAGTCACCCATCCAAGTACTAACCGCGCCCATCACTGCTTAACTATGCCGATCGCCCGAGGTGCGGCTCTGCCACTCCGCCACAGCGTCCGTTAACAGAAAGTCTTATTTGATCGCCTATAAAGAAAGTTGAATCCATCAGCTGCTGGAGAGCATTTCAGATAAGTAATTTACTTAAATAGAAACCTTATATTTTATTTAAATATCGAGTAGTTGAATGGTAACCTACATTTTTTACTTGGCTGTGGTTATTATTTCTCGTGAGCGCTTTCTTTGTGTGTTTTTAATTTCCATTTTTAGGATTATATCGAGAATAACAAGAGGAAAATTAACGTGGTGCAGTGGACTATAGTCGTCGTTATACAGAGTGGCGATGAGTAGTTCAACTTATACGAAGTCGGGAAGCGAGGTCTACATAACCTGGATGACTCGTTATTCACGAGAAGGCGTAATTTATGTTCCTTGATCACACACACAGAGAATTTTCTTATAAAAGTTACTACTCTTTTTATAATTAATTAGTGAAAATCATAGTAAACTTAAGGGGATAGATACACCTATAAAATTTTAATTAATTGATAATACATTTTATCGTAAAAATAAGTCCCTCATTATATATACAATTTGAGTTTTTCGGTAAATTCGAACATTTTATCAAAATATAAATAAAAAAACTATTAGAATAGACGATAAAATTGTGTAATTTTCCTGTAAGAGGTATCCAGATTATAGCGAGAAATATATCCGAATACATAGTATCGTGGTAATCCTCTGTCGAAACATACATCCTTGGCAGTATCTCAAAGTTACATGGGAATGTTATATATGGATGGTCAATATAATTTCCATGTCCAACAATGTAAATCTAGCAATTAAAAGTATTAAACCTCAAGTGATATCCGGTAAAGTAGCCTATTATGAAACGATTTTTGGGCATTTTTTTTCAAGTTCAAATATGAATTTCAATATACCTTTAATTGTACTCGTATATTAACATATATCAGTCGATTCGCTGTTTCCTCTACATTTAAGAGGAGTCCGTATCTTCTGTCCTTGTCTGATTAGGTTTTTGCTATTTATTCAAATTGTAGTTTGTTAATTGAAAAACTAAAAGTTGACCCCAATTAGTATTAAAATAAGGAATATTTGGAGAACTTAAAAAGTATCTAACATTATTTCCTTTTCGAAAAAACTTCGGAACGGAAGAGCTAACCTCAATTTTTGCGTTCCGAAGTTTTCTCGGAAAGGAAATAATGTTAGATACTTTTTAAGATCTCAAAATATTCCTTATTTTAATACCAATTGGGGTGAACTTTTAGTTTTTCAAATACCAAACTACAATTTGAATAAATAGCAAAAACGTCATTAGACAAGGACAGTAGATACGGCCTCCTCATAATATCTTTTTCAGATATTAATTTAGTGCAATATTTGTTTATTGTTTATTAATATATTTATATTAACAAAATATAAATTGATATTTTAAGACTATACACTCGCAATTTTTGGCTGAAATTATCAATATAAGTAAAAAGTGGAATAATACAATGATAAAAATCCAAAAATTTTAATCTTAATATTTCTAAATGATAGAAGAAAAGATAATTCAAAGATGGTTAATTTTTATAGTTAGGTTCGATAAATCTTATTAACAAAATCAGTTCGCACTCAAATTTTTTATAGAAATAAACGCAAATATGTAAAAATACAACAATTAATAATAATTACTTTTCATTTTTATATGAAAATTCAGCATTAAAACACGCATTTCTTGTGTTTCACAAATAGGTGTTTAATAAAAATAAGGAACCCATTGTGAAGCACGTATTTATTTATCATTATATTAGGAATAAAAGGATTTATAGCGATTTTAATAGATTACTTGGTCGCGTATCTATCATATGAATTATTTCGTATAGCATAAAACAGCGTAACGGCAATAAAATTATTGAAATAGTAATCTGCATCATTCAGAAATTCCAAGTCACCTCTTCGGTTATTTTACACCCGTTTTCAAGAGCGCTTAGCAAAAATATTCTTTTCACTTTGTTGAAATTGATTTTCGCAATTATCTTAATTTTATTGTAAAGTTGAATGTTTAATAATAATATGTATAAACATGTTTCCAAGCTGCAGTGTCGTTGAAGACCCCCATTTTACATATTTCCTTATCAAGAGTAGCTTAAAAAGAGCTAAAACTACTTTGACTACGTATAGAAATAACTTCAAATCGCGGATGATCAACTTACATAAAACATTCTACCTCTAAAAGTTATCCATATTTTGAGAAAATATATTTCTATAACACTGTATCGTGGTAATCCCATACCGGACGATATACTTTTAACTATAGTCCCAAAGTAACTAAAAACAGATTTGACTGAGTCTCCCGCCAGCACAATATTACTTTGTTCGATCAAAGGCACGTGAATAACGTATTCTCAAAAAATATGTTCCATTAACAAAGTCTCGTCGAAATCCCGAGTCGTACGGTATACCGTTAACTGTGGTAGAAAAGTAACTAAAAGAAGCTCCAATCGAGTAGTCCGATGACATAAAATTATATTCTTCTATAAAAGGCACGCGAATGACAAGCCCTGAATTTTAGGTGATACGAAGCCCAATAAATATGTTCATTAACGCCTCAAATATAGTTTCATGGTTAACCAGTATTAGACATCTTATTAATAACAAAAGTAAATATGTTAAACATTTGAAAAATATATGACTGGTAGAATTGATTACTTTAAAATTGTGTAATTTTCCTATAAGAGGTATCCAGAGCATATCGAGAAATATATCCGAATACATAGTGTCGTTTTAATCCTGCGTCGAAACACACATTTTCGGCAGTATCTCAAAGATATATGCGAATATTAGATACATCTGAATGGTCAATATAATTTCAATGTCCAGCAATGTAAATGTAACAATTAAAAGTATTGATCATATGTGACATATCGCATTGCAAATGAATGTGCTTCTACTCCTGAAATTCGCAGTGTCATCGTAATTTCGTGCTAGATATTTTATTACAAACACTAGCTTGTATTGAATTGAAAGTACCTTGGCCACTTAAATAAATTACTTCTCATTTTTAGATTTTAAGAGCAACTATCCATCTAAAAATATTGTACTCAAAAAATGTATGCATATTCTAAGGAAACATGTTTCCAAGCTGCAGTGTCGTCGAAGACCCCCATTTTACATATTTCCTTATCAAGAGTAGCTTAAAAAGAGCTAAAACTACTTTGACGACGTATATAATTAACTTCAAATCGCGGATAATCAACTTACTTAGAACATTCTACCTCTAAAAGTTATCTATATTTTGAGAAAATATTTTCTTTTAAATAATTATGCATACTATTTGCCACATGGAATGCGCATTTACCAAATAAATGTTCCTGCGTTATAGGTCTTCGATGAAATTTGTTTCTAATTTTGACTTGATAAATTGTTTCATCCTTCTTGCCATCAACGTGAAGACCTTGAATTTGGCTCGAGTTATTTGTACTGTGTAATTTGTTTTCCAATTTGCTCTCTCTCTCTCTCTCTCTCTCTCTCTCTCGAGCATATCACCGCCTACAGGAAAAAACTGGACTGGTTAGATTTGAAGGTGAGGAGGGAGTATTTTATGGGGCTGCTGCTTTACAAAGCGGTTGTCATGCGGCAGCCACCGTATCTTACTGCCCTCTTTGAAAAAAACCAGGCCAGGACTTCAAGTAGGGGTGGTATGAAAGAGCTCTCGGTTCCGGGGTCGCGCACCGATAAGGGCCTTTTTTCATTCAGAGTTCAAGGTGCGCACCTCTGGAATTCGCTCCCGAGCAGTGTGAGGTGCCTGCCATCTTTTTGTAAATTTAAAACGGCGTTTAGCAGGCACCTTAAGCAATTACATGGTGTATCATGTCCAGAGATGAAAAATGAGTCGAATATTTATTTAGGCTTTTTATTTATTTAAATTATTTATTTATTTAACTTATTTATTCATTAAAACTTATTTATTTAATTTATTTATTTATTAAAACTTACTTATTTATTTATTTAACTTATTTATTTATTTAAATTTATTTATTTATTTATTTAATTTAATTATTTATCTTGTTTATTTATGTATTCGACGTATTTATTTATTAATTTATTTATTTATTTATTAAATATTTTTAGTGTTAATTAAGTGTGAATGTATTTATTAGCGTGATTGTTAAAGTGTTATGAATGAGTGTGTTTTAAGTTTGGACGTGATAGTGTACGCAAAGTTTTAGCAAAGTATGTGTATGTATTCTTATTTATATGTTATCTTTATTGTATTTATTTTTTATTCTATGTATTATTATTTTTTTTGACGAAGCGTTTTATGTGATATTTGACTGTGACTAGTTCATTGCATTTAGATTTTATAAACTGACGAACTGATAAAGTGAATTATTATTAATAAGAAATATGCAATAAGTGAAAGTAAGATAACAATTATATTAAACCGACTGATATTTTTTTTAATTATAAATACAACTACATGTACATGAAATTGTAAGATTTTGTCTTCTGACGAATAAAAAGTATATCTATCTATCTATCTATCTCTCTCGGTGAATTTTAATTTAATCAATTACAAAATTTGTATTCTCTGGAGTTATTATACCGACGTCCTCCAAGCACTATTAGCATCTGCACTTGCAATGGTAATAGTGCTCCAAATGGATAGATGGTATCTTCGGGACATTAATGTAGCAATAGGTAGAGTAACTCTCATTTGAGTAATAGAGTAAGCAGAGGTTTGTAGACACCTCGATGCTGCAGCATTTTGACATTCATTTTGTTTTGATCATTATGTGTATTAGAGATTTGTACTTATAATTTCTTTGAGTGGAGTCCATATAAGACTTTTTGCCAATGTTTTGTAAATCTAATTTACCAAATTAATATACAGAATCATGATCAATATTATTAGCAATACTCTGATCAACTTCTTTTAAACAGATGCGCCTTGATTCCTTTTCTTTCCTTTCTAATCGTTTTAGAAGGACCCGTAATTATCGCAAATCTATTCCTCCAATAGCCATTCGACGCTGTGCTTTATTATCATGAAGGAGTGCAAGAGCTATTTTATCAATATATTTGTTTTTGAGCAAACATCAAACAAAAAATGAGACTCTTTTCTCATTTGCTGTAGCTTAGTATTAAAAGTTAAACTTTTTTTCTTTTTAGGTGTTTTCATAAATGCTCTCCACATTTTATGATAACTGTCAGTTTTCTGAACAATTCTTGATGTCGATACTGTCACCTTTTTCCCATATTATGTCTATTTTTTCAGCGACGGCTCTAGCAATATCTTTTACAGATCCAAGCGGAAAAATACAGGCTGAAATATTATTTTAAAAGCAGATAGCGTAGCGTATAAGATAATAACATTTTACATGTATAACATCGTAATATAGTTTTATAATTCAAATAAAAATGTTGTGCGAAAGAATCAAGTCTATAGCTTGATTCTAAACGTAGTTTTAAATATTCTGTTGTAATAATAATATTTACGTATAATACGATAGTTTTAAGTACTGAAATATAAATGTTTATTCACTAATTACATTTGAGAATCTAGACATTTCTATACTATACTGAAACCTGTTTATGCAAACTTTAAATTTAAGTAAACATAAATGAATATTAACTTTACATTCATCACTTATTCTCATTATTATTAATTAATCTTATACTATTTTAACCGTGTGTACACTTTAATAAATTACTATGTAACTGTATAATATAAATATCTATTCATCAATTTTATTTAATGTATATATAAAGTAAATATTTTCACAATACTACCATTAATGGTTTTTTATGAAATAACTACTATATTATAAGATCATTTAGTAAATAAAAATATAATAAACATTAATATTTTAGGATAAATATTAAGAAAATCAAATGTAAAATGTGAAAGATAGAGAAGGAGCAAGAGAGCAAGCGAGACAGATGATCTCCCTTCTCTCTCTAGAAAAAGCTCGCCCCACCAAAAAGGCCCGAGCCTAAAACATAGCTGCGCGCGCTTCTTTAGCGTCGCCCATATGAGGACCTATTTACCCTCACCCTCTCTTCTTTTTTCTCTGTCTTAAGCATTATCTTAATAAGGGACGAAAGGATCATTGCTATTCGTCCTTTCTCACCCCCACCCCGTTCGCTCGACCCTTCTGCATAGGCGAGATAAGGCGGAAAACTGTTTAAAAGACACCGGTTCACGGGGTCTCAGTAGCATTAGCTCACTCGACCCCGGGCAAGCTACATGGCTCACGAGCATTCACTAGACAAGCATCTCCGGAGCACTATCTACTCTAGTACAGCTTTGCGTTTGACTCTCACTTGCTTAAGCAACTCTCGACCACTTACACTGGCAGAGCATAGCTAGGCTCGTGCTATAGGACAATCTCTCGTTTTCCCACAAGCACCTCCGGAACACTATCTGTTCTAGTACAGCTTAAGCTTACGTCAAACTCCTAGTAAAAAGACTTAGCTTGTCCGAACACCTCTCGATCACTTACACTAACTGAGTACAGCAAGTCCTGCTTGTATAATAATATATATAATAAAAATATAAAAATATACATACATATATATATATATATGTATATATATATATATATATATATATATAATAAACGCACCTTGTCCCTACTATCTAGGAGCGTACAGCTTTTATTATAATATTAACGGATTAACAAATGCACCTTATCCTACTATCTAGAAGCGTACAGCGTTTATTATAATATTAACGTATTAACAAATGCACCTCGTCTCTACTATCTAGGAGCGTACAGCATTCGTTAAATACATACAACAATTTATAATAAATACACCTCGTCCCTACTATCTAGGAGAGTACAGTATTTATTATAACATTAACATATTAACAAATGCACCTCGTTCCTACTATCTTTGATCGTACAGCATTTGTTAAATAAATAAAAACACATACATATACACAAAATATTTTCTCATAACATTTGAACTTCATTTACTAATCTGTTCTCATAAGAGTATATTAAAAATATAATAGTCGAGAACCCTTGTAAGCTCAGTTACATGAAGCACATGCATACTGAGACTGGGAGGAGTTCAAGACAATACAGGCTTATATACGTACGATCACCTTAAGAACCTTGGCTAGTGTGCGAAAGCATAGGCCTATAATAAAGGCGCGTTATTTATAACGCTTATTTATATAGCTTAATAGCTTTACCCTAATGTAGTCATTTGGACGTTACATTAGGTACATTAAGTAGATGGCTTCTGCATAATATATATACAATAAGTATAATTTATTTAATAATATGTTTTCATATTATAATATAAGAAATGATATACTATAAAAGATCGATACTTTAAATGATGAAAAAGAAATTTTTTGAAAAATGTTCCTATTGCAAAAGTGATTATCAACAACGAGAGAAATATTCAACAAAATAGTGCAGACTTTTTTATTTTATACTCGATTTTAATTTTGAAGGTCTCATTTTGCCAATTCCTTCAATCATGTCCAGAGGGCTTATCGATATAAAAATTGGAAAAATTCGATAAACTTGCAAAGTTTCTTCCGATTGTTTATAAAACACATACACTAACTTATATAAACTATCTAACTATAAACAATTGTAATTTTGCTGAATTATCGATTTTTTTCAATTGTCATATCGATAAGTCCACCTGAAATCGATCAAGGGACAAAATGAGACCTTTAAAATTAATATCGCATAAAATTTAGTTGACGATAATTACTTTTGCAATATGGGAATTACGAGTATGTTGAAAAAATTTATTTTCATTACTTGAAGTATCTTTCTTTTATTTTAAATCATTTCTTATACTATAATATGAGAACA
The DNA here is from genome assembly GCA_949152435.1 of Gastracanthus pulcherrimus. Taxonomy (NCBI): domain Eukaryota; kingdom Metazoa; phylum Arthropoda; class Insecta; order Hymenoptera; family Pteromalidae; genus Gastracanthus; species Gastracanthus pulcherrimus. Next base: position 79,184,557 of record OX424573.1, on the reverse strand, counting down.
AATTATTGTATAAATTTTTATACTTAAAGTATATATTTATGCAGGAGACACCTTTAAAGAAACAATCTGACTGCAAAAACGAAAGCGAATCGATTGTATACAACGCAGTGAATGTGGTAGTGAGAAAGGTGGAGGTAACATGCTCCGATGAGTGTATTAGGAGGTTCCACTTATATATGCCTGGTTCTATGTCAAGCGAGCATGTAGAAAAATAAAAATATCTGAAACTCTACAAAAATGTTGGTATGTGTACTCAGAGTATGTAAAACATATTTTAGACCCTAAAGTGTTATATGCCAAGGGTAATTAACCCCCCTGCGCAGAGAGCCAAGTGTACTCGTCCAAACCGCACGTCATTTTTGTATACATTTTGCATCACAAATTTAAATCTCTACTTTGTTGGGACATCTACAACCTCTCAAATTGAAGCTAAATAGTATAGCTATTACTTAGAAAATGTTACGAATTTGCAGAAAATATTTTTGCAGACTTACATTCGATCTAGTCCATATACACGAAAATAAACTTCTGCGCAGGAGGGTTAATGGTTGAAAAATGCGATTATTTTAAATTTTGAGATTTTACTAACATTGTTTGATTTTAAATTCAAAAACTAGGGACTTTTGAGAAAAAAGTGTAAGAACATTTTTTGGTCAAAATATGGTAAGAACTATAAAAAAAAATTAGCCGTCGCGGGACGCCTGGCAGATGTGAAACATCGAATTCTTATGTGTAGAAAGTATAAAATAGGAATGATGATCTATTGGAGGAATGGAAAATGAAAAGTAATTTTTTTCTTATTCATTTTTCATTTTGTTTTCAATGGATAGATCTTTTTATTTAATTCAAATAAAATTAATAAAAACATATTATATACTAAAATATTTAATTCATGTACATGGTAAATTTGCACTCGGTTCGATATTACTTATCATTTCATTATTCATTTGCGTAGAAGATAATCTGTGCAAAGTAGATATTTCAGGAAGTTGTTCATTTTTTCTGCGTTGTTTTTGACGCTGGTTGATATCTGCTTTGTGGGCCTCTCTGTATTTTCGTTGGCGTTCTTTTTTGTTCAAAGCACTCTTATCTTCTGTTCCAGCAAGTTGAACATTTCGTTTGCGTTTCCTATATTCTCTTCGACGCATATAGACCTCTTCTCTCGACATTTCCCTTACTTCTCTTTGACGTTGACTGATTTCTGAACGATGTTTTTCTCTGTACCTTTTATCATATATTTTTGCATCATCGTTACGGCTTTTTCTTTTATGACATGAATAAAAATGAAAAAGGAATTTAATTTAATTATGAATGAGTTTTTAGCGAATTGAAATAGATGTTTTATAACATTTATATAAACACCTGACTGATATGGTATGTCTCGTACTAGATGGATTATGTTCATTTCGAGTTTCAATAACAATATCCCTGATTTTTTGTGACTGTTGAGTATTGTAAAAATAAAAAAGAACAGAAAATTATACATGCATACAAGTGCGGAAGAGAGAGGGAGAGAGTGAGAGAGAGAAAGTTTTTATATAAATACATATATAAATATATTTTATTTATATATATATATATATATATATATATATATATATATATATATATATATATATATATATATATATATATATAAATAAAATATATATATTCATGTATAAGAGAGCGAAAGAGAGCGAGAGAGGGAGACAGAATGTAACATACATCTACATTGCACGTTTGTATGTATTTGAGACAAACACATACAACTTGAGCACGTGGGTAAACATATCCCGTATGGTTTATCTGCGCGCGCATCAATTTCAAACTTCGTACGTATAACAATATACGTGAAATTCGTTTTTTTCTCTTTTCCGAGGAGGTACATCATCTCCAAGTTCCTCACTGTCACTATCACTCATATTTTAAATAATTAATTCACTCAATATTATATTATACTATATATTAATCTGTCATCTGTACACTAATCTTTCGTTCGTAAACCTGTACAAACTATACAGCGCATCAGTATAGGTATATCGGTTACAATTTGTAAAGCAGTAAGTAAGGAGACGGACTGGAGAAGAGACGCGCGCCGTGAAGGGGGACGCTCAGCTAGATGCTTGTGAGAGGGGATGCTTGCTGAATAACGAAGCTATAGCTGCGCGTGAGAGGGGTCGCTTGGCTATAGAGAGAAAGAGAGAGTGGGAGAGAGATAATGACGCCGAGTGTAGCTATAGCTGCGCGTGGGGACGCTTGCAGACGCTTGGCTAGGGAGAGAGAGAGAGGGTGGGAGAGAGAGAGAGAGACTGACGCCTAGTGTAGCCGAGCATTGCCGGAGGTTCACGATAAATCTTGTTTCATCATTTTAGGCGTCGTTTCATTTCGAACGCTTTCAGTCCCGTACCGCGGCAAAAGATGTTTCACATCAAAAAATTTATTAGACCTCATTGTGATATTTTGTGATCTCATGCATTCTGATATATTGTGATATTAAGATTCTAGAAAATCGCCACAATCTTTTTCAAAATAAAAAATCCTAAAATTTAGTTTTTCATATTTCTTTTAATTCTAGACTAGTTGAAATATAGTCTCAAGCTTAATATTAATTATTTTGACCAAAAAATGTTCTTATACTTTTTTCTAAAAAGTTCCTAGTTTTCGAGTTAAAAATCAAAAATCAAACAATGTTGGCAAAATATCAAAATTAAAAAAAAAACGCATTTTTCAACCTTTAATTGCCCTTGACATATAACACCTTAGGATATAACATTTTTTTACATACTCTGGATACAGATACCATTTTTACAACATTTTTGTAGAGTTTCAGACATTTTCAATTTTCGACTTGTTCACTTGACATTGAACCACCCATATATTCATATATATGAGTCATTCCAAACAAATTTTAAAAATGCGTGTGCCTCGAGTCCTTGTCAATCGTCGCCGATATTTTATATGAAAGTACCTGTCAAAAGAAGCTATAAAAAAAATTTAGCTCCTAAAGTCCACTGTGTGACCCAGTAGAAGGTTCTAAGTTTTCAAACATGGCCAAAACACGGCTATTTTTAAAAAATTCTAGAGAGCTCCCAACAAACGTACTAAAAAAGAAATTCTTTATCTTTTTACAAACTTTCAGAAAAAAAATTAGACTCCATTGGAAGCTCAATGGGTCCCCATAGTTTGGTTTTGCCTTCTGAACATATAGCATCAC